>JASUAD010000001.1:9293980-9893980 GCA_037013555.1 Sextonia rubra | reverse complement strand
TTTTCTAGCCTTCCCCTTTCTTTTATGTTGCTTCTTTATAGCTTTATAGGAAAGTGCGTTTTGTATTTCAGACGATAGAAAGCCAGTGGTGGTCGTTCTATTTACCTCATTGAAGTTGGACCACTAGCAAAATAAGTGAGGCCCAAAGATGGAACCCACCCTTCATCGCCCATGTACATGCGCGTAGGCTAACCTGAAACCTTCAGTTGATGACCTTATCATACCGTTTATGAAGAACTTAGAGCAGCAATCCATATCAAAAAAGTACTAAAGGATTGGACCCATAGAATCCTACATTCATCATCCATTATTATACTTAAAAAGACACTAATGTTCTCATAACCATGAACCCTTCTGGTGCATACCAAGCTGTGGAACTGAGTATGCTTTTCATTTTGTGACCCTTCCGGTGCATACCAAGCTGTGGAACTGAATATGCTGTGCAATTTGCTCCTTTGAAGGGGTAAAATATGGTCACGTCATCCCATTGATTTCGGTGACTGCGGTGCTGGCAATGGAGTAACTTGCACTATGTCCCATGCACATCCTGACGCGTGCTAATATGGCATGTGTGCTGGTTCTGGCCCCGGCCCCCGCACACCCCCTCCCTCCTTCGTAAGAAATGCACGGTGAACAAGCACTGGCCCAGAACTGCAGATGATTGGCTCAGAATGTACGATTCTAATATTGGTCATATACGTCTTTGACTTTTGTTCTCTGCAATTCTGGTTCCAATCATATCTTTTGACCTCGCTTGATGGCAGACTTGAAAGGCAAATTCCACATTCTCGTTTCATATCATTTATAAGCAAGTATGACTAAATATGATTTCATCAAAAATAAGTTTTGATGCTGATATTTCTAAAATGTTAAAATAATACTTTGAAAATTTCTTCTTAGAAATGATTTTTGAAAGTGCTTTACGTTTTTTAGTTTATCTTTCACTGTGTGCCTGTTTGTTAACAAAGAATAGAGTGGCATTAATTGTCAAATGTGCATGACCAAAGGACTTTTTTTTTTTCCAAAAACTCAAGGATTATTAAAGAGGTGAATGACGTAGAATACAATGTAGTCATGTTTCGTATCTTCCCTTACTCTAGACTTTAGTTTCCATTTTAATGAGGTTGTTTAACCTTAGAGTTGGATGATCACCTTTCCTTCTTTATTATTACTTATAAAAATATAATCCTAGGAATTTAATTACATGAAATGAACAAGCTACAGATCTAAAGACAAAAAAAAAAAAGAAACAAAGTAAATTAAGAATGCAGTGTAGCCCAAGTGGTCACGGGGCATCCATTTTCACCAGGATTAGCCTTGGCACTAGCGAAGTGACCTTGCGCGTACTCAAGCCGAGGACAAAGGTAAGGCGAGTTTGGTACAAGCTGGGGTAAACACAACTCTGTCTCATCTTAAATTTATTTCATCCAAATTCGTCCTATCCCATGACTGTCATTAATTGTAAATTTAAAGTTTAAAACTTTTAAAATATGTAAAAATAAATGAGAATGCGTGTAATAGAATTTGAACATGCTATATTCTCTTCTCATATGCCTTATGTTAAGGTTCAAAACTACCTGTATATAGCTTTTATCTATTACTTTAGTAATAAATATATAAATATTATATGTTTGGAGTGGGGTGGCTTGGGTCAACAAAACCCAAACCCACCTCGCATAAAAAAAAATCCACTATCAAACCGGCCCTTAATAGGAGCATGGTGGGGCTGAGCCAGTCCCATTTATGCCCGACTCATTGCTATTCCTACTCAAGAATGACCCTTGAGCTGATAAACTTTCATAGTTTACTTTTCCATCTTGTGCAAAAGAAAAAAAAATGTTCTTTTTACTTGATCCTTCTCTTTCGAGCTTTATCGTTTGCATATAATTAAATTTATAGGAATTTTAAGAAATGTATTTCTTTTGGACGACTTTAAGAGATAAAGATAAAATTAAAAAACAGCCCTCAAATTATCTTGCCCTCAAATAATCTTGCCTATCAAGTAAAATCTTACGAAGTAAGGATCTGAGAAGTTATGGTTAGGATAAGCTCTCAGGTGATATTTGCCAACCTCCCATCCATCGCTAATCCCCTCCCCGTCATGATTGCACACAAGTACGCCTCACACATATTATAAGTGAACTTTTATAATTGGTCGAAGAGATTGTTTGGACGTGTGTGGATATGACATAGGAGTTTGTGCAAGATCCCTCTTATTAAACAGGGGAAAATGTGAGAGAGTTAAAGCACGCGTCCTGGTCCACGGTAGCATTCTGGCACCCCCACGCCACCTAATGACCTAAACCCTTGCACTCTATGCGTATCTCTAAGATAGCTATACACCAATAATAAGCTCCAATGCCTTATCCATCTCTCTTTCAAGTAGTCTGAGAGATAGAGAAAGAGAGAGAGAGAGAGAGAGAGAGTCAAGGTAAATGTACCTTCTCCAACCAAACGATCATTTGAAATGAATTGAAATGAGACCCTTTATTGAAAGTTTTCTCTTCTTGACAGGGACTCTTTCTTTCTGTTTTTTTCTCTTTCTTCCTATCAATAGTCATAAGGCATCGTTAGGGCATTCTGCCAATTACATTATTCATGGAAGTGGAGTCGGTGGTCAATAATCCTTAATATTGCCCTTCAACTTCCTATGTAGCTTCAACATGGGGCGGTTTAATAGTGGGATGATTGCCTTCTATCTTGTTACACTCATCTCATCTCCGCTGCATTGCGTGCCATTGTCAACAATGTGATACTAGGTGGAGCCCACCTTGCTTTGTGGTTTGACCATAGTGAAAATCAATTTCGCAGTATACATTTGTATAAAGAAACCTTTTTTCACCACGTCTACATTGAACAGTATAGCCAGTCCGTGATGCATGTAATCCGATGGATCAAGTTTAAAAAAACCACACTTGGCTGTCATGGGCTTCCCACAATCAATTATTCAGAGATTGCTAGTGATTTTAATAATAATTAGTGGAGATGGATAATTAGAGCCATTTAGAGCATGGCCGTACAATTTGCAAGTTATTGGTGTATAATCACATTGATCCATTTGACTCAGTAGAGGGTGTTCAAATACTGTTAAGAAGATTTGACTTTTGAGAAATGAGTAAATTTAGCCTCGAATATAATTTGCTTTTCAAAAAGAACAAAATTGTGGACTTCCTGGATTCCCTTGATTACTTTCCACGTTCAGTTTTCGTCCTCTCTCTTGATTAATTCAGTAATATAATCCAATAAAAGTTATTGTAAATCCAATGCAATGGCCAATGAGCAAGGGAAAAGAAATCACAAACCCTATATCCCAAACCAGTTGAAGAAGCAAGAGATATTGGAGAAACTTGCACCTTTGAATCTCTCAGTTCTTGATTCTTTATTTGGGTTGGTGAGACTCAATCAAGTTAAAACAAATCCAATGCAATAGGAGACGACGAGAGGTGGTGGAGGTGGGGTTTCAAGGAACATTAACTAAGGTGAGACTCATCATAAAACCCCAAGACCGTCAAAATAAAACTGAGAAAAAAATGTCAAGCCACAAAACAACAAAAAATGTCAAAAACACTCACACGAGTCAACCATTGAGCACTAAGTGGTCTTTGTTATTGCTTCTTTTTTCACTTAAGAACAAAGATACCTGCAATCAAGTTTTTTTTTAATGTCATTAACCGCCTTGTTTAGTCCATGACCCACGTGTACAGCATTAGAAGAGATATCTATTGCTCCTCTTTTTTTTCCTTTTAATAGATTATCACTTCCATGTTTGGACCATAGTGGAAAGGACCATTTGGCATGGTATGAGCTCCAAGCCATAATGATTGACTTATGTAAGAGGATATGAAAAGGTGGCCAGGGGTGGTGGGGGTTGTGTAAAAGTTAATATATATCTTAGGTTGACATATTACTGTGTCTTTGCAATTGGAGGTCGGTTCTAATTTAGAGGGAAAGAGAGAGAACAGGTTTGGGTACTAAAGCGACTGCCATTGTCCTCAAATGTGACATCCATTAGTAGAGAAAAAAAAAGGTGACATCCATGGCTCGTAATCAGATCAGCATCACGGCAACTATGGGTGCACCCGATGCGCCACAAGGCAGATGGATCGAGACACTGATTGGGATGGCCATTATCGGTTATGATGACCCAAATGAATGGGCCACACAGAACAGAAGCATCTATTGCAAAGATGATGTGAGTTGGGAATCGCTCATGTTCATGCAAGAGTACATTGCATGTGATATTGGATGCCACGTTGAAACCTAAGAAATTCTATAAAATAGATAAAAGAAACCTGGACATAACTTTCTCAAAATAAACAGTAGAATTCTTTTTTCTATATTTCTTTCTTCCCTTTTTTTCATTGGGAACTCTAACTCAGGCAATCTCACACACTTAAGCATGTCCCTTGCTGTAATACCTCATCCCACATCGCTTATAAGTAAAATATGAGTCTCGTATATAATGAATTACGTAGTTTACTACTAATAACTTGGGCTTAAGCATTTTGGGCCACGTGAAAGGCTCATCAAGTTATTGGTCCAGTGGGCTACTTGGGTCATTACAAATGGTATTAGAGCCAACTCTTGATTAGATCAAATGTGGGTCCCTGCCGTGGCCTGGTGCAAGTGGGCAGGTTCATATGTGGACGGACTAAGAGGGCTGGCAGGCTACAGGCCATGGCAGGCTACCCCACATGGACGTGCAGCCCTAAAGGGGGTGGATTGTGACATCCTGGAGTCCCACATCGACTATAGAGAGAAAAGTGAATGGATTTATATATAGAGCTTGCACCCTTACATTGCATGAAGCCTTTTGGTGGGTTGAGGCCCACCAGAAACAAAACCGTGAGGCCCATGGGCCAAAGCGGACAATATCATGCATGCGTGAAAGGTGGGGACACGAGTGTGGAATGCTTCGGTCCCACATCGCCTGGTGTAGTTAGATGGATTCCCACGAAGATGTGTGGCCTTAAGGGGGGTAAATTGTCATACCCCATCCCACATTGCTTATGAGTAAAATATGAGTTTCGTATATAATGAACTAGGTAGTTTACTACTAATAACTTGGGCTTAAACATTTTGGACCACGTGAAATGCTTACCGAGTTATCGGTCCAGTGGGCTACTTGGGTCGTTACAAATGGTATCAGAGCCGACTCTTGATTAGATCGAGTGTAGGTCCCTGCTGTGGCCTGGTGCAAGTGGGCGGGTTCATATGTGGGCAGGCCAAGAGGGCTGGCAGGCTACAGGAACTGGCAGGCTACTGCAAAGGGACGTGCAGCCCTAAGCGGGGTGGATTGTGGCATCCTAGAGTCCCACATCGACTATAGAGAGGAAAGTGAATGGATTTATATATAGAGCTTGCACCCTTACCTTGCATGAGCCCTTTTGGTAGGTTGAGGCCCACCAAAAACAAAACCGTGAGGCCCATGGGCCAAAGCGGACAATATCATGCATGCGTGAAAGGTGGGGCGTTACACTTGCCAACTGAGATATGGTGGAATGACACTACAATTCTTTTTGGTTGAACCGTATTGATGGGATATGACTCAAATAATGATGGTTATAGCTTAAGAGATGTTAAGGGCGTTTGGGAGAGAAAATATTATTTTCTTATTCCAAGAAAAATAACTTCTTTTCCTTTAAAAGATTACATTAATATTTCTAAAGATTATATAATGTACTTGAGTTTGTATGGTTTGCTCATCCTATCAATTGCAGGAGAGCATTAAAAACTTGAGAAAATCAGTCCATAAGTCCATTGCGTTTGATAATCTCATAATCTTAGTCAAAAGCTATTAACCTAATAGATTTAGATTCATCCTGATGCCAATTTGAAAATTCCTCTTTTGTATCAAGGATGGTCAATGTTAGGATTTTTGTATTGGATAATCCATGAGTTGGACAAAACTTTAAGTTCATTGAGTCGTATTTTATATATCTTTTAGTATAGACTGTGGTATAAGTCACTGAATGCACTAAAGTGAAGAAATTGAAGAAAGAACGACAAATTGAAGTATTTTTCTGAAGATAATATGAATTAAAAAGGTTGTATCTCATAAACCGAGCATTGGATATGGGTAAGCTACTTACCGTTGATAGCACGTTTCGAGTAGATATTCGTAAAGCCTAAGACTGCGTCAATCGAAACTAAAACGATAAATTTATTGCTTCGAAATTTTTAAGAATTTATGTTGAATTTCATCCGATCAATTAGACAAACATTCGATCGATCCGACCTAAGACAGTAGTTTAATTCGATCGATCCAACTCTTTGATTGATCGATCGGGCATTGTGCATAAATCCACTGACTTGCACGAAAACTTTTCCTTTTTGTGCCAAAAATATTGCATGTTTTGTTCATACTTGGACTATAACTATAAGATACAAATTGTGGATTATAAAAATGGTATTTCTCTTAATCGTAACGCATCCTTCTCCATAATGTAAGTTGATATTTCACACTACAAATTTTCACACTACAAATTTTATCTAGAGCTTTTATTGGAGAGTTAAGCTGAAGGCTTCAAATTTTAAAGTTGATGCTTCTACTTCATTGTGAGAGATTTGTAACTTCTATATCTACGTAGGAGATTATTATCTCGCTGAGATATTCGTTTGAGGTGACAATCAAAGCAGCAATAGAGGTGCACCGAGAGACTGCGTGTTGAAGGAATCTAGGAAGAACATCTACAACACTTTGTGTCGAGGGACTAACTGTAAATTTATGAATATATTTTATAATTATAGAGCTTAGTATTTAATTTTATCTACTTTAGACTCGTAGTTTTATTCTATTTGGCTTTCTACTTTAAATATTGAGTCGCCTCCTTTGTGTGGTTGATTGCTTTTATTTTTTGCTGCATAAAAATAATATTATTTAAACTACAATATAGAATAAATCCGATACCTAAAGGCCTTCATTCAATGTATTCCACTAGCTCTGCCTGCCATGTATATTCTATTTTGAAAAGCAAAGGAAGGCTCTACATGATTTTAATCGTATTAGTTAACACGTAACAACGAGATGCCTCCTTTTTATGTTTTCTACCCTCTTTCCCTCCACTTCTTCAGCTTTCTCTGCAATAGCAGGAAGATTCTGTTTCATCCTGTATACTTTTGTTTGCTTTCTTATATACCGAACACCCAAATAAAAGAAATTGTGGTGTTCATGCACCCTTTTGCTTGAAATCACCATTCAGCGTCGACCAGTGGTACTCAGTTTCCTGTGTGCCAAGCAACTCAAATGCTCAATGACCCACGCAATTTTGTAAAGACAATAGGAAGAGAACATATATTATATAGAAGTATATATGTGTGGAGTATTGGACGCCCTATTTGCTTGCCACATTGATGTCAAGCCATGGCCATGAGGCCCCACTCCTTGGCAGGTGGAGACATCAATGTGGGACCCAAAACAGGATTACAGTGTAGCTTTTCATATTTTTCAGGTCACATAGAAGAAGTGGAGAATCAATGTACTGTAGATTCATACAAGGTGTCATTTCCTTGAAGAGAAGGCCTTGATCCTGTTATGGAAGGTGGTGGTAGTGGCCACCCTTCTTTCACATTTACATTATAATATAAATCTTTTGGTATTTTAGGCCTTTGTGTGGGAGGATAAGGAGCACTCACCTGTGTAAGGTTGAAAAGACATTTATTCAGGGAATGGAGAACAAATGCCTTACTGTTTTGAGTATGCTTCCAATGCGACAGCCAAAAGAAAAGAGTTTCCTTTTACTTGTTTACTCTTTTTCCCTCCCCTTTTTCCTATCCTCCTATGTCCACTGCAACCCCACCACTTCAGCCAATGAATGGGGCGGTGCTTGATCACTATATATTCATTTTCTTGTACTGAAAAAAATAAGAAAAAATACTACATGGGCTGCTCAGCCAAAGTGACTTGGATGCATGCCATGTGTCATGCTTTAGGACCTCCTTTTATCTACTCCACTAATCAGATTGAGAAACCCCCAAAATTCCATTTCATGACAAGTGGCACAAAGTTATTCGATTCCCATTATTTAAAAAAAAAAATGGGTGGCGAGAAGCGGACATTGTATTAGAAGATAATAGAGTGTCTTAGTCTAATCTACAAGGAAAAGTAACCTTTTTTTAATGTGCGCTTGGAATTTAGAAAAAGTGGAAATTCTATTGTCACATGAGCAAATGACAGATCATATTTAAGAATACGGTCTAACCAATATTGCCTTTAGGTTCTATTTATTTCAACTGTAGACTTCCACCGACTCGGATAAATAAAATGTCTAAACAGACCACACAGAACCAGAGGGTACTAAATGATTCATCCTAAAACAGTACGAAAAGAAATGCTACCATTAAAAAAGTGACAAAATGAGCCAGACCAATTGAAGTGCAGGATTTCTGGTCCACAGACTATACTATAAGGAAGCTCTCAAACAAAATTGTGTACTTTTGTGATCCTTCTAGTTTTTAATTCCTTGGCATTGTTCATGGGAAGTTCTTTATATATGCGTATAAACATTCTTATATATATATATAGATATAATTCTATAAGAACTAGTTTTTTTCTTTTTTATAAAAATTATAGGTGAAGCTCATATATCACCAAATTCAAACCTTATAATACATAAGAGACTCTAATAATCACACGGCCTAAGTTTGGCCAGATTCGAATTCAGTTCTCGCGCACCTATTGTAAGAACTTTTTATTGGGCTCACTTGTTAGTCCCATTTGAGAATGGGACTGGGGAGGATGAAAAGATCCATACACAATCACCTCACAGATCAAGTTTGGCCCCCATCACATGTTCCTAATCCTTTCATCCGTAGCCCATAAATCTAGTTAATTCGAATTGGTGTACAGTCAATCCAATAATCCTGTAAACTCAAATCTGACCTAAACTTAGATAGTGTGACTATCAGGAAAGCCATGTATTTTAAGGTTTAGATTGGATGATAAATGATCTCACCTACAGTTCTTACAAAAAAAAAAGTAAAAACTAATTTTCATAAGGTTATTTCTCATATATATATATAGAGTGTGGAAAGCAAATTTGAGAAGCAAAGAGAGAAATGAAAGGTAAAAACTAATTAAGTACTAATAATTTATGGAGAAGGTAAAAAAATCAAGCAATAAACATTTTAAAAACAAACAGTTCTGAGACCCTCAATGATCGGATGGCTACCATTGATGATGATGATGATGATGAGTCTAGAGCAACATACATGCCATGCTGCATTGTTCTTATAACTTTAAAACCTTCAATAAAATATTCTCCAATGGATGCGCAGGGGATCATCTATGGTATAAACTTAAAATTTTAATTTCAGTGTTAAGTTGTCTGCCCACTACTCATGTTTTTTTTTATTTTATTTATATTCTTTGGAACACACACACTCCCTCATTAATGTTGTACAAGTTACGAAAAGAAAACAACAATATAACACCTTCTGTTTATTACATTGAAAAAGGACCCTCGTACCTTTCTCAATATTGTGCAAGTTACAAAAGAGAAACCACTGAAATAACACTATCATTAAAATTAAATAGAAAAAGGACCCCCTCATAATAAAATAGGCATTGGGATTATTCTTCTTTTTCTTTCTTCCTAAAGACAGACGACCACAACCAAATAATATTTATATTGCTTGAAGGCTAGCAAATGAGAGAGAGAGAGAGAGAGAGAGAGTTGAAAGTAACTAAGTAAACTCATGGGTAACACTATACAAGAGCAAAAGGAAGAATAGGTGGGGGCTCATAAGTATCTTTCCTCTCTCTTTCTGTACTGCTTATTTTTCACCTGTCAGTCTGGTGGGTGTGTATGTGTGTGCCTGCCCAAGTTTAGTTGTCCGTTTGTGAGTTAGTGTGAGGGAAAAAAGCAGTGTGGGACGGGCGGGGGACTGGGAACTACAGTTTTGCTGAGGCACTGCTCCGTAATTTGTCATCTGACAAGTAGACAGAGGCAATAATAGCAGGTTTTTGTATCTTCACCAGGGGACCCCTCCCTTCAGGGTCTTTTCTAATGCTGCATGCCATTATTCATTCCTTGCTGCTTGAAATAGACGGCAGTTTTCTCTCCGTAGTGGACGACAAACAACTGTTTTGGACTCTGACCCCACACCATGGATAGGATGAATTGAGTAAAATCAGAGGATGGGTTTTTGCATTTTCTCATAAAACCATGAAACACCTAAGAGAGAGAGAGAGAGAGTTTGTGCTTGTTTCAATTGATTTTTTTGCATGAAAGCTATTTGTTATTTTTTTACTTGTGGCCCACTTTGGTGGTCCCATGGACCGCTGGTTCAATTGGTTGGACCATGTGTATTAATATGGGGAACGTTCAGTGTTCGGTGCACTACGGTATATTTTTCCATAAAAGCAAATCTATCCTTTTGATAAGGTGGGGACTCAAGATAAACGTCTTTTATCCTGCAAAAAGGGTCAAATCCCTTATAATGCTTTTGGCGACAAGCAGGAGGAATGTTTCTCTCAGGAAGGGGTGCAAAACATTCATTTATCTAAAGCTCATTTGTTGCAGGATATTAAATTCTAAGTAATGACGCTCTATCGAAAATATTAAAATTTAAGAAACGAAAGTGAATATCTACCATGGTCATCAAATGGTCTCCCCATGCGTAAGAAACCATTACTCAAGCATTACCCTAATAAATCAAACTCTAGAAAAATAGAAGTCCCATCCATGCTGGACTAATGTGGTCAATTGGATCAAGTGGGAGAATGTTGAACTATTTATTTTATGGCCCAACATGACCGCATGGATCAACCCATTTATGTGTCCAAATAAAATATTTTTATAGCCAAATAATATTGATTTAGTTGCCTTTCATGATTGAGCTAATTGGGGCAACAAATTAGGGAGATTATTTGACATCTTTTTTTGATGAGAGGAAAGAATCTCTATAAAAGAGACTCTTGGGTTACTTTCCTATTAAACAATTAATTCTTGAAGATCTACTTGATACAAACCCATAGGAGAAAATAGATCGAAATTCCAAGTTCATATGAGTCTATTATTATCAAAATAAATTCTGAACCATTTAATTTTGTATCAATTAGATCTTAATCAGCAATATCCAGAGAATATAACATTGCTGATTAACAACTTTAACGGTTCTGATCTGATCAATTTATCCATATTTAAGATTAATTAGATTCTCACTTAATCAAGTAAAAACTCCTTGATTTGATCAGATCATGGACACATACTATGATCAGAATTCAATTAGAACTCGGATATGTTCTGTACAATTTAGAATGGACCACGGTTATGGCCAAAATGTCCTTACAGTAGATCATACCAAAGGTTCATTAAGTATTAGTTGGTACAAAAATCAACTTAAAGGCAAAACTTGTGAGCCTAAATTTGATTAGTTTTGGACCTCTTTTTTTTTTCTTTTTTCTTTTTTTTTTGTGGATCAATTGATTATTCCCAAAACATTATTTAATATGGCAGTCCTACTAGAAAAGTTTTATATAAACTGAATTGGTCCTGTGAATCCATAATGAGTCCGCTCGACTCAAAACTAACCTAGGTGTAGCTAGCCCTGCCAAGAAGCCAGGCTAGGCTTGTCAACTTGGCTTGGCTAGCTTGGATCAACTCCCACTACGTACAGTGCAAAACTGTGCACAGATGTGCACAATTGTGCATAAATTGTACACAATGAACAGCCTTGCGCACAGTGCACACTATTTTTTTTATTTAACTTTCAATTTTTGTAATAAAAATGATTATATGAAAATACATAAAATAAAATAAAACATGATATCTCATTTTATTATTTCATACCCACATCCAATAATAAATAATAAAGAATCTAACTTGCAAATTCTTTAATCTTTAATTTCTTAAACAAATAAGTAAGAACTTAAATAATACCATCATTTCAATCTCTTCCAAATTTGGTTGGGCACTGTAATCTTCATTATGAGGCTATTATTTCCAATTAGTAGAATACTTTTATCAAATATCCAAAACTTCTTTTCTTTGGGTATTTGGATTTGACTTCTGAGAGAACCAAAAAGCCCCAAAATTTAAAGGATACGATCAAAAAGATATAATAGATTATTTGTTATACCAAAACTGGCTCTGATACCACATATTAGCTTTTTTGAAAAACTAAAATCTATGGATATACACAAATAATAGAGATGTAATAAATAATAAATCTGTACTTCTTGTATAATTGATGGAAACAAAGAATTAACTATTGGCTAGGAAAGTAACCTAAGAGCCTTTTTTATAGAGATCATTTCCTCGCATCAAGGAAAGATATCAAATAATCTTTCTAATTTGTTCCCCCAATTAACTCAATCAAGAATGGCAACTAAATCAATATTATTTGAGTACAAGAATGCCTTATTTGGACACATAAGTAGGTTAATCCATATAGTCATATTTGACCACAAAATAAATGGTCCAACAATCCAACCTTCACCTCATGTACCTTTTTTATGCTCTTTTATTAAAAGTGAACTTCTAGTAGTAAAAAATTAACATGATTTGAAGAAGGGTTCATTTTTGCCTCTGTATCTTCTTCGTTCAAATCCAGATACAGTCGAGAATCACCGTCTCTGGAGTCTAAATGCAGCAGAATCTCAAAGAAGGAATTCGGTATCTCTAGTCTCTAAATTTATCTTCATTTATGTACCTAGTGTGGATTCTTTTCTTGTCATTTTCTCTCCCATCCAAATGAGCACCCACAAGCTATTACAGAAAATTTGGCATTCCTCACTGTCCAAACTGGCAGATAACAGGCAAGGCCAATACATATCCTCTGGGTCTTAAGGTCAAGATTAGTAGAGGGTTAGACCATAATATCGGCAATGGTTTACATCAAGTTCACTTTTGATGCGGTTTGAATTATTTTTAATAGAATGATAGCCGTCCCTTACCTATCCAAAGAGAAGAAAACTCCTTAGTACGTGGTTCCAAACACCAGTACGCATGGCCCACCCCACAGCAAGATCCAATGGGACACAGAAATTTCATCGTTTTTGTGTAAGTAGTCTTTCATATATACATAGGTAAGCAGCAAAAGAACCAGTGGAAAGAAAGTTATATTTTAAAGGGACTACTTCACATTAGTGCAAACATAAAAAAACCTTTCAAAAGAAGTGCAAAGTATCTTGGCAAAAAGAAAAAAAAAAGAAGTGCAAAGTAGAGAACTTCCACAGGAAAAAAGTTGTCATACAGAGGACTACCTTGATATTGGACATGTTTTTGGAATATTTTGATTGATGTTTCCAGAACTTTTATACTTGTGGCATAATAAAATGAAAAAGGATTTTTTAAATTATTATTGTATACTCATGATGTCAAAGTTTTTGAAAAATGTGAGCCACTATATTTCAAAATTGAGGGGTATTATGCTAATTTGCCTTTTGTAGAGATTGATCGTAGTATTGTATACTAAAATGGAAAAGAACTATAAGAATAATTGAAAGATTCCATCAAAACACAAAAAACAGCCGACATCTTCCTTTTCAACATATTCTGATAATCCCCCTCTCTCTATTCTCATGCTCATTCATCGTAAAAAATTAAGAAGCCGAAGTAATCAGATATACAAACAAAGAGAAGTATCATATGTATTGTTAACCCCACCGCTGAAACATGAACCATAAAAGAAGAAGCAATGTGAGCGAGACAGCCATCATCTACAATATATCTAATGATTCCAATCAACATCAAATTGGAAGAGGAGGAAGGAAAGAACGAGATGAATGGAAAAAGGCTCTTATTCATTTACAGTAGGGGAAGGAATGAGAGGATCTGACTCTTTCGAATCTGGCTTCACAAGCCCATCATCAATGCACAGTATCTCCTCCAAATTAGCTACCTTGTTAGCATCCTTTCCACAAGAGGAAGAAGAAGAAGAACCTATTGAAGAATTAAAGGAAACTTGTGTCAGTTCTCTTGCTCTCTTCACCTCTACCTCCCAGTCAGTCTTGCCTAGTACATACAACATGAGCAGTGCACATGATGCCTGTGCTGCAAGCAATCCAAACCACAGCCCCGCAAAACCCATTCCCATGAAGAAGCCCATTACAATGGCCACAGGCATTCCCACCAAGTAGAAAGACCCCAAATTGATGTTGGCTCCAGTAGTAGGCCTCGCACTCCCTCGCAGCACCCCACAACCCGTAGTCTGAGGGCAATTCCCCAGCTCGCACAGGCCAGCAATCGGTAGGGCTACTGCGGTGAGCTCCAAAATCTCTGCGTCACTAGTGAAGAACTTCCCCCAGCGGTGGCGCATCAACATAGTGAATAACATGGCAGCCAGGCCTAGTGCAATTGCACAGCCAATCGACACAATTGTAGCAATGCGGGCTTTGGCCGGGCGATTTGCACCGAGCTCATTCCCAACCCTTGCCGACACACCAAGGCTTAGAGACGATGGGAAGACGTAGACCAACGACGTCGTCTGGATCAAGATCCCCATAGATGCGACGGTTGCCTTCGGATTCACAAGTAGTCCACATAGCATTATCATCAACTCATACCACCACCACTCTAGGCACACAGACACGCAAGTTGGCACAGCCAGCCCAAGCAGAGAGGACCACCCTCTGAGGCATTCCATGCTTGGAGACACCCAGGACTGCTTGTAAACTCCTGAGATCAATACAAACATGAATAAACATATAAACAAGTTGAGGTTTGTCCACACCATCGCCAGCGCGACCCCTGCAATGCCCATCTTAAAATGCACTACTAGCAGGAAATTCAATGGAATATGGAGGACAACAGAGATGGCCGAGCAGTAAGTTACTGGTAAGGTGATGTTTTGGGTCCTCAGATAGATTCGTAGCGGGTGAAGAAGCGATAGGAAGAAGAGATCAGGGATCGCGAACACTATAAAGATGTGAGCCATTGAGAGGATCTCTTTATCTTGGCCACACCACAGGAGAATTCTCCTCATGTTGAGCCAGAGAAGGGATATGGGTATGGAAGTAGAGAGCAGCAGTAGAACTGTTCTCTGCAGAGTAAGGCCTAGCAGCTTCCATTGCTTTGCTCCAAATGCTTGACCACAGATGGGTTCCATTCCCATGGCCAAGCCGGAGATTACAGAGTAGCCGGTGATGTTGGCAAAGCCGATTGACAGAGACCCACCAGCCAGCTCGAGCTCGCCGAGGTACCCCAGGAAAAGCATGGAGATCATGGCCCTTGAATATATGAGTAGGCCTGTTAGAGTTGTTGGACCTGAGATCCTTCCTATAGCTCTGATTTCTTCTATCACCTGATGCAAAACGAGCATCACAAACACATAAGTAGTTGATGAAATTAAGTAGTGTAGGGAATGAGTTTGTTTCTAGAGCCTCCTCTAGTGAAAACAGTATACGCTTGATTCGCTCATGTTGTTATTGGTTGATGATATATTACCTCTGAGGGAGTTGGCCATCTATGGAGCTCAGGAGTGTCAGGGTCCATGGGCTCATTGGAATTTAGAAGGTGGGTCTTCTTGAGAGAGACAAAGGAGGATGCTGGTGTTGAGTTGCACATGACTTCTTCAATTACACTTGAATTATCATAAACTGAAGTCTTAGTTTGTATGCGTGTATGTGAGTTCTTCACCTTGTCTTTGAATACAAAGGAGAAGGCTCAGACGAGGTATATATATATATGGAGGGTCTGGACTGTGGACCCTTTTATTGGGTTCTAAAGTAATAAAAGGAGGTGCAAGTGTAAAAAGAAAAGCGGCTTATGGGGGGGCCTCAGCCTCTCTCTCTCTCTCTCTCTCTCTCTCTCTCTCCTCTGTATCAGAGACATCCCAGCCTTCTCTGTTTGACACATAACACTTGTCAGGTAGAAAGAAAAGATGGGACAGGATTTGGGCTGACTACCAGCAAGGGTTCTACGCTGTGCCAAGGGAAGAGGCAGGATTCTTTTCAGATAAGGCATGGGAAAAAAAAAAAAAAAACCAGATCGTATAAGATTGGTGCGTTTAATGTTTAATGTTATTTGACTGTCAAAACCGGATTTTTATTCCATGGGCTTGGTGGGGGATGATGTTGGTGTCTTTTTTGGCATTTATATTACATGTCCTAATACATGATTTTCTTAAATCTTCTCGTCTAGTTCATAGTCTTCGCAAGGTTATCCACCTTCCCAACTTCATTGTACTCTGAACCCGGTTCGATGGATTGCACTGATTCCACTTTAGTGGGTATATACCATACGCACGAGCGACGAGCTTGCTTTCATACGCATGCACGTGAACGCTATAGCCCACATGCATGCATCTCCCCACCCACACAACCCCCACCCCCCCCAAACCTTCCCAATTCCATGCTGTCAGTCAGACCCATCCAGATTCCACCCAAACATGACCCGCTCTAATCTAAGGGATCCAAAGAAAGAAGACTTCCAACTCCTTTTCACTGTTAGCACTCAGTGGAAGATAAACATGTTTAAGCCTTTTTTCTGAACCCAAACCCAACTATCTAAATATCAAATTGGGGCTATCCCAACTTTCCCTGTCTATTATAATGATGGGCTTTTGGGGGCAACTATCATAGAAAACTCCGTTGTCAAGTTGTCATCACTTGCTTGGTTCTTGAGAAAATTTCCATCTGCCAGAAACCCCCATCCTCATAACATGCTCTTTTTCATGAAGATGTTCAACACAGTTAGGGGGTGGTCTTATCTGAACTCTATAATGGATTCTTGAAGTCAAAAGGATGCTTTTGATTGTGATCCATCAAGGTTCAGTTGGCATTTCAAAGCAACCAAATTATCCCACGTTTCAACAACTTCTCTCTCTTTGGTGCGCCTTTGCTGTGGGCTTTGTTGGGCTTCTAATTTGTCCTGTTGTGAAATGTGAGGGTCCTTAAGCAAAAGCTGATTTTAGCTCCTACTGTAGGTTTTGATAAGGGAGGGGGGGGTCATGAATTTATACTTCTTGTCTCACCCTCAATTGTGGAATGGGGGTGGAGGGTCTAAATGATGTTGGGACTCAAGTGTCAAAAGTAACATTTTCGAGTGTCAAGATGGGCATTTCAGGATAGGATTTGCTGGAGTACGGGACCACAGTGCTGAATGAGGTGGTGTTAGTGGTAGTGTGGAGAGCCGGCAGTTGGAAGGAAGGAAACATTTCAAAAAGACGTACGTGCTCCAATTGCAGCCATTTGATTTATGCACCCCTTTCTCTCTCTCTCTCTCACACGCACACACACAACAGTGCCTTGAACAGAAGCCCCACCAACAACTTGCAGACTCCTGGGCTTCCCATTGTCCAATTTCCTCTCCCTGTCCGCGGAGATGCCTCAAATAAATCGATTCTCATTTGTTCTCTTGCAGCAGAAATTATTTTGGCGGAGTGCATCCTTATGTCAGAGTGCACGTGTCTCGGCAGAGTCCATATCAGGCAAAATGAGGGATTTACAAGAAATACTCTTTTTCATTTCTTCTGGGGACAGATGGTGCACAACAATGAACAGAAATGGATGACCCTTTTGCAAGCTACACACTGGAACTCGGTGTATAATAGACACTACCTATCCCCCCTTCCTGGTAGATAATAACTGTTATATTATATATCTCATCATATTCTTGGAATATTAGCATTTTTTCCATGGTCACAATATATTTTTATTCAACCCCAAGGATACCTTAGCTGGACTAAGACCACGGTTCAAGCTGCACTAGAATGGGGCCACTATAAAAAATAGCATCACAATGCTTATTAAAAAAAAAAAAGCTCTTATTTGTGACACTGCACTGGAAAGGTGACTTCACCAGTTGGGTCTGCATCATGCCCCAGCGAATCATAAAATATCAATGTGATGATCTACCGTGATCTCTCTCTGGATTGATGATAGGTGGGTCCTACTACGGATCTGAATATTTATAAAATGCATATGCCAACAGCTGCACCTGCATGATATGCCCAAACGTACAATGAAATGTGTTTTTTTTTTCAATTTCTTTTGTTTTCCATTTTCCCCATTAAATAATACAATGATGATGATAGATTATGGCTACTATATTATTATTATTATTATTCTGGTTAATTATTGCAATATTTGTTATCATTCCTTTTAGAATGGCCATAACAGCAACTCCAACAACAATAACAAAAAAAAAAGAAGGCAGTAGTACGCTTCAAGGACCTGTAAAAACATCGGGTTTATGTAATATTTAAAGCAATCAGATATTTTTGCAGGCACCAGTGATAGCAATAACCACAGGAATTTATTCCAATATTCTGATATTTGAAGGAGGGAATGATAAAGGAAAGCCCATCAACATCAACTTCAATACTCCATCATAAAAATACAAAGAAAATATATTGTCACCATCAGAGCATCCAACATCCTATCCACAATCCATATATGTGTTGGCCACCAAGTATTCAATCTCATTCAAACCCCCACACGACCAGCACCTCCATGATAGCAAAAAATCAATCAAAGTGCTCGAACATGGCAATATTCCTCACGTAATGAACAAACCCCCCATATTGGCGAATCAATGTAGAAAGAAAGGACGGTGTTTAAGCCGCAACATGATAAACACATCCATCATTCACAAGGGAATAAGCCCATCAACACCACAAAAGTGAAACATGACTAAGTACCTTGGTTAGCTTGGTGAGTGTTCATCAGTTGATTGTCATGCAAAAGCTACGATTGAGTTGGGGATATTTGCTTGAAAAATTCTCTTGTCAAATCACCATAGCTGTGCACCTGCTTTCCTGTGCGAGTAGCGGTGGGGAGGTAAGCATCTTTGGGAGATTGGGATGTTCAGCATTTTTTAAATTCTCCCTTTTGGACCTGCTAGGTGTTCCCCATTTTGAAGTGTGAGGTAGCTTGCTTGCCTGATATTAGCCACTGAATCACAATCTGGAGGCAGTTGTGCACGTAAATATAGATTGTTCTGTAATTCTTTTCTTAGTGGAAGGAGTGAGAAGTTCCCAACATTTTGCGTTGTCTCCTTCACACTGAACATTGGTTACAAGTGGTTGATAGTTTTCACCAGGTAAGGGTTAAATACTTTCTGACATGAACATATGGAGTGTTCTATTCATCCCCAGAGATTCAGTCGCTTCATTTCACCTGACCAAAAGAACCAAAAAAGAAACCAAATAAATAAAAAAAACTTGATTTTCATTTATCTTGGATATTTACAAGAATTGGCAAGAGAAACACCGATGTTGTTAAACAATTTGATAACCATTCACAAACTTCGATATCCGTTTTCTTCACTATTTTTTTAAAGGTTTAAAAAAAAAGTAATAGTGGTAGCTAAAAATAAAGAGTATGCATATGTGTGCACCAACCCCAAATAGATAGAAGGCTTTAATGATGACAATAATGTATGCATACACAACATCACGATTGGGATCTAGCTTCTTGGTATTTGATAGAAAGTCAATAGCTAACATTTGTATTTTCATTAAAAGAGCACCACATCATTGCTAGTCCTCAAAATGATAGAAATAATATTCTGATCAGCAAAACAACAGAAGTAATTCCGGAAAAAATCATGTGTTACTTAAAATGTTTTGTCATCTATATTAATGCCTTCCTCCTTTTTTTTCTAACTATGAACAATTCCTGTCTTGAGTTTTTCCTAAATCCTATCTCCATAACTTTGGTTACCAAGAGTTGATAATTGTAGAAGGGGTGAGGGAAACTTTTGTTTGGGAGGTGAAACTCAAGATCAATACTCTCCAGACAATTGAACAATTTTTTTCTTTTTTTTTTTTACCTTCAACGTTATTACTCTTTGCAACTATCCATTATAAAGAATTCAGTTCTAACAAGTATATGCTCAATACGCAAGTAGGCTTACAAACTTTATCATGGTCGAGTGCATTTTTTAAGGTCTTGTAGCTGCAATTGGTATTTATCCCCACAATATCTCAGTCTTCTTTCTACAAAAGGATTTTCTTGTTACTGATACAATGGATAGTGAATAAAATGGAAGTGCACTTGATATTTTTCTAAATAGACACTTAACATTATTCCCTCAGAAAAAAAAAAGAAGCAATCACAACAATGAACTGCCAGAAAAACCCCAAGCTACAACTTAAATAACAATGGTACAGAGTAGTGGTCCACTCCCTCCTTATCTAAAAGTTTACAAATTAATATGATGCCCGTACCAAAGCCGGTGATGTTCAACCAAAAAGCTGGTGCCAACTCCCCTGGTCCCCTTCTCAGTTACACCACTACCTGATTTCACCGGAAAAAGTTCAAACTCCTCATAAGCCGGGCAAAATTTTTCATTCTTTTTTCCCCCTTTTTCCTTTTTACCCTGAGGGATTCAGAGGAGAGATAACCAGAAACAAGAAATAGCAGAAGGGAAGAGTTGTTGAACCACTTTTCTTTTTTACGACAATCATACAAAACAAACAATGACACATACATTTCTAGCATTGAAAAGAAAATGCATGGATACTTGCAATTAAATAAAAAAAATTGCATCATCCTATTATTATGAAATCCGATTACTAACACTATAATAATTAGTCTTCCGATTGTAACACGTCAAAACTATCAATTCCCAGACAAGTTAGCCCTTTTATTCTTCTGATCATTAAACTAGTTAACCCCATTGGATTCAAATATATAGTACCCTTTATAATTGAAGGCCCTTTCCGAAGGCAATCTAAAATGTTTATTTTTTAGTTCTAGCAGAAATTCAGTTACAAGGTCTGTGCATTTGATTGCCTAGATGTCCTCTGCTTCTTGTCCACAGTTCTGCCATTGGTCTGCTATCTGTTGTTATGCAGTTCTTTCTTTTGTCCTGTAGTTTTGTACCAAGACTCTTTTGCCTTCATTTATCCATTTGGTGACTGTGTTTGGTCTTAATACCAACATCTTGTAATAACATCACTACTCTACTTCCAGGGCAAGAAATAAAAACCTTCAATTTAATAATATTTTTCAGAAAATAGGAACTGTTTTTGGGGAAATATTTTTAGGAAAGCAATTTCCCATTTTCAGCAAACAGGTTTGCTGGTAGGAGACTCATTTTAGGAATTTGTTTTTCTTATCAAAAAATGAGTTGGGATGTGGAATGGCAGCATTTTTACCAAAAAAATGGGCAGGAGGCCTAAGAAATTTCATGTGACAATGGCTTTGAGCAGCAGTGAACCACAGAAAATACACCAAAAAAGGAAAATTACATATCTCAGTACAAGTAGGCCATGTTGATGCATGATGTATCACCAATAGTGTGACCAGGGCTATGATAGAACAAACCAGCCTCACTGTTTATTTGGCAGGCTTGAAACTTAACTGCCGGCTGAGCACATTCATCTGTCAATCTTAAAATGCAGGCCCAGCCCCTGAAAGCCACAAATGGACCCCTTGACTAGTTTGGGCTATGTCCAGCAGAAAATGTTATTAAAAAAACTTAGACCAGGTCCAACATCCACATGGAAAGCTTAGAAGGCTCTGGCCAGATATCGCAGTATAGGCATGGAAGCAGGACAAGACAGCCCAGACCATCATATGCTGCCAATATGATACTAAAATGATTACAGATACTTTTTTTAAACTCTAATTGAAGGAAGAGTTACTCTGGCCAATGATTAAAAAATACTCAGCAAACAAAACAGATAAGTGATAATTAGCAAAAAAACAGTCCAGAAGCCAACAGATGGAGGTTCATTTAACAGTTTTAAGGCAGGCTGCATGGAAATTGAACTGTCTCATCCAGACTTCACAGAATTTTCAGCAAAGCATACGTGAAAACTGAAGATTCATCCTTTTCCATAGTATGATATTTTGAGGAAATATCTGGATTAAGGATGAACACGAAAAAGAGATCCATTGTGGGTTTTCAATGACAGGCATCGATGCCAATCCTTCTGCATATCTGATTGGATGTCATAAAGTATGTTTTCCTATCAATATCTAGGTGTTCCTATTGAAGGTAACTCAAGATCACCTTCTTTTTGGAACCCTGACGTTGAAAATTCCAACAAGAAAACAAGAAAAGCCTCTTGACAAAAGAAGTCTTTTTCTTTTAGTGACCGAATTACCCACATTAGTCAAAGGTCTACACTTGAAATCTTTCAGTCTACAATTAATTTAGTCACTTTTTTTTTTCAAATTTCCAATAGTGCAGCCAAAAAAGCTAGAAAAATTTAACAGGATTTTTCGCAGGAAAGGACATGAGGATTTTTTTTTTTCAAAATAATCTTATGAATTGAGAAGAAGTTAAGATGCCAAAAGAAAATTAAGGATTGGGAATAGGCAATATAGTGTGTGTTCATTTATTTTATTTTATTTCATTTTATTTTATTGGGGTTGGGTGGGGTGGCAGTGGGGGTGGGCGTGGGGGTGGGGGTGGAGGAAGGAATGAGCTCCAATGCATAAATGGAGATGGAGATTTGTGGATGAGAAGGAAGTCTTAATTATGAAAGTCACTATATCAAAACATGGGGAAAGAATAGAGGATGGGATACGAGAAGGGGAAACAATAACAGGGAGGGCTCAATGGTTGGGAAGGATATCATGAAGTTGGAAAACAAAAGAGATTAGGGTTGGAAAACCTCTTATGAAGATTCAAGATTCTTGGGAGGCGAAGGGAGTAGGATTCATTTTTGGAAGGACATTCGGCAAAGGGACTCATCTTTGTCTTCGAAATTTCTAAGACTTCATATATCGTCTAATAGCCAGAGAAAAAAAAAACTTTTATTATGGATTCTATAATGGCTAGATATAGTTAGGCTATGGACACGGATAAAGGGATCAAGGACATAATGATGCATTTTGGAAAATCTAGGACATGGATATGGATACATATTCATAATTTTTTCTTTACAGGACCTTTGAATTCATGAAGTTATCACTATTTACATTCCTTTCTAACACATTCTATGTTGAGAAGTGAAAAAATTAAAATAACTATATGAAATATTGTACTTGGTAAGTAAGAAATAGTACCTGAGAAGTATTAGTGCAGGATTGGGTACCGATAGGAGTGCCGAATCAGTTAGACATGGACACGCTGGGCATGTACAAGTATCCAGATATCATAGTATGGATGTCATATCTTTAAAAGAAAATGGAACAAGTTGCAATCTTGCTTTGAGAAGGATGCAAAGGGAGTTTAAACCTCAAATGGCCAACACCTTGCTAGAGACAACTGGAATGAGAAAATAAGGATATGTGGATATCAGATTCCCAGGATTTTTGGAGCAAAAGTTTATTCCACCTTCTTATGTTTAAGCTTAGGTAAACTTTCCATATAAAATCATTTGGTGTTCATCAGCTCCATGAGACTTAATTTTGGACATGACTGTCCAATAAGATTCTAACTCTGGATTGAGAATCAGCTGATCAAATCTTCATTCATTGTCTATTGACCCATATCATTTTGTGTTGTTTGGGGTCTCTTTTTCCTTTCCTATCCTCTTTTTGAACACTCATCGAAGGTCAGTCTGGGTGTGGGCCTGTTTCTAGTTAGAGGCCATATTTTATGAAAATTTTATTAATGGCAATAGCATGGGTAATATGAGAGTTAAGGAATAGAAGAATATTTTGAAGAAAATGCACACCACACCCTCAAGAAGATTTGTGGTGAAAATAAAACCACACATCTTTCATTGAGGAAACAGAGCAAAACAGCTCACGGGTATGACCTTTTCTGACCTTGAAAAGAAGTTTTTCAAAAAGTCATTAAATGCTCCACTTCAACCCACCTAAGATAAGGCTCGGACAATGGAGCTCAATATGGATGGAACTTCACTTGGTAAGGCAGAGCCCTCCAGATTGAGGAACAATTAAAAATGATATAGAAGAAGAATGTGTGTGAATGATTCTGCAGTGCAATAAGAATCATAAGATGGGGACATGGTGTTTCTCAACATCCTTGGAAAATGGATTTTATAATTAGTGACAAAAGAGAACGGAAGCTACAATGGATGTTACTATCATGCATATTCCATAAGAATGGAATGGTGAGCCAGATAGTTTAGCAAGAACCAGAGTGTCTAAATCTATTTAGTTGTGGGGAACTCATTATCCTTGTATTGTTTTTTTGTTCCATTGTGCTTTCTCAGTCTTTCTCCTTGATGGACTGTTTCTTTGTACAGTTCATTTTTTCAATAAAAACATTGTTAATTCTCAAAGAAAAAATACAAATGGAAAACCGAAGTGTAAGAGGTTGCTAATAAGAACAATCATAAGCAGTATGAGAGCATTTTGATTAATTCACTACAAATTGATTGCTCCTGAGTTGTGGAAAATACTAATTATATTTTATGAGTTTTATGTTCACAATAAAAAGATGAAAGTGTTTCTAAATGGAGAACCAGAATATGTCCTTTTCCTTTTTAGAAATAAAAAAGTGCAAATGAGGTAGAGACACCAACAGCATGCTTTTGAAGAAAAGAAGAAATTAAAATGGTTCCAACAATACTTGATGGCTCACAGCAATCAAATTCAATCAAAACACCTGTTGACAATCCTGCAGTCCTGAATAACAACAGTCTCTAACTCACACATAAGAAAAACATATAAAACATCAACAAATAGAATATTAAATAATTGCAAGCATTAAAGGCTCTATATAGTAGCAATCACAACATATGAGAGATTAAGCAGTGTGCAAGACTGTATTACAAAAATGCAGCATGCACATATCACATAAAACTCTTTCCATGCACCATTTCATCTGTCCACAAAAGACAATTTGCACATGTGTCAAATCCAAGCCATGCATAAAATGAGGCGCACTAAATTTATCAGATCCCCAGGTCCATATAAATCAGGCCACTCACATCTTAGGCCTAGCATGTCATTGCAGCATTCTCACATGTGATCACATTGAATTTGAGTGTAAACCAAGTAGAGGACTTGGGTTTGTAGCCTCTAGGGCTGTATGTCATGGACATAGAGAAAGCCTAGCTAATCCGCCCATGTGGCACCACAGGTGATGACTTGCTCGACCCCCATGCACCTAAGACACTCAGTTATTACTCGCACTAAGAGAGTATGAAGCAGATGAAGCACTCTATGAGAAAGCTGGCATTGCTAGAGACAAAGTTAAGTTTGAATGATACAAATAAGAGAGGATAATCCATATTTATACTTGAGGCCTTAGAAATGCATGGCGAGGAATTGAACATGTAACAGATCCAATGTCAAATGAATACTCGAGTACACTTCTATCCTAGCATTTTGAGATTCTTCTACGTTAGTCTGACAACTTGTGGATGAAAATGTTGATCTCCACAAGTCTCAAGTTTTCAAGAAGATTCTTCTCAGCCTCAGGTTCTAATGGCCGATTGGTAGCCCATTTGAGCCTTGTTGCATGGGGCAAAGTTCCATGCACATGACAATTCTCCACCACCTAATACCTCAACATTCTTGTCAAGTATTCATGGAAAAGCAAAACGGTAGATGAGCTCGTTGAATTGCCAAAGTGTTTCTACACATTCACACGAAGCTTTTAGTTCAGAGGGCCATTCCACTTGACCAAATACTTCTGTCTTGTACCTCGTAAATGGTGCACCCCGCAACAGACACTCCCGACTCTTTGTCGGAAGACATTGTTTTAGACTAGTAGCAGCTGGTGCACTTGCAAAGCACCTGGAGCTGTGTCCTTCATGTCCTCATGATATCATGGCTAAAATAGAAGATGAGATGGATATTCAGTCAAGCAGATAACTAGAGCTTGTATGGAACATTTCCTACCTCCATGAGAATGGGAAAAGATCCCTCTTTTTGATGCTCAAAAATAATCAAAACAATAACAAAGCTTTGAGAAAGTTTATTTTTATTAAATCGAATTTGGGTTATAATGGTGCTCCACTTTTAATGAAACTAAGATAGAAGTTCGAAGTTCTCAATATCCCTTTTACCAACCTTTGACTCCAAGGCACATAATTGTGGATAAGTAGGGCAGACCACCGTTAGATGGCTAGAGACATATTTGCAATATTCCGCTAGAGATAGGCCTAGTGGACTCCATGACTAAACACACATAGATAGATAGATGGCTAGATAGATGGATGGAGAGAGAGAGAGAGAGAGAGAGAGAGAGTTAAAACAAGACACGTGGTAGAGTTTGTGTAGCCCAATAGCCTTACCAGATACAAGATAGGCTTGGGATCTATTATAAAGTTCATTAGACATTTCCAACTATCTACTCTAAAGACATGAAACGGAGGGAAACAGATAATGGTATATTTCTATTTTGGCCGCCCATTTTATGGCCTTACATCGAATAACTAGAAACGTCTAAGTGACGTAGTTTTTGACGATAGGCTAGATTCAAAAAAACTTTTATCTAGTAGGGCTAATGGGCCCTATAGACTAGCCAACTGTCTTATTTACATATTATAGAGAGTGGACATGATACTGTTGAAGCAGTAAAGAATTTGGATCACAAGGGAATTGAGATCATATTTGTCTAGAGGAATGCTATAAGACAATCTTTATAACTCCAATAGTGGATGTCACCAATGTGATGATGGGCACAACTCCAATTGAGTGAAGTTTTTCTCAAAGTTTATATAAGGGGTGATAGTTATTTTGAGCAGCTTGGATTTTAAATATGGGCCCCATTGATGGATTACAAGGATGGCTTCTGAGAATTTTGTAAGCTCAGCCAGTGAAATAGGCAAAATATTAAAAAGAGTATATATGCACACCATTTAGTGGGGGCCACATAGATACATTCCAAGTGATAGGGTAAGATGGAAAGAGTACGATGTGGATTAGGGGTTGGTCAAACATCACTTTTGATTAAATGATTCCAACCATTGATTTTAAGCCTTAAAAGATAAATAATATTTTAGTTCAATTGTTGTATTAATTTAATCCAACAAATGAAAACAAATTGCAGTCAAATTGGGGCGAGTGCTAATTCACGAGAGCATTGGTCTGTGCGAGGGTTTGGATCAACCATAGGTGGCCTTGATGTATAGTTAAACAACAAAAACCATTGCTCTTTAAGGTACTTAAATCAAGTTAGGATAATCTAACAGGACTAGTTTTGCCCAATCTTAATCCAAAATGAGAGACATTACCACCTGCTTATGCCCATGACTAGCATTGGATTTAAGAGGACCCCATAAAGAAGAAGCACATATCTCATATCAACCTGAGTTGATGCTACTGTGGATAATCAGTCTGGACAAGTAGGTCCTCCGGACCATGATCCATTGACGCAAATTGATGAAATGATGTAGTCCCCTTCAATAATCCACACCAATATAGCTCGTAAAATCACTAAAACTTACAGATTTAACAGTTACGATTAAAAAAAAAAATCAATATGCAGCCTAAACGATTTTGTTTCCCTATGCAAAAGACAATCGAACTCACCCACTCTATAGTGTGGCCCACCCAACCAACTAAGCTGCAGTTAGGCATATGTTGTGCCCTAATAAAAATATTAGATTCTAGCATTTCCAAGATATTCCATTTTCCTGCATGCTTTTTTAGGCTTTTGCTATGAAACAAAAAGAATAATAATAATAATAATAATAATAATGTCAAGACTCAAGACTAGATGATGATGCAGCAACACAAACATGGTTGATGGTACAAAGACGGAATTCAGTGTGGAAGTGGAACATATGGTCTGCTTCAGATTGCACCCTTATCGTTTAAGCTACTTAGACTTGTGGTCCAATCAAAAGTTAGCCCCAATTTAATTGAGTGAGGGCAAAATTTGGAAAGCGAACATGGATTCTTCTTCAGAAAAAAACTAACTACACTACAGTTAAAAAAAAAAAAAACCAAATCTAAAACGATTTCAATGAAAGACGTGGGAATTTTCGCAACCAACCTGTATGTCGAAGATATATTGAGCGAGAGAAAGTCGTAGAGCCGGCCGCAGAGATTCTCGTCAGAAACCCAAGCATCTCTCTCTCTCTCTCTCTCTCTCTCTCACTTGTACAAAGTAAAGAAGGCGGGCAGGTTCTGTTTTTCTTCTTCCTTCCGTTCGCCGAAAAAGGAGATGCTGTACATAGGGAGTAGTGCGAAGAATCGAATGGGAAGCTCATTCTGAGCACCTGTGTTTCGTCTATGGAATTTTTTCCAAAAATAGTATAAAGAACGGAAGACAAGAATATTTTTCGCTAAAAAATCCTTTTAATCAACGGTAGATAAAAAAAAAAGACCATCGAACAGAAAACCATGTAGCATTCAAAGTGAACCTTCAAGTCAATGCAGAATATTTTTCATACACTTGTGATTTGTGTCCGTACCTCATGTGTGATTTTCCATTATCCCGCGTGTATGAAGTTTGTGTGTTTCGCCTACATATGCAAGGCTCCATTATCTCACATCCGTGAGTTGGATAGCATGTGTGAAATTGTATGTCCCTTCTACATGCGTAGCTCTTTTATTTTGCAAGGATGAGTTGGTGTCGTGTTAGAGTTTTTACGGATGGTCCAAGCCCCAAGTGAATATAGAATAAAATACAAGAGGTATAATCATAATATGATCCATTTTTGAAAAATTTTCAAATAAGGCCCTATTGTTTTTCATTATTTCAAAATATACACAAGTTTTAGAACTTTTCAAATTAATCCCTAAGTTTTCTAAAAAATTTCAATTAAAGACATTCGTCCATTTAAAGATATTTTTTAGTGAATTTTTTTGTAATTTTTTTAAAATACTAAATTATTAATCTTTTAAAGCCATGGCGTAATTTCATCAGCTACAATATGCAGCCAATTACTATGGAAACATTGATTGTCATTGATCATCGAAAGAATGGTAAAAAGGGAAATGAAGAGAATATAGAGGAATTGAATGAAAATTTTATTTTAATAAAGAATAATTTGAATATTTTAAAAAAATTTGAAGGAAAAAGTTGTCAAAAAATAACTTTATACGGAGTCCTCAATTGAAAAGTTAGGGGCCAATTTGAGAAGTTTAGAAAGTTTTGCCTTTTTTTAAATAAGGCAAAACCTTAGGGTGTTATTTCAAATTCTCCCTTGATTTTTTCATCTTTGTTGTGTTGATAAGAAATCATTTTAATTTTTTTTAAAACCTATATGACATTTTGTCATTTAGTGATTTAAAGTTATTGCTTTTTGACTTTTTTTTTCAAATAGAAAATAAAAATTTAAATTTTTGTAGTTTTGGTATAATCCTTGACTTAGCATTACTTTATAAGTGAATTATCTAAATGGGAAAGATATGATCCATCATAGCATAGGCCCTTTTTGTTTTATAGTGATGACATGCTCTCTCATCTGCCTACACAAGTAGGGATACTGCTACCGTTTTTCTCCTATTATTTGTAGTTAAGCAATGATAGTGCTACTCAAGTCATATTAAAAAGAAGCCTTTTTATCTTTTTGATAGTGGTTGCATGGTGATGGGTGAAGTTAAAGATGAAGGTGAAAAAGAAATGTCAGAGCTAAGTTTTCGTTGTGGGTATAGAATTGGTTTGTGCGTAATGGGTTAGATTGGTGGGGAAGAGAGATGCAGAGAGAATAAAATGAGATGACAATGGGGTAAAGGTGGTTTTGAGGTGAGCAATGTTTGTGCAATATGAGAAAAAAGATGTTAAAAAAGGTAGATTGGAGTGCAAAATAGAGAGAAAGAGAGAGAGAGGGGGAGGGAGAGAAAGAGGCGGAGGTGGTGGGGAGTAGGCAGAGGGGATTAGGTGTGGGGGAGGGGGGGAGGGGGGGGGGGGGGGGGGGGTTGATCGGTGGGGGGATAGTTAAGGAAATTTTTTAAAAGAATTTTTTTACAATGCATAGAGAGTAAAAATCATAGTGTATTTAGATGCTCTCTTAAAAGAAATATATAAAACTTTTTTGGAAATAAACCAAGAATTTAATGCTCACTCACGTACATTCAAATCCTTAAATCATATACAATTTTGAAAATGAACATCAGGTACAGGTAGGTATTTCCTAAGTAATCCCTCAATTAGCACGTAATCCCTTACCCCTAAAGGGGAACAACAAATTACGTAAGCCATGGGTCACAACCCGCTCTGACCCGACCCAACCCAACCCAATCATTGCCAAAAGCCCCTGTACTTTCCGAGTCTCCAATCCTACCTCATTTTCTCTTCTTTTTACCGGCTTTCACCGTCTATTCCATCCTCACAGGTCATGAACCCCAAAACATTAACAAATGGGACTTTTTATTTTTAATTTTATTTTAACAATCAATCAATCAATCAATCATAAGTAACTCATAATCAAAACCCTGCAAACAAAACAAAACCCTCATTGGTTTGGCCCATTCCCATTCCCATTCCCATTCCCACTGAAAAACAACAGGGTGCCAGCATATCCTTCAAATGGCCTCCGATCCCATCCCACCGTACAAACTCGACAAAACCCTATCCGGACACAAGCACGCACTCTCATCCGTCAAGTTCTCCGCCGACGGCAATCTCCTGGGCAGCTCCTCCGCCGACAAGACCGTCCGCATCTGGTCCCCCTCCGACGGCTCCCTCCTGTCCGACCTCCACGGCCACGCCGAAGGCATCTCCGACTTCGCCTTCTCCGCCGACTCCCGCTTCCTCTGCTCCGCCTCCGACGACCACACCCTCCGCATCTGGGACGTCGAAACCGGCAACCATGTCAAAACCCTCGTCGGCCACACCAACTACGTCTTCTGCTGCAACTACAACCCTCAATCCAACATGATCGCTTCCGGTTCCTTCGATGAGACCGTTAGGGTTTGGGACGTCAAGACTGGAAAGTGTTTGAAGGTCCTCCCCGCCCACTCCGACCCCGTCACCGCCGTCGATTTCAATCGCGACGGCTCTCTCATCGTTTCCAGCAGCTTTGATGGCCTCTGCAGGATCTGGGACGCGTCCACAGGCCATTGCATGAAGACTCTTATAGACGACGAGACGCCGCCTGTCTCCTATGTCAAGTTCTCGCCTAATGGAAAGTTCATCCTCGCCGGGACGTTGGATAGTTCGCTGGTATGTATGTATAGGGTTTTAATTCTTTCCTTCCTTCTTTCGCTCTTGTTGTCAAATTGGAATTGGAATGATTTTAAGTCTATTTGGGTGAGCTTGATCTGCTAAACTGCTGCTGAAATTCCAGTGGTTTAGTGGATTGTACTTTTGCGGACATACGTCGAACACATGGCATGCATGTTCATTTTTTTTTTCAATGTATATGTTTTCCTGCTGTTGGGTCCACCAAAAATTGACGCCTTTAGCTCGAGAAGTGAATTGGTTTGAGAATCTTGACCATCTGATGAATTTCCATCGGTGGATGAGTTGACAAAGTTAGATTCTTCATAGCTTATATACGAGGGAGATGAAGAGAGTTGCGTAGGATTTGATCATGTTGAGTCAATTCCACAAAAAAAAATTGCGGGGTATAGCTCAAGAAGTGAATTGGTTTGAGAATTTTGACCATCTGATGAATTTCCATTGTTGGATGAGTTGACAAAGTTAGATTCTTTGCAACTTATATGAGGGTGATGTAGATAGTCGCATATGATTTGATCATGTCGAGTCAATTCTTAGGCTGAGTCTAGTTTCAAGTTCCATGAGATTATTTGCTGATGAACTTGTAAAAAATTGCACCCCATGGAGATGTGCAGTTTGCAAAGTTATCTTATGGTTCAACAATCATGTTTTTTTTTCTTTTACATGGCATGCTTAGTTATTTAGTATGACGACCTTCTACCAAAAACGAATTATAATATGGTATGGCTGTGAAGATTTGAAAAGTTATGCTGTGAGTGGTTATCATGACATGGTTTTGCATGGTGTGATTGATTTAAATGTCCTTTTTTAGGTTAAAAAAAAAAAGATCATAATGTAATACGACTGTTGATAAGATATGCTTATATTGTTACTTGTTGCTTCAAACTACTTATTTGGTGAAACAGTTGTTTGGCAAATCTTATCTTTTTGAAATAGATCTATATGATGTAGATCTATTTCAATTGGGGTGGTTTGAAATAGATGTTTTCAGAATAGTCCTTTTGGTAGGACCAAAAATTGTTTAAATTAGATGTTTAAAAATCGAATGGTTGAGTGATTTTTATTAAGTTTTAGAGATATACAATGAATCAAGGCCTAAAATTTGGACCCAAAGATGTAGTCAAGATTCCAAAGAAGATCAACGGTTTAGATCATCATGGTGGGACCCGCATAATTTTAAAAATGTAAATTTATAGTGCTATATTTTTGCAAATATCTCGAGGTTCGAGAATGATGGACGGCTCAAATTTGAATACATAGCCATGGTTGATCATGTGAAGAGTTTTAATGGCTTAGATCATCATTTAGGGTCACGTAAGTTTAAAAAGAAATTAAAAAATGGGTTGGTAAAAGTCACATGTTCTGTATATATTTTTTTTACTTGAGCATATCCAATTGCTCTTAGTTTTTCTCAATTATTTCGAGATGTACATCTAATCATTGGTTGAAATTTGGACCCATAGCCGTTTACACTATTTCAAAGACGATTGACGGTTCAGATCATAATTGTGGGGCCTACAATTATTCAGAAATGTACATCTATGGTTCTGTTGTTTTTTTTTATAATATCTCAAGATTCCAAAAATATCAATGGTTCAAATTTGGACACGTGGCCGTATTTGGCCTTCTTAATACCACTAATGGTTTGGATCCATCTTGTAGGGTCCCAAATTTGTCAAAAAATAAAAAAAATAAAAAAATGGTGAAGAAAAACTAACGTCATATGCATTGTATCACAAATGGTCTTTCCACTTTAGAGAAAACTGCCTATTCCAATTCCCGCTGCATTTGGTCTTTTCCCAAATAGACACTTGTTGTCTTTATGATGTTTTAAATAGATGGTACTATTGTAGTTACCAAACACTCTGTTTACTTTTTCAAAACACTTTAAGACAATAAGAGGGGCAAAGTAGAGTTTCCAAACGGCACCATATTGATATTTCTTTTTTTGGAATGAAAATAACTGTAAATGCATATTTTATAGAATAAAATGCAAATGAGTGCTAGAAAGTATAATAGCATACTGTATGTAGATATGCAGAACACCCCACAAGCAAAAGAGCTCTGGAGAAGGAAACCAAAATTTGCCTAATACATGTACAACAAGGGAGCACATGACAGAACTGCAAGATAGGACCAAGCTCAGAAGGGGAAGCCATAGAATGGGCTCTGGTTAATTGGCCAGATCCAGCACAAGGTCCATTGGGCTCAAGCCCAACTATGCACAGCAGGAGGCCCAAGGTTCCTAATTGAGCAAAATATTATCGTTTCAGTAGCTCTGTGTTATTTTCTTTGGTATCTTATTTTAGTCTTTCTATTTTTATAGGGTCTAAGTTCAATGATTTTTTAAAAATAAATATCTACATAAGGGAAAGGAAGTCGGAAGTCCTTATGTGAAAAGGAAGCTTCTTTCTTTGGTTGTCCAAGAGGCCTATCTAAGGACCTCTTCCTCTTGTTTTCTTAACTAATGTTTAATAATAATCAATAACAATCAGTTTTCCTCCTCTCTTTGAATAGAAGTGACTGTGCTAAGCTTTGTTTGAAGGTGCCTATTAATGGGCAAATACTTCGACACCAATCCGGAAGTGTCTTGGAGGAATGTAGCAGTCCAAAGATATGAGATGGGTGAGAGTGTTTAGGAACCAAGTATCCAGGGAACAAAATGTCGGGGATTTGGTGATATGTCTACAGTTGGCTCCAATAAAAAGGTAAACCGAGAAATACCATATGAGATTGCATTGGGATGGGCTTAAAAGATTGAAAAGTCTATACAAGTAACACAGTATTGCAAAAGCAAGGTACTTGGAGGAAGAGCTACCATAGATTTAGTGTGCAGTAGTTAGAACCAAGTTAGTGATATGAGTATTTTCTTAATGATATGTGAACAATGGGCGGTGGTTTAGTTTGGTTTAAACTTGTTTATGTTTAGTTTTTCCCATATAAAGGGACTATTTGACTAGGTACTACTTTGAAGAAGTAAGTGGGCATTAGTTTGTTAGATTTGTTAGAACTTCCTGGAGGCAGTTAGCATTTCTTGAGATCGTGTGAGTATGGGTTACCATGTATTTGTAGAATGGCATGAGTGCTTGATTTGTATTTAAGTGAATGTTTTCAATAAAATCAAGATGATGGAATCTTTTTGGACTCTGGTGCAATCTCCCATCTGAGATTCTATCTTCTTATCTTCCTCTTTGAGCAGTGAAGATCTATTCTTCACCATAGCTCGGGGTCCCAAAAAAAGTACGTATCAATTGGTATCAGAGCCATAACCTGGGATGGCAGAAGAAACACAAGGATCTTAGATTGAGGAGCAACTGTGCATTCTACAAAATTCTCAGGCAGTGTTGAAAGAGAGATTTGAATGCCATGGGAAGTTGCTAGCCGGAATACTACAGCCGGAATACTACAACGTTCGGAGAATCTCCAAACTGCAGAAAGCTAATTTGGGAAGACATATCAGGCAGATCAGGTTGTTGGCGAGATTTGGCTTTCGCACTACTTCAGCTACACCAATGTTGATGAGAGAGCCCAAAGCCTCGAATTGGCTACCACTGCCGTTGCACCAGAACTGCCTATGCCCAGCCCAATTGGTGGTGCCCGCATCCGCTTTCTATTCTCTGGTGACGCAGTCGGGTCTACATCGATAGGTTCCCCATCAAAATCCCCAAGTGCTTCACAGTTCTTCAAGCGTATCAAATTGTCGGTGTTGACATCCTCTGCTGCTGCTACCGCGGTTGCCTATCTGTCGCTGAAAACCGCTATGTGTGCCTCGTAGAGGTCGAGAAGTCGTTGAAGCCCATCAATTCTTGCACCATGCCCGTTTTTCTTGAGATGACAATTAAGACAAAAACACTGGTAGCGAAGAAGGTAAGGGAAGGTATGATGGAGTTTCTACTGGTGAACCGTCCGTTGGGCTGCACAATTTTTGATCTGGGTGGGGAGTGTGATCATTAGGACCAATCAAAGCTGTTTGGATCAAATCATAGGAGGTTTATCGAGACAAATATGGGTTGTTGGAGTGCTGGATCTTGGGAAGCTAGGGAATTGTATTTGCACCTCTGCTTTTATAAACTCTTTGGGTCATGTTACTTGCTTCTTGGAAATCTCATCTTACAAGTGTGATTCCATGACGATGGCTTATTCACATCATGTTCACTTGTTCTGGCGGAATCTTCAATGCTTAGGAGGGAAGTTCTCAATATTTCAGAGGATTGGATACAACATGTGCTACAACCAGCTAAGGATTTATTTGTCTCCAAGATTTACTTCCAAGAAGGGTTGCTCTAAATTGTCTAGTGGTTTGGAGTCATATTTCTCAGAACTTGGTCCTGATGCACTCTTGCAAAGTACGTTAGGAATGTTTTCTAAATCTGAAAGAACAATGCTCCAAGACAAGCTTGCTGATTCTTCCAAGTCTAAAAAAGGGATTAATGATTATAATTCTATGGGTGGTTGAGTTATGCTCATTGATGGAATATAAGTCATGTACAGGGCTTATTACAAGCTTCTAGCAAGGTTGAACCATGGTCATTTGGAGCATACACCCTCTATTGGTCTGCTGTTACAATCTTGATGATCAGCCTTGGCTCAGCTTCGGATTTTAGATCGGCTGTAGAACAATCTCCCGAAGGATTGTTCGAATGCAAAAAAGGATTCAAGTCTTAGGCCAGATTAGAACTCATGATGAACACCATTAAGAGAGAAAAATCTCACTGAAAACTGAATTTGATTGAATAAAAGCATGTCTATTACAATGAAAGACTCCTCCTTATATAGGAGTGACTGTTTTTAAGGTAGGAAAGACTAACTCTAAACAAACATGGATTACTAAAATAAATTAAGTAATTTTTAATCTTAATAAATGAATAATTAAAACTATCTAACTAAGGATATGGATCCTAACTATCTAACTAAGGATAGGGATCCTTGGGGAGATCAAGGATCAATTAGGCCTGTGGTCTGGGTTGGATCTTGGATCGGCTTGCATCAACTCTCCTTGGTTTGGAAAAACTCGACTTCGGCGAATTGAGCGCTTGATGCGCTGGATTGATGCACTGGAAGTCAGTAACTGTAATTCACGTAGCGTCGGAGAGAGAACGATTTTGCCAGCAAACATAAAACTTATGGTAACCTCCTTGACGTGTAGAAACGATTTGGTTATCAAGGACATCAACAATTTCATTAGTAGGTGGGAGATTAATTGATAGAAAAAAAAGCTACTCTTCATTATCTCCCTCATTATCATAACCGGGGTAAAGAGTAAGATCCTCTACATTGAATGAAGAACTAATGCTTAAATCAAGAGGAATGTCAAGAACATAGGCGTTAGAGCTAATCTTTTGGAGAATCTTGAAATGACCAGAGTTACAAGGATGTAACTTCTTATTTGCTCCAGGTGGCAACCTCTTAGGTCGAATACGCATTATAACCATATCTCCTTCATTAAATTTAACAAATCAATGATGTTTGTCAACTTCTTGTTTGTAAACATCGCTGTTGGCAGATATATATGGCAACGTACCTCATTGTGCACTTGCTGCATGTGCTGGAAGAAATGTTCAGCATCTGCACTAACTCTTGCATAAACTGGCGACGGCACAGGATCAACAGGGAGTTATGGACGAATTCCTATAACAGCTTCAAATGGTGAAATTCCTGTTGATACGTGTCCGTGTCCCTGCCGTGTCCATAGCGTGTCCTTGCTGTATCCATGCCGTATCTGGGCATCTTAGTCTGTTGCTGACCAGAGCAAGTGTTTTGTCGTGATCCAAATGTGCGCTACATTCTCCTGCATGTAACTCTCGCAGAACATATTCACGAATAAAAGTAACTGGAAGGCAGAGTTGTGTACCTTTAAATAAGAAACCACATGAAGACTATAATGAGGATACTGAATATGATCACCATTAAGAAGATCCGCATAAATAGAACCAAAATCTTTGTCAGCTGCATAATCCTGTTTGATTTACTCAAAACTAGGCACATTAACGGACATGGTAGTCAAAAGATGTTTCCGCTGGCTTAATGCATCTGCAATCATGTTATCCTTTCTAGCTTTATGTCGAATGCTAAATTTAAACTCTTATATATATGCATTCTATTTAGCACAGTTAGCGTTGATCTTCTGCTGAAAGTGTAGATATTGTAGAGCATCATTATCAGAAAAGAGCACAAAATCATTGCCAATCAAATAATGCCTCTAGTGACGAAGTGTGTGGACAAGAGCATAGAATTCCAAATCATACGCAGAATACTTTTGCTTGACATCAGAAAGTTTCTCATTGAATAATGCAATTGGATGTCCTTCCTGGCTAAGAACACTGCCAATGCCAACATTCGAGATATCACAAGCAATTTCGAATACCTTGTTAAAATCAGGAACCTGTAGGACTAGGACGGGTGTTTTAGTAATCTTTTGCTTGATTTTTTCAAAAGTCCTAGTGGTTGCGTTGGTCCATTTGAATTCACCCTTCCTTATACAGTCAGTAACAGGAGCCATAATAGTATTGAAGTTTCTGATAAACCTTTTCTAGAAACTGGCAAGATCATGAAAACTGCGAACTTTAATAAGGGTAGTAGGAATATGCCAATCAAGAATAACGCTCACCTTTTCAGGATCCATCTTAATACCTTGTGCAGACACAATATATCCCAGTAAAACAACAGAATCACTCATGAAGATGCATTTCTTGAGATTAATGTAGAAACGCTCCCGGCGGAGAAGTTGGCAGACATTATCTAAATGCTGAAGGTGATCTTCTTTTGATTTGCTGTAAATCAGAATATCGTCGAAGTAAACGACAACAAATTTTTCAATATAAGGCTGCAACAACTGCGTTATAACCCGCATGAAAGTACTAGGAGCATTGGTTAAATCGAATGGCATAATCATCCATTCAAAAAGACCATCCTTTATTTTAAAGGCAGTTTTCCATTCATCTCCTGGTCTTATGCGGATTTGATGATAACCGCTCCGTAGATCAATTTTTGAAAATATGCAGGCACCAATCATCATGTCTAACATATCATCCAATCAAGGGATAAGAAAATGATATTTTATCGTGACTTTGTTGATTGCACGACTATTTATACGCATTCGCCAGCTTCTATCTTTCTTTGGAGTAAAAAGTGCTGGACACCACATGGACTAAAACTTTCCCTTATATAGCCTTTCATAAGCAGATCAACTTGCCTTTTTAACTCCGCATGTTCTGCTGGACTCATTCGATAAGCAGGTAAATTTGGTAAAGAAGCTCCTGGAACAAGATCAGTGGCATGCTGAATGTTTCTTAGCGGGGGTAGTTCCTTAGGTAATTCATCATGAACTAATTTAGCAAATTTGTTCAATAGTGACTTCACTTCCTGTGGAATGGACATGGCAGGAGAATCATCAGCAACTTGTTTGATAACTAAGGCATACATGACACCTTGCTCTTTGCTTTTAACTTCAAATTTCTGCATTGTTAAAATATGCGAGTAGGAGAAGAGGCGGCAAGAGAAGAAGAAGGTGAGGACGGTGGAGTCTGCAAAAGACGCAACATGATTCTTCCACCTTTCAATTTGAAAGTATAGGTATTGTGTTCATGATCTGTAATAACTTTTAGCTTCTGTAGCCATGGCCGTCCAAAAAAGATATGCGTAACGTTCATTGGGATGGCATCACATAGAAGAGTATCCTCGTATTTGCCAATCTTAAAAGGATCAAAGCATTGTTGACGAACAGGAATGGAATAATTGTCAACTTATACAACTTTATATGGCCTTGGATGCTTCACCGTAGGCCCTTCTTGAGAAATGACATTCATTGGACTACCACCATTAATAATCACATTGCATGATTTGCCCATACAATTGACACGGGACTGAAAAATAGAAGCATGATTTTAATCTTCTTCTTCCTCTTTTGTATCTGCTACTAGCAAACGACGATCTAGAAAAAGAAGTGGAATGCCATCATCAGCATCTACATAATCTAACTAATCTGTTGGATTTTCATAAGGAGGATTTGTGTCAACTTGCCATGCTTCTCATACTAGACATCACTTTCAGGCTCATTGGAACTGTATAGATTTCGATGAGGGCATTTAGTGGCATAATGTCCTCGTTGCTTGCAGGCATGACAAACAATATCCCTTTTGTCTGTTCTTCCATAAGCACGATTATCATTCTGGTTCTGTAGAAACCGCTGATTCTGTTGGGGGATAACCTATCTTTGTTGTAGACATGACTGAGGATTTTGAGTGGTTTGCTGAGCTGGTCGCTGAGGAGGCCTATGAACTTGTGCTTGATTATGATTATAGATAGGGTCAGGGCCTCTTCTTATGGAAGACTCCCTGGCTTGAAAAGTATTGCGTTTCCGTAACTGAATTTCATGTTGGGCTTTCTGGGCTTTATTGAAGATTTCATCCACTGTGGTATAATCAAACATTGCTACTTATCGTCTGATATCGATACGCAGGTTTTCTCTGTAGCTGGTGATAGTCAGACGATCATCTGCCTTTAAGTTATAGCGAACAATGTATTCGTGAAACTTGTTGGTGTAGTCTTCTACTGTCATAGTGCCTTGTTGGAGACTTAGATACTCTTGGTGGACTGTATCCATATAAGCAGAAGGAAGAAAATTGCTTTTGAGCTTATTTTTCATGATATTCCACTAGAGAATAGGCTGGCCTACTGCAAGCTCACTATGCTCAACACCATACCACCAAATTTGAATAGGACCCTTGAGTTTAACTTTGGTAAAGGCTATTTGTTGTGCATCATTCATAGCATACCAAGCAAAAAAATCTTCCAAAGAATTAAGCCAATCAACAAAAATTTTCGGGCTCGCATCACCACTAAAGTAAGCAATATCAATTTTGGCTTTCCTTGTGATGTCATCTGGTGGGGGTGTAGCAGGGGGACCTTGGTGGTCTTGTTTAGCTAGAGGGTGATGTATAAAATCACGAATGAAGTCTTGATTCTCAGGTCTTTCTGGTTGGACGAGTGTGTACACCATTCTGTCGGTTTGTCATCCAATGCTGGAGATCATCACCCTTTCTAGGCATAGTGCCGGGTCAGGTTGGACCCAACTGAAGGTCAAAAGCCCAAAGTTATTAGAAGACCCGTGTGCAAAAGGCCCTTTTGGTGGTCTTAATATGCGTGCAGAGAAGAACAATAAAAAGGGGTTGAAAGTGGGCACGAACAGAGAAGGGGAGGTCGCCTTCGGTTTCAAACGAAAGGAGAAGAAAAGAGAGGAAGTGGCTTACAGTTGGGGAGAGGAAGCCTCGGTCGTCGACGATGAAATGGAAAGCCGGCACCGCGATGATGTTGGGAGCAGGTGATCGGCGGGAGATGGTGACGGAGACGGAGCTGAGGCAGCTGCGGTGGTGATGAGGAAAGGCTTCGCTGGCGTCATCGGTGCAGGTATATGCACGTTTTTTTTTTTTTGGCTTCTGGTTTGTCTCTCTCTACTTCTCTTTTCTGCTGCTGTTTCTTTTACACTCTAGGGTGGGTATGGGTGGTGTTGTGCTGTTGTGGAGGCTCGGGATGGACCGAAAGGGTCGATGGGGTTGGGCTGAATTAGGGTTTTGGCGAATGGGTTTTCGCAAGGGTTGTGGTTTTAGGGTTTCGGTAGTTGTGTGGAGAGTTAGGGACTGGTTATGGTGGTTTCAGTTGGGACGAAAGAGGGTAGAGAGGCTGGGACGGCGGTGGGGAGTTAGGGACTGGGTTGATTTGAGGTTCCGGCTGGTGGGTTGGAGATGAGAAAGGTTTGAAATTGGGTTTGGTCGTTGGGTTGAAGGATATGGGGTTTGGCCTGACGGTGGTTGGTTGTGGTGTTAGAGGGGCTTTAGTTGACATAGAGATGGTGTTCTGTGGTGTCGAAGGGGTTGGGGATGGAAGAGAAAAGGGTTTTGGGTTTTCGATTGGGGTTTGGTTGGTGTCGAAGATGTCTGGGCAGGCAGCGGATGTGGTTGGGAATGGGATCGTGGAGATGGTTTTAGGGATTCGGTAAGTAGGGTTGGGGGATTTCGGCAGTATGGGTTGGGTTCAGTGGACTCGTCTGGGTTTCTATGAGATGAGATTGGGGAGAGGATGAATGATGCAGATGGAGATGATGGCTCATGAGGAAAACAAAAATTCCGGGAAGGACAATGTCTCCCCGGCGATCGCTCTTCGGCTTTGATACCAATCTGGCGCAGCCCCAGATCTTAGATTGGGTGTAGAACAGTCTTCTAAAGGATTGTTTGAATCCGAAGAAGGATTAAAGCCTTAGGCCAAATTAGAACTTATGATGAACACCATTAAGAGAGAAAAATCTCACTGAAAACTGAATTTGATTGAATAAAAGTATGTCTATTACAATGAAAGCTCCTCCTTATATAGGAGTGACTATTTCTAAAGTAGGAAAGGCTAACTCTAAACAAACATGGCTTACTAAAATAAATTAAGCAAGTTCTAATCTCAATAAATAAATAATTAAAACTTTCTAACTAAGGATAGGAATCCTAACTATCTAACTAAGGATAGGGATCCTTGAGGAGATCAAGGATCTATTGGACCTGCGGGCCTGTGGTCTGGGCCGGATTTGGGATCGGCCTGCATCAAGCCTACTCATCCACCACTTCTTCACTCTCTTCAATGGGGTTGGCATATGCGAACCTTGAGGACAAGGTTAATTTACGTGGGGTGGAATGATATGAGTATTTTCTTAATGATATGTGAACAATGGGTCGATGATGGGTAAGTCACGCCTTAGTTTGGTTTAACCTTGTTTATGTTTAGTTAGTCCAACATAAAGGGACTGTTTGACTAGGTAAGAAGGAAGTGGGCATCGGTTTGTTAGATTTGTTATAACTTCTTGGAGGCAGTCAGCATTTCTTGAGATCATTGAGTATGGGTTACCATGTACTTGTTGAATGGCATGAGTGCTGGATTTGTATTTAAGTGAATGTTTTCAATAAAATCAAGATGATTGAATCTTTATGCAAAAAACTACACTCTGGTGGAATCTCCCATCTGAGATTCTATCTTCTTATCTTCCTCTTTGAGCAGTGAAGATCTATTATTCACCATAGCTCAGGGTCCCAAAAAAAGTTTGTGTCAGTTAGATTGTAGAGTTGTTATGAACTTGGCCTAGATAGAGATGTATCAAGAAATAGAACTCATTAAGACAGCTCCATATGGGTGGGACAAGACTTTGTGATGATGATGACAATGATGACGTGGCTTGGATTAGGCTTAGACTTGTCTATCTTTGACTATACCTGGTGTCTTTTTAAAAGCAAGGCTTGTGCATTGTGGTCTTACGGGGTTAAAGAGGCCTGGTCTTTCCTTTTGAAGTTTGTGGAGTAGTTGAAATTCTGTCCAAGCACAAACAAGAATCTGAGTTAGAAGTGTACTTAAAAATAGTAGTAAACTAAAAAGCTTTACCAAAAAAATAAAAAAAGAGGTAGAAAAGATTGTTATTTTCAATTTCCAATTCTCTCCAAGTAAAATAGAAGAAAAGGAAGAACATCAATGAAAGTAACTTATATTTCTCACCTTTATTTTGGAAAATGTTCTCCCACGAGGGCCTACTTGGACCCACCTTTGATCAGTAAGCCCCTTTGACAATCTTGTAATCCCATGATCTTGCTTCAGGCCTAGTTTTACACTGGTTGAAGCTTCACTTACAATTGATTGAATCTCAAAAAAATCCATGGTTAAGATAGGACTTTGAGGCTTTTAAATCAAGGGCTAGGATAAATCTGGTGTGGCTGATTTTTTGGCTCCCCCTTCCCACAAAAAGACCATTCCATCTGCTCTCCTCCCATTGCTAGACATGCATCTGTGGGCCATACAAGCTGGGGCAGAATATAAGCAAATGCAGTCTGCTCATAGGACAACATTCTCCCTCTATTTATATATTCAGGGGAAAAATATATGACTTGTTAGTTCCATTCTATTTGAAGTTGCCACCTCTACAAGGATTTGTTTGAGAGAAGACTTTCGGACTACGCACCTGGGCCTGTTAAGGATTGAAGAGTATGGACTCAGGGTCTCTATCTGCTGCATGCCCTTGGTACTATTACTACTACTGTTTATTAACTAAACCAGTCTTGATACTATGACTGTGAGGCCATAATTCAGTGTTCAAGATCACTAATAAGTTGGATAGGGAATCTTTCCATAAAGTAAAGCAAATGTATGAATCTCCCCCCTCCCCCAAGTGATCGCTACAATGATTGTGGACCCCTTTTAGGGTAATTCATGGGCTGGGCCGAACCTAATCTCTCATTGCATTTTTCTCATATTTTGTGTGTTTTGGCTTAATGGGCTATTAAAGAACTTCAACTTGTGTCCTACATATAGATAAACTAACGGGGAAAATAGGGCAATTAACTAATCAAGGGGTGAATGACTGCAATGCTGGAATGCTCTGTTGATATTTTTGGGTGTATTACTGTATCCTCCCTCCTATGTGAGAGGCATTAGTTTAACTGTATGGTTTACCAAACCATGGACATAGACTCATATATATTGACTTGGATGCCTCGAAGGTGCTGTGCAACTAGGTTGTACACATCCTGAGGGTTTGAAAGCAGTTAGCCATGGTGTCGGTGTTGACAGGTGCAAATATATGGAAGTGTATAGACAGTTTGTTCTTGGCATCCTGTATCCCGTCTTGTAGAGTTTAATCTATTTTACTTCAACATTTGGATGTCTCAGGTCATTCGTAAAAATAATAATAATAAATAAATAAATTGGATGTGCAAGAAAAGTGAGCAGGAAGGATGCTCCTCCTCTGAATTCCTAGGTGATGTGCTTTGGCGCTGACCTTAAATGTTACTGGCTTACTGCTTTTTGGGGCTGGAATAGCAGTATGTTGCCGTCTGCATGGATGTTGTGTTTGTGGAAAACTAGGCTGCATCATAAAAAGAGCCCACATTTGTCTATTGCCAGACAATCTATGGCCATCTGTATCTGCAATGCATTCAAGCACATCCTTGGATTACTTTTTAAACATGCAATGGTTGTCTTAATGTTGGTTTCTATCTTAGCTTTTGCTGCCTTTTTTCCTTGTTCCTTTTTTTTTTTGGCAGAGACTTTGGAACTTCTCGACTGGGAAATTTTTGAAGACATATACAGGTCACGCCAATTCAAAGTTCTGCATCTCTTCAACGTTTTCCATAACAAACGGTAAGTACATTGTGAGCGGCTCGGAGGATAACTGTGTCTACTTGTGGGAACTCCAGAGCAGACAAATAGTGCAGAAATTGGAAGGCCACACTGACATTGTTATCTCGGTGTCGTGCCATCCTACTGAGAGCAAGATTGCATCTGGTGCGCTTGGTAATGACAAGACTCTGAAAATTTGGGTTCAGGACAGAGACTAATTTATATGCTTAGCGTCGGCATTTTGGATCTAGTGTAAGTTATTGTAGGCAGTTGTTGATTACTGATGATCATGTCTCCCCTCAAAGCTGTTTATGAGGATGATGAGAGGTCGCAGTGGTTGATGGGTGTGCTTGTATGTGTTTTGGTTTGTTGCCTTGATTTTAAATTCTAGTTTTTTGTATGAAAGTACACCAGATGATTTGTTGCTTTATGGGTTTTTTTTCTTTTTGGGCGTAGAATACATAGTAATTGAATACATATGAATTCACGATAGAGCTCCAAGTGAATATATATGGTTTAGGGATTAAGGATATAAGGTGTAGATGTAAATAAGAGGTATTGAAGTACTAGGGTAATGATTGGGCATTCATTTTCCATCCTCTCTTGTTCAATTTCCTTTCAATGGGAGATTATTTGGCAATCATTTTTGGACATTTGCTTTTGGTTCTTTGTTTCGAAACACTTTTTTTTTTTAATTGGTAGGAACGTCCAGAAGATGATGTTTATATCGAAACGCTTGGAAGCATGTTTAATGACAGGAGAGAAATATGTAGATTTGAGGTTTTCTCTCTGGCTCTGGAACTTGGATTCCTTACCGAGGGTTTATATAGATGTGGATTTTACATACATATCGGTGTGTATAACAGAGATTGGTATGTATAACATAGGTATCTGTAAACATGAAACATGAAACAAACAGGCCCTTATTTCGTCCTCCAACCTGAGAGGGAGCTTTTGTCACCTAAAGGGATATCGTTGCTGAGCTTAAGCCCAACAATTGTTATGGTAGGTCTGCCTTGGGTGTAGGTTAGAGATCTAGCTGTCTGTACGATGGCTGTCAAAATGGCTAGCCCGCCATGGTTTTTAACTAGCTGCAGTGGATGGATATATACAAAATTTAGTGTTTTTTCGAGGATGGTCCATTTGAAGTCCCTTTCATAGGTTATAGACAGCCAAATGACATGGTTTCTTGAATGGGTATCCAATCTGGGCCTCACATGATGCGTGGTCTTATAGTCTGCCAACATGCAGCTACTTGGAGCCAACATTAAGTGCGAGGAACTGTACTATTATTAGCTCTAATTACCTGTTCCTATTATTAGCTATAATTACCCGTTCCTGCTGGACATTTAGTAGTTATGCAAGTGCTAGGAAGGGCCTATCGATAATTGGTAATATATATCCGGAAATCTTCTAAGTGAGAATAGTTTTTATCATTTTTTTCGTGAAAATTTTAGGTGGAGCCCATCTATCACCCAATTCAAATCTTGCAATACACATGGACCCTCCCCGAGAGACACATGCTCCAAATTTTAATCAGATCTGAATTTACTGGATCATTGGATTGACTGTGTACCAATCTAAATGGATTGGATTTGTGGGCTAAGGATGAAGGGATTAGGGACATATGATTTAGGTCAAACTTGATATATGGGGTGGTCTCACATAAATCTTTTTATCCTCTCTGATCCTGTTTCCAAATAGGATCCACTATAAAAAGTTTTCACTATAGGTAGGTAAGAGCAGTTCTCACCGGAATATCACCATTAGATATCCATCTATAAGACCAAAGACAACATGACATTAATTTTCAACAATGCAATGCTCCCCTTTGGCAATGGATGCTATTGAGTACAAAACTTCCGTCAAGAACAGCTAATAAACAAATGCTTGGAAATGAATGCATGGGCATCTCTTCATTGTTAAAGCTGGATTCCTATGCAAATGAAAAATAAAAAAAATGGGAAATTTGAATTGCATGATAGAAATTTCCAATCGGATGCCAGTTCGCGACTGGACTTACATTTCTGATAATGTGATATTTCGAGGAATTTGTTGGGTCCTCACCTAGGCGAAATGGTAGTAAATAATGTTATCCACTTTTTGTAAGTGTTCGTCGATTGTTGGCCCGGTAAATGTGATGGGCTCACCGTAGCTGATATAAGAGCCACTCACATGGCAAGCCTAAGCAGTGATGGGGAGCCTTTGAATCTTCCTGGATTGGTGGTCACGACTTTTTATTAGTACCCCATGAATGGAAAGTTAATAAATGATCACAGCGGCAGTGAAGAGGCAAATTTTATGAGTTTATAAAATCTTTCTGTCTCCGTAATCCGAATTCACTGGGTTAAGGGCGTCGGTCAGTGGGTCCTGCCCCTGAGACCCCAGTGTTCTCAGTTACTTGTACTATGGTGGGAAGCCCACTGTTAGTTAGATTTTTTTTTTGGTGTGTGTGTGTTGTTGTGGGGGGGGGTGGGGGGGGGTGGAATTCATTAATCAGGGGTAAAAAGCAGTAACAGACCAGAGACCCACCCAGAAGCCTACTGCTGGGTAGAGTTGAATGGGTTTTATTCATTGGCGATATATGCAAGTAATGTGATGAATGTTATGTTATCATTAACTAAAACTTTACTCCAATTGGGGTTATGCACATCATTTGATTGTTCATGCGGAAAACAAATAATTAAAGTAAGAGAAAAAAGGAGTCGTGTTTTTCATGTGATCAATCTTACGGTTGGGCATGAGTTTGATTGTGAGGCTCTACTAATAAATTTATAACTATCCACTAGAGAGTCCGTACTAATGATCATCAATGCCCCATGTTGAATTGCATTATGTTTTTGTTTTTTTTTGTTGAGTTGGTCCAATGGCCATGAGTATGAAAGACAGGACACCTAGTAGGAATTAATTCCTGGTGGGAGCTGTGGGAATGAGTGTCCTATTCTCCAGGATAAACATCTAGTTCCATACTACATTGTTTTTTATTGGATGTTATCATACACTAGAAAGTCGCCTTTGTGACTAATTTTGCCACTCCTTACTCTAAATACAACCAAGAACAACCTCTTACCATAGTGGGTAAGAGGTGTTCGTTTTTGCTAGCCCGACTAGAGTTTGAATCTGGTCAGAAACTTTTTCTGACCCGAGATCACTTCCTTCTTTACTAGAGGGCTACCGAATCTCACCCAAGGGAGGCTTCCTCACTAGAGGGCTAGGGGTCTCAGCCCCCCCATGGTTTGGATAACCAAATAAAAAAAAACTATATCTATAATGATCAAATAGAAGTAATTTCCATATTATCTCCCAACAATCTCCCTATCCTATCCAATGAGAATGTAAAGAGCCTCCCAACTAGTAACATAAACCAATGCTTAGGCACCCAAATCCCAATTTATCAAGAATACCCATGGATTTTCCGTTTCTTCACAGGAAGTGGCAGGTTGGCATTGAGCATATAACCTAATCGGTAGCTGAAAGCTGACTGTTCCTGGTGTTAAACCAATATCAGCCTTGCAATTGCATGAACATCGCTGGTAAGATAAATCAATACAAATGTAACCACCCATCTAAGATTGTGATCTGATAAATTATACTAAACTCTAGCATTAGAATATGCTACAAAGTTTCCAACTATCTCGCACTGTGACCCGGTTTTGGGTAGAGAGAGGACCTTCTTTTGTCTTTTATTGGAGCTTCTTCCATTGGAAGGACCACCACATGCAAGAAAGGTATCTGTGGCACATGAACAACTAGTTTAATGACCATTTGTTTAAGACATCTGATATAGTTGAGTATCATGCGAAATCACGTGTGGGAACAGCAGAAATCGTGTGGTGGATCATATTTATATTATTACTGATGTGTACTAATAGCCCTGCCAATTGTCCATCCTAGTGACTAAGATCCGTTCTTTATCTAGTCTTTAGTCCTTATCAGTGCCATAAAATATATCATTCCTTCTATAGTTAAGGGTCTTCTCGAGAATTGGGTAATTCTTTTTTTTTTAAAGTAAAAGCAAGATATAAATATAGAAGAAAATTAATTATTTTTCATTTAAAAAAATTCTTTGATTTCCCTTTTTTTTATTGCTATAATATCCATTTGTCATAATTTTTTTTTCTAATTTTGGCCATATTCTTACAATGTTGTGAATCATAAAAGAACATACTATTTTAAGTAAATTTATAGATCATAATGCAATATTTCAAAATAGCATGTAAGAGTAGCATCAATAAGTAATAAATTGAGAGAGACTCTTTTGAAATAGTTTAGATATATCAACACGGAACATTGCCATTGTAAAAGAGTTTTTTTTATGCATGTTAATGGCAAAAAAAAAAGGAAAAAAGAAAAAAAAAAGAGTTTCCCTCTCTATAAAGTACTTTGTGTTGATAGAGAAGGAAATGAGGTTGCTCATACATTAATAAGATTTGCTCGCATGATGGAGGATACACCTCAGATTTGATTAAACAATATGTAATCAGTGACTCTTTGTCTTGAGTTTTTTAATTAAATTATTTTTTCTTAATTAAAAATAGCAAAAAAAAAAAAAAGAATATGCAGAAGATGAAATTGGTGGAAATAGTAAGGCCAGATCTAAAGAAATAACCTACTTGATGAGGATTGGGTAAAATATAATTCATATAATCGCCTTAATATAGCTGGGACACGACATGACATTGCTGATGAGATGATGCTGAATGTAATATATGCAATATTTAAATGGAGTCCTCCCTGCCAACACATGGATGTGTTGATGGCCATGATTTAATTAAGATGCAGATAGATAGGACCTGAGTAATCAGATACCTTCACGGCTTTCTAGAAGTCATAGCTGTCCAAGGGATTCCGGGGATCAAGGAGGATGGATCCTGGATCTCTTCTCCTTATGGGATCCACTAAAATGTTCCACAAAATTATAATGTTGTATCTGACGGTTAGTGAGATGGGTACTTTTAATTTGGTTGTTAGGAGCCGTGTCGATCAACGCGTTTGGGTCTGGTCCATCTACAAGCCTAGAAATTGTTTTGTAGCAAGCCGTGGGCATTATATTCAACATGGGAACATGTGGGTTGGTGCTGTCCATTTAAGACAAAGACCAACCACCAATCCCTAATCAGAAAGACAAAGACCGAATAATAATAATTTTCTTCGAATAGAAAGATGCAGGGTTCCCAACATGCCAGGCTGGTCCCTGGTCTTTTATTTCCAGTGGCGTCGACCAAACATGTCAAATGGTTTTAAATTTGACTGAAATCGAATGCTATCCATATCACCCTCTAGGTCATGAGGATTATTAATTCGGATTATCTGTTGCTCTAATTAGAAATCTAAAATGCGTTACAACTTGTTTGCCACCATCATTATGATGCTTAGTTAATATTTTCTGTCCATCCGATACACTTTAAAATCCCAAGAAGTTTTTTTTTCATTCAACAATTTTTCCAAATTTATTCTGAGGAAGGACAAAACAAAGTGTGACATAAATCATGGATCAATATGTGGGCAAATTTATTTAAGACTTCTGGCCTTCGCAGGTATGAGGCTGAAATTGTGTTAGGCAAAGCCGGTATGAGTTGGGTAGGTGACGAATATAGGCTCAATCTTAGGACAATTGGAAAGTTAAAAGAGTCAACTTAAACTCTTAAATACACAAAGTTAAGGTAGGCTCATTGATTGTAATGCAGTTGGCTAGTTGGGCTGGCTCGACCCAACACCAAATTATTTTATTAATCCCGTCAGAAATGTCAACACAAACCCAGCTCCAAAATAAAAATGGCACTACCAAAACTCTGAATCACGAAGCCAGGTTCTTGGATAGGGACAGGCCCCTGACCCCTAGCCACGCTGAAGGGCAAGACATGACAAGTCATTTTCTAGCTTGACAAATGAAGAGGCTCAATATATAAGACTTTGGCGTTAGGCCCATCGGTTGGTCTACGTCTAAAATTTTACGTAAAGCGACTTCGAATGCATTGGCTAACCTATCCAAGGCTTTGTTCCCTCCCATTTAGCACCTGTCACTCAATTATCTATATCCGACTAATAATTGCCAATATGAAATTAACCTAGTTCGGAAAGAATATGGATAACTATTGTTAATTTGTTGTGTATATAACAAGACTTTGTGGTTGCTACTCGTTCGGTTTCTTAAGAGGCCAAAGCACTGCTGCATTTGTCTGCACATATAAGTGATGCCACCTAATTATTCACATATACTATGTCAATGATAGCACCATCTCTCCATCTTCTTTGGGTTAGAAATTAATTAATATTTGGAGCTATAGTTAGCCCAAACTAATGCTTAGATTATCCATGATATAGGAGAAAGAGATTTGCAAAGATATTCCTGCCTTAGATAAAATCTAAAGAAAAAGATAATCCACCTGTAATCTTTTGCTTAAGAAAAGAGGTACAAGAAGAGAGAACAATAAGAGCAATGAGATTGACTCATGGTGTGAATTGGGATACATGAACATTGGTGGCCAGAATTGCTTGATACTTAAGACTCTAAATTCCTTTTAATGGTCACTTTTCACGTGTTCTAGTGAGGGCTTTCGGACGGTGGGGGAAGTCAAGGGACAAGGAGAACAGGGCTCCACGAGGGTGTCTGTAGACTAGTTTGCAGGAGAAAAATGAGAGAAAGAACGTTGAAAATATTGTGTGATAATATTTCCGTGGTGTTAGAAAATTTTATTTCCTTGATAACATTATGATATTTTGAAAAGATTGGTGGCTAAGAATGTCATGATAAAATCATGGTATCATTGGAATAAGATGGTAAAGTTATATATACAAATAATCTCTAATATTTTATATTTGTTTATTAATTTTTAGGGATTTTTACCAAAAAATTTATAAAAAATCCTATTAAACACTTATTATTAATGATAGAAGTTGTAGAAATGTACATTCTATCATATGACTAAAATGGAAGAAACAAAATGTAAAACTTTACAAATAGCCATCTATGTAAGGGATTTTGTATGTTGGCTAAATTTACATATTAGATAAAACTCAAGTCCTAATCGAAATTGTATTTTTCTTTATTTTTACACTAGGAGTTAAAAGAGGTTATAAAGTTCCAAAAGAGCTAAAATGAAAAAAATCCAAAAAAATCGAAGAAGGACTTCCCGATTGATTGAGCAATGATCCGATCGATTAGACTTGCACAGAAGTTGCCATCGACTTACAATTTCTAATTCCAATTTGAAGTAGAATTTTCCTATTTTGTGCTATTTCTTATTCTTGTTGAATTACTATTATGAGGCACAAATTTGATGTTATAAAAAAGGATTCTCTCCCAACTTTAAGTCATGGGAAACAAATTTTCAGATTTGAATTTATATTTTTTATTGGAGACCACCTTCTCTAGAGCATCCATTAAAGAGAGCTGTACTGAAGTGGAAGTTTTAGAGTTTCTTATCTTCTACATCTCTTTATAGAAGATCATCTTCTAAGCCAAGAAGATCTAAGGAGTCAAACTAATAACTAGAAACATCCAATTTATTGGATTTATAATAGGCAATGGCTGGCAGGCAGCTGTTGTAAAGTAATTCTTTACAGGAGATTAATACTACAGAGTTATGTGGATGTTTGTAAGTGGCTTGTAACTGCGTGATAATTCATAGTACTTTATTATTAATCTAGTATGGACTAATTGTTTTTTTATAAGGTTGGGTTTCCACATAAAAAATCATGTTCTTGTGGTGTGTACTGTTGTGTTGATTTGATTATTATTTTTATTGCGTAGTTGTTTATTATTGAGTTGATTGCGTTGATCCATTCTAGAGGGATCCCACAAAATTTTCAATCTAATTAATGAATACTCAGAAATTCTATAGTAAGTCAAATCCTAGGAGTGTCTCTCCTCATTCCCTTCACCCTTGGCTTCTTTAAAAGTTTCTTGTTCGAAACCATGTTTCTATGAATTCCTACAAATTTAATTTCACGCAAACAAATGTGCCCTAATGAATTCAAGTATTTCTTGTAACACCATTATTGAACTTTAAATTTCTAAGTAATTGGTGATGGAGAATATATAAAGGGATGTCTTCGTAGAATAATATCTTGGCTCTCACCCAACTGTTCAAGAATCGATAAATTAAGGTAGTTCACCTTAACCACTAGGCCAAACAAGGAATAAAATAAAATAAAATAAAACAAAATAAATTGTGAATATCTTCTGTTGGGGATGAGATTCAACTACCCCTCCTAACTCACCATTAGATCTTCTATCACTTGCATTCAAGTGAATCTTATGGTTAAGATAGGATTAGGTGATCCACGTTAGGTACGCCCCCAAACAGGTAAAGATAACTGTTATTTATAAAGGTTAACTACTATCCTTCTATGTCTATGAGCTAATTTACATCAGTAAATGTTACAGGAATAGTGTCTTATATTTCAAGCAAGTTTGGCATTTATACAATTTCTCAAAACTTAAACATACTATGAACTAATTTACATCAGTAAATGTTACAGAAAAAGTGTCTTATACTTCAAGCAAGTTTGGCATTTATACAGTTTCTCAAAACTTAAAAATACAATTGATGTTTCAGCTACCTCAACCAATATTCTGCACTTGTGCGTATGTTTATTTGCCCGTACCAATTTTAGCCAGTGATTAATAAAATGAAATTCTCAACTTTATTTGGAAAGCAGTTTCATATCTACTCATACCTATTTATATCATCTGTCTCTGTTACTCCCACAAAGTTGATGGGGAAGGAATTAAGGCTTCTTTATAATATCTTCAAGTGAAATGATCCAAAGTGTTTTCAGGGGTGCAACATGGGCTGGTCGGGTCAGGTTGTTTGTGGGGTAGAATAAAGTAGAGCAGAGTAAGCCTAAAATAAAAGAGAATAATAGATATGATAGGGTTAAAATGACATTTTGTTTGTAGTTGCTTGATATGAAGTTTTTTTTACTGTTGTATAAAAAGTAGAGAGTTTTTTGCATTTTAATGATGACTTCTTGATTGTCTTTTGAAAAAGAAGAAGGAAAATTTAAATTTTTAAGAAAAACAGGGGGGAAACTTGAATTTCAAATATTTTATTTTATTCTACTTTACTCTATCTCATAAACAAACACGCCCGACAGCCAACCCCTGTCCAAATTATACATAACTAACCCAAGTCCATGACCAAAATATATATGAAATTCAAACATATAATCTGACTCAAATCCAAATCGAGTTGTAAATTTCCTATACACAAGTGGAGGTCGAGTTGGGTCAACTACTTAAAATTTGGATTGTGTTAACCTTTTAAAGGGTATAAAAACTGAATATATTTATGGAATTCCATCTAATGATAAGAATATGTCCTAATAAATATGTCAAATTGGGTAAAATGCCAATTCTTATGCTGGTGGTGACAGTGAATAGGTTAGATTGATGATAGGAGGTCCCACAAGGGGTTGATATAGCTACTTAGGGGTTGCTTGTCTTTTATGCATAGAATATAAAAATGGAATTAACATAAGTAAAATTTGCATATGTGAATTTGAAATATGAAAAATTTATAAATGTGAAAGACAATAATACCATGTTCGTTTGGAAGTGGCATTTTCACATGAGTAAATGTTAAACGGTTTGAATTACATATATCTTAAAATCTATAAATGTTTAAGAGATGAGCTAAATGTTTTGGGGTTTAATGGGTTAATAAAAAAAATTGGAATTGTACAAATTAAAATTTTGAGGCCCATAAGAGTCATGACAAAATAAAAGGTAGTTAAGGATTTGATATTGTGACCAATTTGGATTTGATATTGTGACCAATTTCTGGCATTCTTTGTATTAGCACATGCTTAACCAAAAAGGTGTGTAATTGTTTCACACTCTTTTAGGTGTGAAAATCTTCATATAAAAAAAGCTATTTATACACTATTTTCATACCTTACTTATGCATTTGGTACAGTGACCATATATAAATATTTTTCGTATGCAACATTTACATTGTTAAATAAGCGGAAACAAACCCTAACAAAAGTCTTTTGATTTACATACAGACAGACACATGCACTGATTTGGTTTGTAGAGTGATATAATCTAAAGAATGGCACCTTTTGGGGGGGCTACTTAATCGATCCCTCACTCTGCTATATATTAAAAAAAAAGGGATCCTCTTGAATATGTACACGCAAATATTTATGCAAAAGTTAGGCACTTAGAATAAAGGTTGTCTAGTTGATTGGGTACTTCCTTTCTCACCTAACTCTTCTTAGTTTTTCTTCTTTTGGAAGCATTCTTCTTTCCTTACGACTGGTTGGGGCTTCCTTTTTTGTTAGAGTATACTTCTTTTCGCATGGTGGGGTTTGTCATGGGCCCATACCCTTGCTTTGTACCAAAACAGGAAAAACAGGGGCACTTGGGTAAAATTTGAGTACTCAAACATAAACTTGAACCCGACTTAAAGTCGGATAGGGTGCAAACCTGAAAGCTGAGCTACTTAAAAACCCAAACAAGCACGACTCAAACTTTTGCTCGTTGGTGGAGTTGGGGAATGTGGGTTTGGATGATGGATTTGAACGCGTACAAAAGATTTGTATATCCCTTGGAAATCTCCACCATGTTCTCCACTTGGAATAGTTCATTCCTTGGTATGGATTGTTCGTTATAAATGGTTATGTTGGATTCTGATGTATGTGAATTACTGATAATAGCTAAAAAAATAAATAATTGAGAAAAATGTTAGAAGTTAACAAAAACAATTGGTAGCTGAATTACATATTTGTAGACATTCTTTTTAGGTAGATTTCACCCCCACATAGATGTGGATGGACTCGTGAATTTTTGTCTCACGATAAGAAAGCTTCCTTGATTAGAATCTTCAGCAATCATGTACTTGATTGACTAAAAAGTATTCGAATCCCAAAGGGACTACTATTATAGAAGTAGCAAGCCAAAAGAAGAAGCAGAAAAAAGAAATTAGATAAAAAAGAAGACACATGAAGAAACAAAAAATCTCAAGTTGCTATCTCACAAAAAATAAATAGATGTGTGCACAGAAGAAGCTCGCCACGAAATCCTTTCGGGGTGCAATAAATGTGCGAATGTGGAGACGATTGTACGGTTAGCAACCCAATTAGCAATTAGATAAATGCGGGTTGCCGATAAGTGGATCTCAATCTGAATACACATCTGGTTAAAAAACACAAGCAAAGGGGCAGGGCCTAACCCAACTAGTAGGCCTGGCCCTACCCGCACCGTACGTATGACCCAGGCCCACTTGCCTTGCCACGCCCACCCGCACGGACGTCATAACCGACGCGTATGGTTACCACCACCAAACTTACTAGGAAGCTTAACAACATAAAGTAGAAAGAAAATATTAATAAACCACTAAAAAAAGTAGTAAATAATTAATGTGGGACAAATAGAAATAAAGAGAAGTAAGGAAGGAAGGGACGTATGCATTTAAAGGTGGAAAAGCTTGTACTTAATGCACGCTCAAATCCAACATGCCAAACACCAAAAATATAAATTCAATGAAAGCGAATTAATTTTCATCATTTGAATTCAACTTTGAATATTACTACGATGAGCCATAACTCTGACTAGAAAATTATCAATAGTATCTTAATTGACTTGGAAGTGCAAGATCAATAGGCAGGATCGTTCCTTAATCGATTTAAGAATTTGACACGAGAAGCAATACACCAGATCCCGTTCGTCCATATGGGACTTAAGGTTTGGTGATCGCATCCTTCTTCGGTATAAATGTTTCCGAACAATTAACGTACAGTCCTACAGAGGCAAGGCCCAAGATAATCAACAGTACTGCGTCAAGTATTTTATATATGTGGGCACTGAAAGGCACATCTTTCAGTGCCCTGAACCATTCATGTGGTAGGGCAGGAGACTGACCTAACCGTCTGACATTTCTGGCCTTCAGTTCTGTATCTTGGGCACCTGATGATGGACCCAACCGTCCAAAGCTTCACTCGGTCACACCGAATGTAAGAAAGACAAGTGGACAAATGATCCTACACTTCATCATCAGCTTGGCATTAGTTCATCATAGTATTTACATGTGAGGTCCTCTTGGCCTTATCATATTTAACATCAGACATCTCTTTTCTTAATAATTAATCAAATTTCACTCCAATGTATCCTAGGTTCGATCCTGAACTGAATAACGTTCTAGATGATCTACCATGCTCCCCGGTTGTACATGAATTAGAAGGAGCTGTGGCCCATGATCCCATGACATGGGAATTCGAACACGTTCATCCACAACGAATAACAATAATAATAATCTAATGCAGAACATATGGTACTCGCATTAAATCCCGTGATCTGTGCACATGGTGATTTTTATCAAAGGGGTTGCATCACTAAGTTTTCACAAACAGTGAATATATATATATAGGAAATAGTTATATGAGAATTAGTTCTCATTATTTTTTTTTTTGAGAACTTTAAGTGGGCCTATCTATCATCCAATATAAATCTCGGAATACACAGGGACCTCCTGATAGTTACTCACCTTAAGTTTCGGTCAAATCCAAATTTATTAAACTGTTAAATTGATTGTACACTAATTCGAATGAACTCATAAATTTGTGGGCCACGGATGAAGGGGCTAGGGACATGGATTGGGGCTAAACTTGATGTGGGGGTAGTCCCACATAGATCTTTCTATTCCTCTAGTCTCATCCTCAAAAGGCACCCACAAGTGGACCCAATAAAAAGTTCTTACAGTAAGTGCATGAGAACAGTTTTCACAGGGTCAAAACCTTATATGTATATAGACATGTATGTATATATATATATAAATAAAAGGAATTCTAATGAGTGCCGTACTTTAAAGATGCCCCTTTTTTCACCCGTCGCCTTTTTAGTCATGGGGCTCAAGTTGATTCAATTTAGTCTTTTCATACAACTACCTCCCCTATGAATGGTTATAAGTCCAAGTTTGACACTCATCCAACTTTTTTTTCACCGTTGGATTGAAATCATGATAAAATGATACTTATAAACCATTAAATTTTAGAGCGATAGATCAAAAAATTTGGTTTATCTTATAGACTCAAGATTTTATATATAGGTAGGCCTTATATCAATCTTTATATCCAATGAACTTCCATAATCACACTGCATCTTAGTGGGTCCCATCAAGGAGGGGCATTTTTTTCTTTTAAAAATGCGCTCTGCTGTGTAGCGCTCCCTTATATATATGTTAATATTAATAAAGCTTTTTATATTCAAATTATGTAAGTGCTTAAGTGGGCAGTTAATTGGAAAACAAGTCCTAATCAATCCTAAGAAAGCTATATAAACACATTATATAATGACTTTAAGATATCTCCATTGTAATTTACTTGGGTAGATTTATTTTGTAAAAAATATAAAAAAATTGGTTGCATAAAAAAATTCATGATATAAGTAGTTAAAAATGAAGATAAAAAATAAATATATAAAAATGGCCATTTGTAACTCTCTGAGCCCAATTAAGTGTGTTTAGTGACTAATTAAGTAAGTTATTAGCTAATTAACATAGAGTTAGCCTAAAAAATGATGTTTAACGTTTCATTAGACTAGACTTAGTAAATCTTTGTCTTATTGAGGCTAATGGCTAATGTTCAGGTCATGAATATGTAGTTGGGTTGAGTTCGACCTTAACTAGGTAGTTGAAAGCCTTTTTTCGTAATTTTCTATTCACGGTTTTACATTATGCATGCATCATATTGATATCATTGCGTTTGTCTCGCTGATTTCGTCAACTTTCATACTTGATTCGAACGCATTCGACTTCATTTGAATTCGTTGGACCCTCATTTGACTTAATTCGGAAATACAGTAAACAATATGAGTTTTCTTATAGACTTTAGAAATTCATAAGTATAAAAGAGCCCCAACTGTAACCATTCGACCATTCTTCACTATAGAACCAGTTGGAAGCTCATTTATCTTTTTCTTCCTTCCAACATCATTTTCTTTGGAGATCAAGGTGTAGGGAGCTTGCATGAGTGATATGGAGTTCTCATCTCCCATTCCCGCTATCTTTTAGCTCTCCTCACTTTGTGAAGTGAAGGACTCAAGCACCTTTTCTTTCTAATCAATCTCTAAGGTAAAATCTCCTTCTATTACAGCTCTCTTGGGTTAAGATTAGAGTCAAGGAGACTCCTTCATCAAGTGTGCACTCATCTCCTTGCTCATTTCTTACATGCATAGCATTTAGGTTCAAGAATTGGGTTTTTTTCTCAAGCTGAGCCAGGAGAAAAAGTAGTCATTTAAACTTTAAGTCAAGGTAAATATAAGTTAATTTTGGATGAATGCATATTGGTATTGTATGATTCCTATAATTCTAATTTTATCTTTACTGTGAATTTCAGCCTATATGTTAGTTTTCTAAACTCTACTGCATTATGAGATCTTGTAGATGAATGTTGATGTGTGAGTTAAAATGAGAACTTGAAAATAAAAAATGAATGAGAATAATAGAAACCATAATAGCATGGAGCTACAAGGATTCTGTACTAAATATTACTGGCATTAGAAAAACTGAAGTTTACGGCTAAGATATAAGCATGTTACTGCTCAGAATCCAAAGAGCTAAAATTAAAGAAATTTTCTACGGCTAAACCGTGGAATGTGCTATGGTTAAGCTGTAATATAGCTATGACTCAATCGTAGATACCATACGGCTAAGCTGTAGGCTATTCTATGGTTCAACCATAGGTGCAGAGGAATAGAATTGAAATTACGGCTCAGCCTTAGTGTAATCTACGGCTAAGCCGTAGGCAACCCACAGTTAAGCCATAAGCCATACACGACTAAACCAAAATAACCGTGTAACTCTAAGTTTAATTAGGGACACTCTAAAGACTTTGTAGGACCTTAGTTCTTGAATCCCTTTACCGTACTCATTGGCCCAATGGAACAATTAAGCACCATCAAGGGTTTTGAGAGCTGAGACTCTTTTATGGGGTGTTGTCCATTTGTTTAACACCTTCCTATGGGTGTTGGTTTAAGAGACTTCGATATACATTCTTTACACAATGTAACACCAAAAGGGAGACAACCACATATCAGATAACTTAAAACGACATCATCATGTACAGTTAGAAGTAATAGATGACTAAATTATGGTTTGTAAATCACCTTGATTCTATTACTTTAATTGCATAGTATATTAGATATTGTTATTACCTTCTATTATTGGAATGATTTTGAATTGAATGATCATAGTATGAATTGATTATACTTGAAATGTTTATTGATATACACTTCCCTATTGTCAGTATTGAATTGAGTAAGAACGAATTGAACGTATGTATGGTTCTAAATGAACATATGTATGATTCTCAATGAAACGAATTGTTCAAATTACTCAAATTCAATTACATAAATTGAAATAGTCTTGCTCTACTCAGCTTCGGCCTTATGATACTCACATGATTGATTTTGGTATAGTAAATGAACAGTGTCGCTGTAATGTGCCTTTGGAGTTTTTTGATTCCGTATACGAAAAGACCCAATCGTACCTTTCGCCGGGTCGTTGGTGTTCTCATACAAAGATCTCTAGAATGAGGATATAGCAGATATAGTAGCCAATTAGCAAAGTATTTCATCTTATTAATTTCTATATCATGTCTCATTCAATGCACAACATGCCTAGTTTACTGAATCGACTTCTATTGATCACTTGTCATTAATTTTTTTAAATACAATGTGTATTACCTTAATTATACTTATATTTTACTGAATAATCATAGTCACATATTGTCTAATAGTGTTACAAGCTCATATTTTAGTCCTGATCTTACGAAGATCGAGGAGGCATCGGAGGATATTAGAAAGATCCTTTCAAGTCTCGACAAGTGGACAGCAAAAGGACTTTGACTGATCCCCTCCACGGAGAGCAAAACAACCATATTTGAGCCATTACTTTGGGGTTTAGGATTTTATGACTTTGCCTTAGTATCATTTTGTATGCATAGATCATGATTCCTGATTTTCGAAACTTGTATATCATTTTGTTAATGTATAAAAACTTTACCCTAGTTTTGTACAAGTCATGTTATAAATTGTGTGTAAACTTTTATCTAAATGTGTCATGTAGTTATCTCTCATGTATTGTTTTATAAATTGATATATTGGGAATAGTGTTACCTTTGATAAAAGCAAAATTTTATTGGTGATAGTAACAGGTCTCCGTATATTGAATGTTTGGGCAGATGTTCGTTTAAAGTACCTCACACGTATAAGTATGTGAACATTCTTTGTGTAATTTCTTTTTGAACCTAGTCCAGGTGTGAATTACAGGGGAATATATGTGTCACGCCTCGGAATTGGTCCTGATACCGGAATTCTTGGGCTCAGGTCGTGACACCATTGAATAACTTTTCTTATAGTGTAAATTGGATTAAAAAAGATGAAAAATGAATACCCAACTATTATTGGCCATACTAATTCAATGCCAAATTGCCAATGAAAGTTAATGTCTCATCTACATTTTCACTATTTTCTTCTCTTATCAACTTATATTCGATCTTTAACCACTATAATAATCCTGTGGTGAATATTGAAGTCGTTTCTATTCAAATCCTATAGAGTCTAATGCAAATAATTTTTCATACGAAAAGATAAGACTCCTTTAGAAAATTTAGAAAATGGTAAACAAAAGACAACCCGGGCATATAGACTGGAAGAACAAAAATTAGGCTAAGAAAGTTCAAACCAACTCCCCCAAGCCAAACCATCACTAATTAGCAGTGGAATGACCCAGTCTTGATCTTCCTTGATTGCTTTGACTTCTTCCACTGCATCCACGAACAACTAGTTTTTAGATTGTCTCCTTCCTTTGATTGCATTAATGCAAATAGGAGTGCCCTTGTTTCGATTTCTTTAGCCGAGAGGACTCTTGGCCCTTTAGTAGCCCCTACAGGCTCAAAATTATCATTAAGAATACTTTAAATTCAAAAGCCAGGTTACTGATTTTAGCAACAAAAGCAACATCACTAAAAAGCAAATCTTGGTCACAACTATTACTACCATTCCAAGGGAAGCGGGAAATAAAAGCTCTCTTAATAAAAATTCAAATCATTCAAAATAAATATCATTCTCATATATTAGCTCTAACCAAATTAGGGCTATATTTGCTTCAATAAGTAAGGCTCTAAATGGATATCTCTAATTTCGGTTTGACAGGAAATCTACTTTATATTATTTATTAAGTTCTATTTTGAAAGAAGAAAATAGATGTGAGGGTATTTATGTCTCTTTCAAAATATGGGGATGTGCACACTAGAACTGCGGAATTGTCAAGTGATGAGATGCAGGCATTAGTTAGCCAAACCGGGTCCCTTCCACACTTGCAATCGGCGATGGCCCACCAATCATTATTAATCTGTCATGCACCAATAAAAAGTGTCTACTGTGGTCAAAATTATTATTTAATTCCTCGCTAATTGTTGGCGGATGGATTTGAAAACTTGGTAAATCTTAATTACTTCCAAATCGTGATTTTTCAGATATCAAAGCTTAGAATAAAGTAGATGCTGTCACGTCATCTGATGTTTGCAAGCCGCAGATGATGATCAAATAGAAAGAAAAAGCTTTTCAATTCCCTCTCCTAGCCTACACCGCAACCATAAACAAGTTACTGTTCACACGCATGGGAAATGTTCACACGTGCGGTTTAGCGGTCTCTCGTGTAACACAATCCTCTATTATTATAAAAGGAAGAAGGATTGCGAGTCTTGGGTCTGTTGATTCAGAGAAAGAGCTTTTGCTTTGCGTTTTCATTTCAAAGGTAAGAGCCTTCTTTTCTTCATCACCATCACCATCACCATTCACCTTCTTCTTCTTCTTCTTCTTCTTCTTCTACTACTACTACTTCTATGACGACGACGACGACGACTACTACTACTACTACTACTACCTTTGAAAAACCATGGCGGTTTTGTGTCCTTGCAAGCTCAGGCAGTTTGGTTCTTTTATGGGCTGAAATGAAATGGGTCTTTACTTTCTTGGGATTTCTACTTTTTACCTCGTGATATTTTTTTTTGGTAATATGTTTTCTTCTGTCGGTCAAAAAAAAAAAATCTTTGAATCTTCCATTCATGATATATATATATTCAAAAATAAGATGAATTTACACTCAGCTGTGTACAAGTCTTTTAATAATTTTGTGGAGCGATTGCTTTTGTTTTGACTAAGATGATCAGAATCTGCCCTAAAAGAAATTTACTTTGTTGACTTATGAATCTTTTACTTTTGTGAATTCTATGCCAGGTTTCAAGGTCTTAGCAAAAGCATCTACCTCAAGAAGTGTTGCATTAATGGACATGTCATCTTTTAGATGGTTAACTGAACTGGTACGGCGCAATCTTCTTATTTTTGTTTCCCCATCTTTTGAGAACCATTCCTGTAGACTTACACTAGATTTAAAAAAAAAAAAAAAAACTCTCACTTCCATAATTTTTGTCGGCTTACACTAGATATATATAAAAAAAAAAATCTAACCCCTATAGAGATGGAAATTGAAATGGAAATCTTCAATTTCCATCTTCTACGAAAATGAAATCATTGTGGAAATAAAATGCCACTAACATAACCTTACCTTAACACTCATAACAAAGTGGCAATTAAAGGGAATATATATGACTGCTATTGGTATTCCTGTACTACTTTATGTATATGCATCAAGTTCAATTAGATTTTACTGTGATCCATGCAGGGAATTGAAGACCCCACCTTCATAAATCAATGTGAGATGAATGCTCTAGATCAGTTTACCACACAACAAATAGCAGCTGTACTTGGAGAGGAATTCCAGCACTCATTCTCTTCAGAAAGCTACTCCTCTTACCCACCCTTCACTCCAAGAAGCAACAACACCTTCAGCGGCTCATCCCTGGAAGCTTCACACACTGGCCTTGTCGAAAGACCCACCAAGCAGCTGAGGACCAGCAGCTGGAATTCTAGCACCACTGACCAAATCTCAGTCCATGACGCTTCTTCTCCCAACATTCTCTCCTTCGGCAAACCGAATTCACCCAGTAGCCATCAACACTTCTATTGTAATATGGCCAGTGGGTCTGTTAGGCTTAAGGATGAGACCATCTCTCCAAAAAGTTCCACCATTCCTGGTGATATTTTGGTCTCTCATGGTTCTTTCGTGAACCAAAGTCATGTATCCAAGAGCGGTCAGGGAACGAAGAGGACTACTGTGGAGTCAACAAAGACGCCTTCTCATACTCAAGACCACATAATAGCAGAGAGGAAGCGGCGAGAGAAGCTCAGCCAGCGGTTCATAGCCCTATCTGCAGTAGTTCCTGGTTTAAAGAAGGTAAAGGATTATTTCTCATGTAAGCTAATAGTCCAACAAAATGCATGTCTTCTATGGGGGTAGGGGGAGGGAGACATCTATTTTTGGCTTTTGTCCAAAACTCAGTCCTACCCAATCTTCCTATCTCCCTTGTTACCAAAAAATACTACTAAACTGGAATATGAGACAAACTCAACAATCTCCACCTTAACTTAGATTCCGTAAATCCTGGAGCCACCTTAAAATACCCGGTAATGTCTTCGCCTTCTCGTAACTCGCTGAAAGATACATATCTGCAAATGCTAAAACCAAATACGACTCTTGCACTGACAATCTCAGTGTTATGGCAATATAAATTAAAGGTTTAAAAGCCATTGCCATTTAATCCTTTAAACATTGTTGGATCAAACAGTGAGTAACAATAGGATGAGGTAAATTGGAGTGGGTTCCGATTCATAGTTTTGGTGAGTGGGCCCAAAAACGTTAATATACGTATGTGTGTATAAAATCTCTCTTTTGAATTATTCATTGTGTGACATGTGTGTCCTTGATTTGAATTGTAGTTTAATTGAAGCTACAGATATCATATAAAACCTGAGCAACATAAAACCGAAGTAGTGTTCAATTAGAGAGAAGCACAAGTATACAAGATAAGCAGATGACTTGGCTATCTTGGCTTTGTCTCTCCATTTGCCACAAACTAAATTTCCTCGGGCAACTGTAAATTGGGTGCTTCAAATTTAGGAAAGCTTTGATTAATTAGATGGCTGATAGATATGTGTTCTCATGTATATCAAATCAGTTTACAGCACTCTATAGAAATGAAATTCGCCCAATAAGAGTGTGAATTTTCTAATCATATGGCAGATGGATAAGGCTTCTGTTCTTGGAGATGCTATCAAGTATGTGAAACAACTCCAGGAGAAAGTCAAGACGTTGGAGGAGCAGACCGTTAAGAAAACAGTTGAATCAGTGGTATTTGTTAAGAAATCTCAAATTTCTGCAGATGATGACCTATCTTCCTCAGATGAAAACTTTGATGGCAGCTATACTGAGAGCCTCCCAGAAATTGAAGCGCGAGTTTCTGACAAAAGCATTCTCATTAAAATCCACTGTGAGAAACGGAAAGGGGTTCTGGTAAAGACACTTGCAGAAATAGAGAAGCTCCATCTATCAGTTGTCAACACCAGTGTCATGCCTTTTGCAAGTTCTGCTTTCGACATCACTGTGATAGCTCAGGTGAATCTCAACATTAGAATCAAGTTTTTATATCTAAACAATGGAAAATTCCCTCTAAGAACATTGAAAATAAGTTCAACTCTTGAGCTTTGGCGCTCTTGTTTAATGTGGCATGGTTTGTACATGGGTTGCACATGTTTATTCATACAGTGTCACCAGATGGAGTTGAAATTTCAAAAACTACCTCTGAGTGGAGAAATCTATTAATTTTCAACCTATTTGCCAAAACAAACTGGCATATTCACATGTATCACATTTTAAGTATTTTCCCCCTTGCCATTTACCATAAACGTGGCATGCATGCTCATCAATCTAGTGCAAGGAGATCGTGAGATCTACTGATGTTAATAAAGCAGTCCTCACTATCGAGTTTCACTGTTTGCCCTCGGATCATTGAATTATTTCTGACCTCCAATTAATAGTCATACTAGAGTTTGTGCAACTGGCTTACTCTTTGGACTTGCATGCTACATGTAAGGCACATTTGTTTGCTCAGTGTTGAATTAATTCCTACTATTTCATATAAATTGAGTTCTAGTGAAAGAATATAAAAAAAGATGAGAAGTGAAGGGTATTATGTGGAGATGTAGATTGGGCCTTCTCTTTTCTAAAATTTGATTAATATGATGGTCGGGTAATCATTTTCTACCGAAGAAAATGACTATTTAATAATTATTTATGGATCTTCACCCTTTCTTATTCAATTTCAGCCCCTTTGATAGGAATTTCTAGGAATCCAACAGACAGCAAACAGCGGCTCTCAATGTTGCTGACTTGGTTGTGAAGTATTTGATATTTGCTATTAATCAAATTATTATATTTTAATTTCTATGTACTTTTTTCAGTTGTAGGCTTTCATAATTTTTATTACTAGTTATAATATGAAAATCTGGCGACATATATTTCTGGATGAAAGGCTCATGCTAACCTTTTCTGACCTTCCGTTATTTCCTTTTTCAGATGGAGGAAGATTTCAATATGACGGTGAAGGATATTGTTAAGAATCTAAGATGCTTTCTCCGAAAGTTCACATGAAAAACGAGTGTGTCAATAGTCTGTCTTCCTTCGGCAGCAGTGTGAAGTCTAGTAGCTGTTTTCCTTCATCAGTAGTCTGAAGTCTCCCATGGCTGCTCAGAAGGTTCCAAAAGCCAGGAATAATAGTTTCTTTCTCGTGTGTTATATACATATATCCCGACATCTATTTCTCACTTTAGTCTGCTCCTTTTATCAGTTTCTGTGAAAACAAGGCCTGAAAATCTCCCTCTTTTACAGGACCCCCATTATCTCTTGTTTGCTGTATGGTTTTGTTTTTAGGGTGGTTTTTTATGTCTGTTTTTTTTTTTTTTTTGCATGGTTGACTTGTTGGCCATGTTTTTTATCACCCTGTTAGAGATACCTAGCAGCTTATTCGGGCTTTTTAGTGGGTTGACTTTTGGAAGCCTCTGTTGCTTGCCCAAAGAGCATGATATTGGAGGGAAAATGACTTTTCCATCTTTGTCTTTTTTTTATAGAGGTGAACAGGCCTTGTGTCAGAAGTTGGTTGTATGTTTTTTAAGGCCCTCTTGAAGGATTTCTATGGCTTTTTTTTGTTGGGTCTTTTGTAACAGCTGAATAGAGCTTTGTAGCTTTTTACATGAATAAAAATCAAGTTGTATGGTATACATGATGTGCAGCTCGCAATGCATATTATATTTTCATTGGACATGTACTGAAAGGTTTTGAATTTTGATGTGGGAATTGCAATGATTGCTGTAGTTGGAAAGTTTATCAAGATGCTCTTCTTAATTTGTTCCAAGAGAGCTATTAAAAAGCCAAGGTCTCTTTCGAGATCCTCATAGGAGATTGTCATCTTTGACTCTCTTCCGTCACTCTTTTTCTTGGTATAAACATAATGTCCAGTGGACAAAACTAAATCACCAATTATTGACTATTCACCGTTGATTGAAAGTCCGAAATGCCAATCGCTCTGACTTATGTGGCATGTCATTTTGTTTGAACTTTGATTGAAGTCGATAAAATATGAAATAGATTAAAAAATGAAAACAACTCGGTGCATTTTTATCTTCCTCAAAATTAAGCTATGAGAACTTTAAGCTACATGTTTGACTCCCTCTCTTTCTCTCTCTCTCATACACACACGCAAGGATGAAAAATCAAGAAAACCCTTGCATTGATACATCTTCTAAAGTAAGCTATGAGAACTTCAAGCCATAAGCTTGATTCCCACTCCCCACCCCCTAAGAAAGAAAAAAAAAGTCAACGCATTAGTATCGTCTTGTAAGTTGAGCTTTGAGAGCTTTTAAGTTGTATGCTTGACTCTCTCTCTCCTCTCACAAATAAAAAATAAAAAGGGTGCATATTGAGTCATCCTCGAAATTAAAACCATGAGAACTTTAACCTCTTTGGATGCAGTAAAAACAATTGATTGACACACCACCACAATGCACACACAAATCCAATCAAGCAATGAATCAAGTTATGATTTATGTGGTTTAATCGTGTACTGTTTATTCTTTCTTTTTTCTGGCAAAATTACTAAAATCCTGTTGAACTCTAGCCTACATCCTGCCTAAAGTAGATGAACCAATCCAATTAACCTGAAATATAAGACATAGCCTAAAGTAGATAAACCAATCCAATTAACTTGGAATATAAGACATAACCCAATAATTTAAACTAAATGCTTGAATTTTTGTCAACAAAAAATTGATTATTTGGACATTATTTGCCACCCCCACCCAAAAGAAAACAGAAAAGGAATAACAATTTTGAGGGTTAGTTTCTCACTACCAACCTGCCACAGTTCCAATAACTCATTGTTTTGTCTTCTTCACTAAAAAGTACGTAAGATGTTAAACACGTGGGATATCTCCTCGACGAGTTAAAAGCTCTAACCCAAAAGTACAGTTTATCTGCTCATCAAGTTGGCCACCGTATACATGATTCCAAGCAGATGAGGACCACTTTATGAAAAACTAATCTGATCTCCAGGCTAGATTACCTACTTTATGGGGTGCACATTGATCTGCAGAAATGTCATATTACATGCTAGCAATCTCGCTTTCTCTCTACTAGGTAAACCACTAGTACTTCACCAAACGTCAATGCTTCCTGTTGGCTTTCAAGAAAAGTGAAATGCGCGTCTAATTTCTTTTTCTTTTTGTATAAGAGCTAATCCATGTTTTCAAACCTCAGAACTTTTTTTCTTTGCATCTCATTTACTTCTTAAGGTAATCAATGGTGAACTAGCTCAGTCCAATGCAAACAGACAAATAAATGAGCTGATGAAAGTCACTTTGCCCCTTCTAGTCCAAATAGTCAATGTCCCAATCAATGTAAAATAAGCACATCTACTCCATTTAAAAGGGTAAGCTAGGTGGGCTTTTTTTTTTTTATTAACAAGGCATTGATAAAAGTCAGGTCAAAGTTACACGTGTTAAATGACAATAGGTGGTACTCTGCAACCGCTACCTTTCACCGTTTTCTTTGACATGTTAGACCAAATGGGTCTCTTTTGCTGTCGGTGATCCGAGTCATGTTGGTGCCGCTGCTCTTTTGAAATTCAATGAAGGAGATTGAAAGAGTGGGCATGAGACAATAACAGTTGTATTATGATGGTTTGGTTTCTAGCCTACACTACAAAGAGCTGTTGGACGGCTGGAGATAGCCTCTCAAGCGGGGAATATGTTTTTAATGAGTACAAAGATGGATTTTTTGGATGACACCACGCGAAAAAAACCATTCACATTTCAATTTTCTGGTGAAAGTTTCTAGCTTTTCAATGGCTCTAGAAAAGGGGAAGCCGTACGAAACATTTTTTTCTTTCTGTCTCTTCAGGGTTCTTTTATTTTGGGACAATTTTTAATCAATCTAATCCATGCACACTGATTTTGCTTAATTTGATATCAATTTTAATTTTAGGTATTTCACATAGAATAAAACTATAATAGGTCTTATATGGTGTATATTCATTAAACTTTGAGAATCTAAGTCTACCTTTTTGCATTAAAATGTTATATATAAGAATTAAATTAATCGAGTGACGGTTGAGTATCACTTTGCATCTTCTTTTCATTCTACTTTATAAAGCTAAAGCTAATTTTATTTTATTTCTTGAAAAAAAAATTATTTGATGTTCATTTTAAAAAATTTATCTTTAATTTTTATTTTAAATCGAAATAAATAATATACTTAATTATTGTGTATTCTAATGCAAATAAAAAGGCATTTAAAGGTACTACATTTTCAGGTGTGCCCACTTAGAAGAAGTATGAAGCTTTTTAGCTCAAAAACTACTCGAGTGCGGCAAAAGGTTATCTGAAACTTTGTCTAAGGCGGCATTGACAGGACATCCTGTTGAAGAAATTGCAGTTTTTAGGAAGAAAGTGGGTCTAAGGTTCTCCTTGTTACAGCACATTTATGGGTACTTGGAATCCAAACCCAAAAGGTCATGAGTTTGACTAGGATCATCATTCTCTGTTGGAAAGAAAATCATGGACACGTCATGGCTGAGAACACCCATTTTTCAACAGTTCTACATGCGACCTAATCCATTTGCTTGGCTTTCATTGATTCCCAGTGAAAACATAATTCAAGTGCATTTCTTCAGTGACATCACTCTCAGTTGGAAGAAAACTATACAGTAACCTGAGGACTGGAAAGGCCCGGTCCATTTGTTTCATATGATTAGATTTTCCAGAGTTTTAAGACAAATACTATTTCCAAAACAAAGGGTTAAAAATGAAGAAAAAAATACAAATATGAAAAATGAACATTAAATAATCTTTGATTCAATGAAAAATTAATAAATGGGGATGAAAAATGAATACCCAACCACTGCCCTAGTAATTCAAATTTTGGTAAGTCAATGTCTCATCTCTTTCTTAGGCTCATTATCCTTTCCCATTTACGTCTTAAATACTCTTTGGTTTTGTTTATTTATTTTTTTTGAAAAAATACTCTTTGGTTACTTAGAGCTCATCAAACCATGAATTTCTATGTATTGGATTTCATGCAAACAAATGAACCTTAAACCAAAAAACAATGCATGGTCCAAAATTTGGGCCCATTTTCAATTTGGTCCCCCTGAGTTACAACCGAGGACTGAATGCCCGGATTTTACTCTCTCTCTCTCTCTCTCTCTCTCTCTCTCTAGTAAATCGTAAGTCACATGTGCATACACATACAAGCCTCTCCCTCTTTCTTAAATCGTAAGTCACATGTGCATACATATACAGGCCTCAATTTGAGCTGGGCAGCCTGGGTAGGTCGGAATTTAAATTGAACTTGGGTGGGCAATGATCGTGTTCTTGGGTCGCGAAAACCAGGCCCAGATACACAATGAACTCAGCCTTACGGAACTGTTTTCATCCATAATTCAAGTTGTCCAACTGTTTTCATCCATAATTTTAGGAAGACAAAGGACTACTAGTTGCTATCATTGAAAAGCCTACTCCTAGTCTAGGAGTGAATTTAATAACATTAAGAATGCCGGATGCCCCACAATGCACGGCATTGCAATCTCATCAACAGTGAACAATTAGATCAAGGGCTGTAAGCAAGTTGAGCCAGCTGAGCTCGGGTCAAGCTCCAAGCGGGCTCTACGTTAATCAAGCTGAAGACCTAGGCTTTGATTACTTACCAAGCTGACCTCAAACTAGGTCCTGTCAGCTCGCCTTGGCTTCTCTTGAGTGAAGCCAGGGGTCGTGGAAGGATTTGCCATGATGAAAAGTCAGCCAATGTGTCAAATTTCACTAGAATTTATCCTAGCAAATAATGTAGGGGTGGCATTGGGTGGACCATGGCTCCAAAGCCTCAGAGGATCCGGAGTCCATTGGGTGGGGTGTAGCCATTTTTCAGACAATTGAGCACTTGGCCAACATTGGGCAACCCGAATGCAGCTCATTTGTTAATTGTTTTGAAAATGTCAATGTGACTCCAACCCAGTTTTATGATTATCCCAAATCCTTCATACAGAGGTCAGATTTGCTTAGGTTGATGGGGAGAAATATTAAATTTACACCCCCACTTGTTCCTTAATGTGTTTTGTGGTTCATATCTATCCGATATATGATGTGGGCCATATTCAAGACAAATGTGAACCACAAAAAATATTAGAAAATAACTCTGGAAGTAAATAGGGATGCTCAATTAGTGAGTGGTGGGGTGGTGCTGTTAAAAAATGAGGGACATAGGATTGTCTCCAAAGCCTACTACCAAAATAAAGAAGGGGAAAAGTTCAAATGAGGCCTTAAGCTTTTACCTGATTTCAAAAAAGGATACAATTTTCAAAACTTTTCAAAATAATCCCTAATTTTTCTAAGAAAGTTTCAATTAAGGACAACCGTCTATTTAAGTGAACTTTTCGGCAACTTTTTCATTCTATATATTTTTGTAAAGTACCCGAATTACCCTTATTGAAATATATTCATCATTTAATTCATTTATATTCTCCTTATTTCCTTTTGCAGCATTCTCACTATAATCAAGAATAAGTGGTGTCCCCACAATAATCGATTGCATGTAGTGGTTGCTAAAACCATAGCATGACTTTAAATGATTTGTATTTTAAGAAAACTAAGGAAAAAAGTCACTAGAAAGTACCATTAAATTGTCAGATGTCCGTAATTGAAAGTTTATTGAAACACTTAGAAACTAATTTGAAAACTTTTGAAACTTATGTCCTTTTTTGAAATAAGGTAAAAACTTAAAGACTTATTTGAAATTCTCCTAATAAAGAAGTTGATTTCAACTAAATTTCTATCTAAAAAACAAATTCTTCATCATCTTTATAAAATCCACAGTTTTCTTTCTTTCATCAATATCCTTATTACAAAATTGAGGAGATAGTGGGGTAGGATCTATCCTAAGGGCCTGTTTGTTTAGGGGAATTCCGAGACAAAATTGAGGAGATAGTGGGGTAGGATCTATCCTAAGGGCCTGTTTGTTTAGGGGAATTCCTGATCGGAATTCCTACTGTCGGGGATTGGGATATCCTGTCAGGAATTCCTTGTTTTATAAGGGAGATAACTAGGCTTTCAGAAATCCTAGGATATCCAAATTCCAGCAAAATTGGAATTCTGAATGCTAGGAAACACTCTAGCATTTGCAATTCCAAAATTTCGAGATGTGGTTTTTGGCTTTCCGATGAGTCTCTGTTCATCTCCAACGGTCACACAAATTCAAATTTCAACCCCATTGCAACAAGTATTCACAACATTTTCCCATCTTCCTCCCATCACCTCGACTAATTTCTGGTTTCTACAGAATGAATAGGAGAGATGGATTGAGTGGATTTGATGCTGCTAGTTGAGGATTTCGGTTGTGATAAGAAATTATGGTGAAGTTTGGAAGGGGAGGGGACTGCATATTTCTTGGTTGCTGGGAATGAGAAAAAAAGGAAGAAAGTTGTACAGAGAAAGGGGTGGGCTACCCCTGATGCATTCACCATTGCTGCTGTGCCATCACAGTCGCTGCCCTCGGCCATCGCCTTCACCTTATCGTCGTCACCCAATTCCTTTCTTGTTCTTCTTCTGTTGCTGTTGCTTTGTTTTCTTGGCTGGCCCTTTTTTCTTTCTGGATTTGATGGCAATTTAACTCAACAGGATCGAAGATGAGGCTCCTGAAGCCGCACCTTTGTATTCTCCAAGTGCTTCTCGTTCTGGTTCGCCATTTTCATCAATTTGTTTGGAACATTGGCACGCTTGCGCTGGACCGTTCACCTCGCTGCTGAGAAAGGGGCGGTTAGTGGCGCACTTTTCACAGGGACACTTGGAGCAGGCCACTAATTACTGCCCCAAAGTAGCTTACAATTTTCTGTTGGAAAAAGCGGCGCAACGAAAATACCTGCGATCAACGGATCAATCACAATGAATACACAAGCAAGCACACTATCAAGCGATCACACACATGAACACGTCAATTTTACGTGGTTCGGCAACCTTGCCTATATCCATAGGAGAAGAGAACCTATCTACTATGATCCCATCTCGATTCCCTTAGGATCTCGAATTACAGTACATCAATATATATAGTTTTTACTTTCTTGGCAAACAAGAAAATTCATACAGAATGACTAAAATACCCCTACCCTGAGCCTCGGTTTTGGCTAAACTAAACGACCGATCTGGCTAAACCGGAATATAAGACAAAACCCAACAATCTCTACATTCGCTTGAATTTCGCAAATTCTCAGAGCCACCTTGAGATACCCAGTAATGTCTTCACGCACCTTGTTTAAGGATGTATCACTACGACGATGATGCAGTCTTCTCTCTTTAACATTCTAACATGTTAAACCAGTGTCACGACCAGAGCCCAAGAAATCGGGGATTAGGAGAAAACCTAATCAGTGACACACGTACTCCCGTATATGTACCCCTGAACCTGGTCTAAGAGCACATATACAAGGGATCTATTACACGTGCAATCCTTGTATGCGGAAGTTGTAAATAGTATCAGTACACAAAGGAGCATAAAAGACACAAGACATGTAATCATTAGGGACAACAAATACAAGAGAGAATATACAGTGATACAGATGCAATAGATAAACCCTAACATGCAGCAGACGGGACAATGAGAAATGCGAGGCGCCCTCTGGAGTAGATCAAACACACCCACTCCTCATCCCACTGGGGTCTCAATGATCTCCTCCGAAGTCAGGTTGATCTTCGAGGGATCAGGAATTGACGCTGATCCTGAAACACCAAGAACAACGAGTGAGTACAACGACTCAGCAAAGTATAAGCAACATAAAAGTAACACGTGCTGTGTCTAAAAAAGAATCAGTAAACAGGTAATTATATAAGATGTCAATTCCGTATACTAGGCAAATCGTGCAATGACTAAAGCATGTCATACGGGTCAATAGCAAAAATACTGTACTAGATGCTACTACACACGCCATATTCTCCCTCCGTGGAGAGAGCGTATATATAATGAGAATACTATGGGCCAGATGGGTCTCGGTTTCCTGGGGTCCGAAATCACCAAGACATAAACTCATTGCAGCGATGCCATATAAACTACGCCAAATTCAACCTCGTCGAGTATCATAAGGCTGAGGCTGAGTAGTGCCGAACTACACCGAATCAAACAAATTTAGAACTTGAGTAGATCATACGTATCATATCATATCAAACATGTAGCATACGTGCATATAATTAATTCATATATACAATGCTCAAGTCCCTGAAATAGATCGAATAATCGAACCAATTGAACAAGCAAACCAATCGGGCTTACTATATCAAATGGGCATACGATTACGATGTGAACATGGGCATAAGAATACAATGCAAACATGGGCATACGAATACGATGCGAACATGCAGAAGAATAGAGGTTATAAATTATCCCTACAAGATGTCATATATGAGTAATGTTCGACGTTTATACAATTCAACAATAGACGGATCATGCATTGTTTGTGTTCGGTTCATGTCAAGATTACAATATCTGAAGTACCATAAAACGTGCCAAGACTTATCAACTCACAGAAATCAGACGGGTAGCATCGAACATGGAAGTCAGCTGTTTCCGCCCAGGATTAATCAAGACAAAGCCCTCAGGGTATATCCAATCGTTGCCCCAGCGCAGAACGCGCCCCATGCGAATAGAAGAGCAAAACCAAAATCAATATGCTATGCAAATTAGATTATTATGTAGGGATCACGATTTTTTACTAGCCAACTCGAAACTAGTTATCCATTGTTACTAACCGTGCATGACGATATAGTTTTAAGTTATCCGATACTCGGTTGTTCTTCCTTTGGTGTCTCATTATCCAAATAAGAGTACCGGAGTCCCTAAAACCAATACCCATGAGGAGGTGCTTAATAAATGGATAACACATATGAACGAGTCACAGCCCTAAAGACTTATCATGCGATTCCTTACATTCCGTTGGGCAAGTTCAGGTTACCTACATTCTATCTCGAAGGCCTTACAAGGTTTTATATTAAATCTATCCTTTTTATTCATTTCTCTCAATGGGTTGTACGGCTTAGCCGTAGGTAAACATACGACTTAGCCGTAGGCATCTTATGGCTTAGTCGTAATATGCGCTGCGACTCTGTCGCGATTCCCCTTACTGTTCATCTTCATTAACGGTTCAACCATATTTTGTTCTACGGCTTAGCCTTGTTCTGTTCTACGGCTAGGGCACGGCTTAGCCGTGGCACATTGCATGGTTTCAACATGGTTGGACTATAGAAGGTCATCTGCATTTCAATTCTGACTTACGACTAGGTCATGGCTAGACTACGGCTTAACCGTAGGAGCCTGTATGGCTTAACCGACCCTTAACCGTAGTTTAAAAAAATGGAAAAGTTCACCTCTTTGGACTGTGAGCCGTAAATCTCATAGCTCAGCTGTAAGTTTAGTCGTACGCTTCAGAACACCATGAAACGCAGACTGTTCAGAGCCTCTGAATCACTCAGTTTCTCTTATAACAGGGAAAAACAATCACACAAAGGGGCTGTTATGCACATACTAACATCATAAATGAAGAGTGACAAAACAATCACGGCATGCCAACATGTATTTAACCAATAGTTGCTTATACTTGCCTTGACTGACAAAGAATCAAGCTTCACTCATTGCTAGACCCAAAGCAAAACAACCCAGTGCGAGGAATCGGAGCTTAACATCGACCACTTGTGAAGATGGAAGAAGAACGAGAGAGAGAGCGACATAGTAGAAACTGAATGAAAAAAGCATAAACAGAAGCAGATAAGAACAACTGAGGCGGTGTGAGAGATATATATATTTAGATATTTTAGCCATTTATAACTAGGTCCAGAAGTTATACAAATTACAGTTCGAGTCAAATGAATACTTAAACATTTCAAACGACTCCAGATGATTCCGAGCCAGTTACGGAAAGTAACAGGCATTACGAAAGATACACGATGACATCAAAATGACGTCGAAAAGATAAACTCAATCAAAATAAAAAAATTACGAAAAAGGGCCCTAAACTACTTAATCCAGGTAAAACTCAACCCAACTACCTAACCAAAACTCAAAACCTAACCCAACAAGAATAAAACATAACGACCCAAGAAAATCCTCCACAAAATGCTAACCACAAAAGTGATTGACTACTAAACCGGCTAATTAGGGTCGGGGTGTTACATCCTCCCCCATTAAGACTCATTCCGTCCACAAAATGATTACTCACCTGCAAAGAGATCGGGAAAGTAACGAGTCTTCCGTTCTTCTAATGCTCACGTGGCTGTATCTGGATCGGGGTGACGTTGACCAACATAGACGTCTCATCTGCAAGCGTTGTCTTTTCATATCCTCGTCTCCTCTGTAAGAAACAGCACTCGACATCGGAAGCATACGGTTGAACTACATATCAGCATACCGGAGAACGTAGGAGGGTCGCGAACACAGCTGCAAGCATGGACATTCTCCCGAAGAAACTGACGTGCTGACCTGAGGCTACCTTATTACACGTCTCAGACTGTCTAACGAACTCTCAGAGCCAATCCACCTTTTTGGTCAAATCGTATAATACCTTCTACCAATAAGATGTCAGAAAAGCTCATCACGACACTAAAAGTCGAAAGGCTTCCTTGGCTTCTCAGTATAGCTCTGTACCTTTCCGTCATTTCCGTACTCATCTTCTCATCCTTCTATCTTTGCACCAAACCAGACTACAACATGAAGTCCATAAAAGATACCATACGGAGTATGAAACAACTATCTGTCACGATCAGAACAATAGACACTGGCGCACTGTGAAGCCAGACAATCTCAACGACAAAGTGTGGTCATCTATCCACCATCACCTGAAGCAGATCGTCATGGCCCTACAATGCAAGGTTGATAAGATCCTGTAATGCAAGGAACGTTTTCCCACTTTCCATGAACCTAGCTGTCAAAGACGTCCACTGTTTGGACCAGTCCTAGCTATTGGGATATAAACGAGCAAGGGGTTCTACCGAAAGACTAGTACTACACCTAAGACATTACTCACCTAAGATAACTGCATCATGAATATAGATGAGTAGAGAATCAGGGGTAAATAGGCGTGGAAATAGTATGACAAAGCAAAAATGTACATAAGTCAAAGAAAAATAGAGTTGCCAAAAGCTAAGAAGCTAACATCGCTAAGGAGCAGCTACACCGATATAAGGAGAAAAGAAAGTTCGATTCTCATGGAGAGGTGGAACTCGACAGTCTACGAAGAACTAGGAAACACTTCCAATCCAAGCCCAAATAAAGTAGAGAAGGAAGATTACAGCTGCTTAAGAGAAACAAGCTGCTAAGCAGAACAATGTAAGGGAAAACCAAGAAAAGCATCGAAACAGTTGAAATAAGAAACAATTATACATATACTACTCAATCGATGTCTCTCTGGATACTGGAAAGATCAACAAAGCATTCTGAAATTCAGGGTACTGTTAAGAGGAAGTTGATTGAGGGCATTGAGATTATGCGTAGAACACCTGTACGCATAGAATGGTGACGTAACTCGGAAAAGAAAAGGTCTTGACTCAGAGAGTACGTCTAGGGAAATTGAAGTCAAAATTCCTAACTACATTAGCAAGGAAACAAGGTTCGTGAAAAGCATCGCGGTAAATGGTAGGAGATGTTAAGGGTCAAGTATCTGCATCGAAGAAGTAGACCATTACAAAAAGATCCAAGAACAAAGTCAAAGAAAATAAGATTCAAGCTGATGCTAGAGAGATAGAAAAAAAAAATCAAATACAGATACAACTATAGGCTAACAGGTACAGAGAGGGAAAAGAAATGATCATCGGCAAGGAAACAAGGTTCGTGAAAAGTGTAACACTCCGACCCGAGTTGATCCGGATTAGTGAGTAATCGCGTGCGATTTTGTCGCTAAGTGTGTTTTGATTTTTTTTTTCTTTGGTTTGAGTCTTAGAGAGATTGTTTGGGTTGAGTTTGACTTGGTCTAGGTAGTTCGAGCCCTTTTTCGTAATTTTGGCTTTTGATTGACTTTGTCAGTTTTGCGTACTTTTGACGTCATCGCGTGCATTTCGTTGAGCTTGTCGATTTTCGTAACTGTCTTGGATCCGAATGATTCCGTTTGCTCTCGTTGGACCGTCATTTGACTTAAATTGACATTTATGTAAGTGACTTGGACTTGTTTGTAATTTTGGACTCATTTTAGTTTAAATATCCTACCTACCCCATTTCTTTCTCTCGATCGTTCTCTCAGCTCACTCACTCTCTCAGTCATCTCTCTCTCGTTCAGCTCTTTCTCTTCCCTTCTTCGTTTCTGATTTGTGAGGGAGGAAGAAAGGAGCCAATTCGTGTGTGTTTCCCGGTGGACTGAGCCAAGCAACGAAGTGATTTCCATTTGTGAGGCAAGTATAAGCCCAAGTAGTATAAACACCAATTGGTATGGTTTTGATTGTTGTATTGTGATTCTTCATTGTGTTTATCAGTGTTAGACAGCCCTCTTGAACTCATTTCGCTGTTATTTTGCTGTTTTCAGTCGCTTTGTTCGATTTCTGTGTGACTGTAACGATTCCAGAAAAATGACTCTGTGCACTCACGGCTACACCGTGAAATGTGCTACGGCTAAGCCGTGAAATGACTTACGGCTAAGCCGAGACCCAGCCGTAACCCTAACCGTAGAACAATACAGACTGTTATCTGAAAATAACTGAGAGTTGGCAAATTGTCATTCTTCTACGGCCCAGCCTGATCTAAGCCGCACATTGTCTTACGGCTAAGCCGTGGACCAGGATACGGCTGAGCCGTAGAGCAAAATACGGTTGAGCCGTAAATCCGGATGAGCATTTTGGGGAGCCTCGGCTCAGCCGCAGTGCATAGTACGGCTAAGCCGTAAGATGCCTCGGCTAAGCCGTAAGGTTACCTACGGCTACCCCGTGTGAACCTGGAAAAGGAATAAAAGGGACTAGGTTTAAGAAGAGACCGTTATGACTTTCATGATAGAATGTAGCTAACCTGAACATGCCCAATGGAATGGTTGCATGACATGAATGATCTCATGGGCTGTAAATCATTCATGACTGTATCCAGTTGTTTAGCACCTTCCCATGGGTGTTGGTTTAAGGGACTTCGGTGCACACTCCAGACACTGCAACACTAGACAATGGTGCATCGGACAACTTAAAACTACATCAACATGCACGGTTAGAAACACTGGATAATTAGTGTAGGATTGGTTTGTAATTGACCTTGATTCGTATAAGTACTTGATTTGTTGATTTGTACAGCATATTGATTTCGGTTATGCCCTCTTATGTGTTCTGCGCTGGACCTCTCGATTCTGTGGGAAATGCAGCAACCCCAGAGCGAAGCCCGGGCGGGACCATTCTATTATTGTGTATTGTGTTTTACTGTTGCTCCACTGGAGTACTTGCATCAGTGCTTAATTGTTAGTACTTGGGATTGTACTTGGTACTGCTTATCCGCATTTGGTATTGTTATCGTATTCAGTACCTTCCGTTATTGCTTCATTGCATTCCGTATCAGTATCAGTTTATGTGTGATGCACTTCCTATTGTTTGTTCAGCGTGATATGTGAGATCTGCATGTGGTATGTGATATGGTATGATTGATTGAGGTGCATCATCCGATTTGATTGTGATTGTTCTATGGCACTACTGAGCCTCAGCCTTAGGATACCCGACGGGGTTAACTTTGGTTTAGTTTATGTGTTTGCCTCTGCAGAGTGTTCTGTCCTGGGACTCCGGACCCCGGGAACTAGAGACCCATGCGTACCCTGGCTCGGTCGCTGGTGTTCTCATTCTGACTGCTCTCGTAAGGGAGAAAATGGCCGATGTAGTAGCCACTTTGACTGTTATCTGTTTATGATTCTGATAGCATGCTTATTCATTTGCATAATTGCTTAGTATACGAACATGCCTTCTATAGATCTTGCATTATGACTATTGCCCATATTAGATACAATTCGTGTTATCATCTTGTGGCTTATATTTTGCTAAGTCGTCGTACTTATTAGTTGTCTTTGTGTGTTGCAGGCTCAGATCCCTCTTTCGATCCTGCGTCGGTCGACCCGACTCCAGGAGAGGCTCGCGAGGCCCCCTCCGGCCTAGAGGAGTGGACTTGATCCATCCTCCAGAGTACGGTTTGCATCATTTTGTTCACCCCATTCATTTGAGTCTGAGTCTATTGAGGGGATTTTTCTGTACTTGTAACGTGAGCTTTGAGTGATATCTGTATTTTGATTTTGATTGTTGTAAGCCCGCTATATTGTCAGACGTTCTTGTAATTGTTATTGTCATCAGTTCAGTTCATAATCTTTTGTAATCTCCTATGTCTCTTAGTGTGTTGCTATATGCCTTGATGCGTACAGCTTCCGCGAACAGTTGTTTGCACGTGTGAATGATCCCTTGTGTGTGTATGCTTGGACGGGGTCTAGGTGTGCATGCACGGGAGTACGTGTGTCATAGGTTAGACTTTCTCTGACCCCCGGTCCCTGGGCTCGGGTTGTGACATACGTATTGTATGGTATCAGAGCATTGTCTCTATCTTAGTTTGTAAGCATGTAGGCATATAGGACGTGGTGAGATTCCGTAGTCCAGTCTTGGACTGTTGTGTTTGGTCCCCTTGTCTTGTGAGTCTGTGTGTGTCCCCTAGTGTGATAGCAGATTGACTTTTGTGTTTTGCAGGCTATGGCATCGGGATCTGGAACACACGATAACAACAATCGGGGAGACAATGAGAGTGGATCAGCCGCTCCACAGCCACTTGTGAATTTTGACGAGCGTTTCTTGACTATGCTACAGGCGATCCATTCTTTGCAGGCACAGGTCGTTTCGATAGTAGACCGACAGAGTCAAGTGCCAGTTCAGCGGCCGGTAGAGCAGCAAGTGGTTTTCCAGCCTAAAGAGAGCGATCCAAATGCGTTGTACGATAATTCAGGAAACGTGGAGCCACAAAATTTTACGGCAATGAAGATGCATTGAAGGCTGATCAGTGGCTAGAGCATACCGAAGATCTTTTCTCTACCATCGTTTGTGATGACCGGCAGAAGGTTATGCTTACGGCATCGATGTTCCGAGAGGTAGCAAAGACGTGGTGGAAGAGTGTTAGTGCAACCTATCTGACCATGCCTAGTGAAACGGTGTGGGAGACATTCCAGAAACAGTTCCGAAGGAAGTTTATCCCTGCTCATGTTCGGCGTGTGAAGGAGGTTGAGTTTCTGGCCTTACAGCAGCAGCAGCTGACCATTTCAGAGTATATTCACCGATTCATCCAGTTGTCCCATTTTGCCGAGGACATGATTAACACTGAGGAGAAGAAGGTGAATCGTTTCATTTCTGGTCTGCATCCGAGATACGCGAACTATGTGACTGCTTTTCAGAGACCAGCTACTTTTGACGATGCGGTCGACAGAGCACATGCTGCGGAAGCCAACCACCTAGCAGAGAGAGCTATGGACTTCAAGAGGAGTGCACCAGTGGGGTCCAAGGGACAGATTCAGAAGAAATGGAAAGGGAAGCAAGGAACTTCGAGTTTCTCGGGGAGCAGATGCGAGTTTTGTGGACTAGGACATCCGACAGAGAAGTGTTGGAAGAAGTCCGGAGCTTGTTTGAGTTGCGGATCGATGGAGCATAAGATAGCTCAGTGCCCTAAAGCCAGGACCTTCCAGTCATCTAGGTCCATGGGGTCATCCAAGTCTCTGAGTTCTGCAGCTTCGAATAGCCCCCAGCCGTCTCGCCAGAGCCAGAAGCCACAGCGTCAGACTGCTCGCGTGTATGCAGCCTCCCATGATCATGCAGAAGATGCGAAAGTGGTCGAAGGTAAAGTTCTCATTGCCCGAGCTGAAGCACATACCTTATTTGATTCGGGGTCTACACGTTCGTATGTTGCACCTCGTTTCGCGGAACAGTTACCGCAACCCCCTCAGCCGCTACCCTATTTGCTGGTGGTGTCCACTCCGGTGGGCAAGAGAGTGGAGTGTAGTGTATACTACCCTCAGTGCGACGTGGTGATTGAAGGTCGTCAGCTGCCAGTTGATTTGATCTTGTTGTCCATGTTGGATTTCGATGTGATCCTTGGAATGGACTGGCTAGCGCGGTATCGTGCCTGTGTTAACTGTTACAACAGGACGATTTACTTCGATTTCGAGAAGGGGTTTCGTTTCGAGGGTAATCAGGAGAGATGCCCGAGGCGTGTCATCTCCGCATGTAAGGCGGATCGTTTGATACGCAGAGGTTGTGCGGGTTTTCTTGCTTTCGTCTCGGAGAAGAAGGAGGCGAAGCAGTTGGGTGAGATTCCGGTAGTACGTGAGTTCCCGGATGTATTTCCGGAGGAAGTACCCGAGTTACCCCATGTCCGAGATGTAGAGTTTGTGATCGATCTAGTGCCCGGTACAGCACCCATTAGTTTAGCTCCTTATCGTATGGCCCCTGCCGAGTTACTCGAATTGAAGACGCAATTGCAAGATCTTTTGGAGAAGGGTTTCATACGGCCGAGTGTGTCGCCGTGGGGAGCGCCAGTGCTGTTTGTGAAGAAGAAGGACGGTACCTTACGGATGTGCATAGATTACCGGCGATTGAACAAAGTCACGATCAAGAATAAATACCCATTGCCGCGTATTAACGAGTTGTTTGACCAACTTCAAGGTGCCGCCTACTTTTCCAAGATTGATCTAAGATCGGGGTATCATCAACTCCGGGTGAAGGAAGAAGATATTGCGAAGACTGCTTTCAGGACACGGTATGGACATTTTGAGTTCCTCGTGATGCCATTTGGATTAACCAATGCACCTGCTGCCTTTATGGCCTTGATGAAAAGGATCTTTGCTCCTTTCTTGGATCGATTTGTGGTGGTCTTTATTGATGATATTTTGGTGTATTCGAAGACCCCAGAGGAGCATGAGGAACATCTACGTCGAGCCTTGCAGTTGTTGAAAGAGCATCGCTTATATGCTAAATTGTCGAAGTGTGATTTTTGGCTCGAGCAGGTAGCTTTTCTTGGTCACACCATTTCACGAGATGGGTTGGCAGTGGATCAGACGAAAGTTGAGGCAGTGATGAATTGGTCCAGCCCGAAGACTGTGACGGAGATACGGAGTTTTCTCGGATTGGCTGGTTATTATCGTCGATTTATTCAAGATTTTGCCAAGATTTCTGCCCCGTTGACTCGATTGACCAGGAAGAATATTCCTTTTCTGTGGACGGACGAGTGTGAGCACCATTTCCAGATGTTGAAGGAGAAGCTTACTTCGGCTCCAGTCTTGATGTTACCGGATGGGCATGAAGGATTTATGATCTACTCTGATGCTTCTCGAGTTGGTTTGGGATGTGTTTTGATGCAACGTGGCAAAGTGATTGCCTATGGCTCGAGGCAACTTCGGGAGCATGAGAAGAACTACGCCACGCATGATTTAGAGTTGGCAGCCATCGTTTTTGCGTTGAAGATGTGGAGACACTATTTGTATGGCGTGACATTTAAAGTGCATTCAGATCATCATAGTCTACAGTATCTCTTCACGCAGTCTGAGTTGAATATGAGACAGCGAAGGTGGCTTGAGTTGATCAAGGATTTTGACTTCCCCATCAAGTATCATCCAGGGAAAGGCAACGTTGTCGCAGATGCTTTGAGTAGGAAATCGGAGATTCTCCAGGCTTTGGACAGCCTTTATTTTGTGAGGCATGCTCAGCCAGTGGAACTGCAATTGGTGGAGAACTGTTTGACACTTGCCAGTACAGTGAGTTTTCAGCCTGACATCATTCAGCGTATTAAAGACCAGCAGTTTGAGGATGCGATGTTGAAGCGAATCCGGGATAGCATTGCAGATCGACCAGACTTTCGTTTGGAGGGTAATGTCTTGTATTTCAGGAGCAGACTATGTGTGCCAGCAGTAGAGGCTTTGAAGGAGAGTTTGATGACCGAAGCACACCATGCACGTTACTCTATGCACCCTGGAAGTACGAAGATGTACCGAGCTCTCAAGGACAGATTCTGGTGGAATAATATGAAGAGAGAAATTGCTGGGTTTGTTGCCAGATGTTTGACTTGCCAAAAGGTGAAAGCTGACCATCAGAGACCTCCAGGTTCCTTACATCCATTACATATTCCCCAGTGGAAATGGGAGCACATTACGATGGACTTCGTTTAGGTTTACCCCTGACGAGCAAGAAGAATAGTGCCATTTGGGTGATCGTGGACAGATTGACGAAGACAGCCCATTTTCTTCCATTCAAGAAAGGCATGACATTTTCCGAGATGGCGAAGAAGTTCGTTGATGAGATCGTTAGACTACATGGTACGCATGTATCGATTGTGTCTGATCGAGATAGCCGCTTTGTTTCTTCGTTTTGGAGAGCATTTCAGGAAGCCATGGGAACGAAGTTGAGCTTCAGTACGGCGTATCACCCGCAGACTGATGGACAGTCCGAACGAACTATTCAGACGCTCGAGGACATGTTACGGGCCAGTGTGCTGAATTTTGAGAAAGAATAGGATCTGCATCTCTCGTTGTGCGAGTTTGCGTATAATAATAGTTTCCATGAGAGTATTGGAATGGCACCCTATGAAGCTCTGTATGGACGGAAATGTAGAAGTCCTGTTTGCTGGGAAGAAGTTGGAACAAGGAGTTTCCACGGACCAACAATCATTGCTGAGACTACAGAGAAAGTTCAGAAGGTCATTGACAATTTGAAGATTGCCCGATCGAGACAGAAGAGCTATGCAGATACGAGAAGAAGAACATTAGGCTTTCAGGTTGGAGATTGGGTATTTTTGAAGGTCTCACCGATGAAGGGTACGATACGGTTCGGTCAAAAAGGCAAGTTAGCGCCTAGATATGTGGGTCCATTTGAGATCAAGAGCCGGATTGGCGATCTAGCGTACAGATTGATTCTTCCCGTGGAGTTTTCTGGAGTACATGACATTTTTCATGTGTCAATGCTCCGCAAGTATGTTCGAGACCCGACGCATGTGATTCGATACGATGATATTCAGATACAACCTAATGCGTCATACGTTGAGCGTCCGCTCCGTATTGTTGGGACCAGAGAACAGCTCTTACGAACGAGGACTATTCGATGGGTCAAGGTACTCTGGGAACATCATGGACCTGATGAAGCCACGTGGGAATTAGAAGATCAGATGGCACGTCAGTATCCTTACCTTTTTACTCAGGTACGTGTTCATTCCGAGGACGGAATGATGTCTAAGTGGGGGAGGATGTAACACTCCGACCCGAGTTGATCCGGATTAGTGAGTAATCGCGTGCGATTTTGTCGCTAAGTGTGTTTTGATTTTTTTTTTCTTTGGTTTGAGTCTTAGAGAGATTGTTTGGGTTGAGTTTGACTTGGTCTAGGTAGTTCGAGCCCTTTTTCGTAATTTTGGCTTTTGATTGACTTTGTCAGTTTTGCGTACTTTTGACGTCATCGCGTGCATTTCGTTGAGCTTGTCGATTTTCGTAACTGTCTTGGATCCGAATGATTCCGTTTGCTCTCGTTGGACCGTCATTTGACTTAAATTGACATTTATGTAAGTGACTTGGACTTGTTTGTAATTTTGGACTCATTTTAGTTTAAATATCCTACCTACCCCATTTCTTTCTCTCGATCGTTCTCTCAGCTCACTCACTCTCTCAGTCATCTCTCTCTCGTTCAGCTCTTTCTCTTCCCTTCTTCGTTTCTGATTTGTGAGGGAGGAAGAAAGGAGCCAATTCGTGTGTGTTTCCCGGTGGACTGAGCCAAGCAACGAAGTGATTTCCATTTGTGAGGCAAGTATAAGCCCAAGTAGTATAAACACCAATTGGTATGGTTTTGATTGTTGTATTGTGATTCTTCATTGTGTTTATCAGTGTTAGACAGCCCTCTTGAACTCATTTCGCTGTTATTTTGCTGTTTTCAGTCGCTTTGTTCGATTTCTGTGTGACTGTAACGATTCCAGAAAAATGACTTTGTGCACTCACGGCTACACCGTGAAATGTGCTACGGCTAAGCCGTGAAATGACTTACGGCTAAGCCGAGACCCAGCCGTAACCCTAACCGTAGAACAATACAGACTGTTATCTGAAAATAACTGAGAGTTGGCAAATTGTCATTCTTCTACGGCCCAGCCTGATCTAAGCCGCACATTGTCTTACGGCTAAGCCGTGGACCAGGATACGGCTGAGCCGTAGAGCAAAATACGGTTGAGCCGTAAATCCGGATGAGCATTTTGGGGAGCCTCGGCTCAGCCGCAGTGCATAGTACGGCTAAGCCGTAAGATGCCTCGGCTAAGCCGTAAGGTTACCTACGGCTACCTCGTGTGAACCTGGAAAAGGAATAAAAGGGACTAGGTTTAAGAAGAGACCGTTATGACTTTCATGATAGAATGTAGCTAACCTGAACATGCCCAATGGAATGTTTGCATGACATGAATGATCTCATGGGCTGTGAATCATTCATGACTGTATCCAGTTGTTTAGCACCTTCCCATGGGTGTTGGTTTAAGGGACTTCGGTGCACACTCCAGACACTGCAACACTAGACAATGGTGCATCGGACAACTTAAAACTACATCAACATGCACGGTTAGAAACACTGGATAATTAGTGTAGGATTGGTTTGTAATTGACCTTGATTCGTATAAGTACTTGATTTGTTGATTTGTACAGCATATTGATTTCGGTTATGCCCTCTTATGTGTTCTGCGCTGGACCTCTCGATTCTGTGGGAAATGCAGCAACCCCAGAGCGAAGCCCGGGCGGGACCATTCTATTATTGTGTATTGTGTTTTACTGTTGCTCCACTGGAGTACTTGCATCAGTGCTTAATTGTTAGTACTTGGGATTGTACTTGGTACTGCTTATCCGCATTTGGTATTGTTATCGTATTCAGTACCTTCCGTTATTGCTTCATTGCATTCCGTATCAGTATCAGTTTATGTGTGATGCACTTCCTATTGTTTGTTCAGCGTGATATGTGAGATCTGCATGTGGTATGTGATATGGTATGATTGATTGAGGTGCATCATCCGATTTGATTGTGATTGTTCTATGGCACTACTGAGCCTCAGCCTTAGGATACCCGACGGGGTTAACTTTGGTTTAGTTTATGTGTTTGCCTCTGCAGAGTGTTCTGTCCTGGGACTCCGGACCCCGGGAACTAAAGACCCATGCGTACCCTGGCCCGGTCGCTGGTGTTCTCATTCTGACTGCTCTCGTAAGGGAGAAAATGGCCGATGTAGTAGCCACTTTGACTGTTATCTGTTTATGATTCTGATAGCATGCTTATTCATTTGCATAATTGCTTAGTATACGAACATGCCTTCTATAGATCTTGCATTATGACTATTGCCCATATTAGATACAATTCGTGTTATCATCTTGTGGCTTATATTTTGCTAAGTCGTCGTACTTATTAGTTGTCTTTGTGTGTTGCAGGCTCAGATCCCTCTTTCGATCCTGCGTCGGTCGACCCGACTCCAGGAGAGGCTCGCGAGGCCCCCTCCGGCCTAGAGGAGTGGACTTGATCCATCCTCCAGAGTACGGTTTGCATCATTTTGTTCTCCCCATTCATTTGAGTCTGAGTCTATTGAGGGGATTTTTCTGTACTTGTAACGTGAGCTTTGAGTGATATCTGTATTTTGATTTTGATTGTTGTAAGCCCGCTATATTGTCAGACGTTCTTGTAATTGTTATTGTCATCAGTTCAGTTCATAATCTTTTGTAATCTCCTATGTCTCTTAGTGTGTTGCTATATGCCTTGATGCGTACAGCTTCCGCGTACAGTTGTTTGCACGTGTGAATGATCCCTTGTGTGTGTATGCTTAGACGGGGTCTAGGTATGCATGCACGGGAGTACGTGTGTCATAGGTTAGACTTTCTCTGACCCCCGGTCCCTGGGCTCGGGTTGTGACAAAAAGCATCGCGGTAAATGGTAGGAGATGTTAAGGGTCAAGTATCTGTATCGAAGAAGTAGACCATTACAAAAAGATCCAAGAACAAAGTCAAAGAAAATAAGATTCAAGCTGATGCTAGAGAGATAGAAAAAAAAAAATCAAATACAGATACAACTATAGGCTAACAGGTACAGAGATGGAAAAGAAATGATCATCGGTCGGAATATATAGTAAAGCAATAGGGGTCGAAAAAGGGACGTATCGGTTGTAAAAAATGTCTCAAGGTGATTGCCCAAACCATAAAGTCCTTGAAGAGCGAACGAGAATCAAATGAGATTAAAAAAGGAAAGGATCATAGACATCACAAGCATGGGTAATACACTCAAAGAGCCAAGTGTCAAGTATGGGAGAAAGGGAAACAAGTAACAACTCTAAAGTCATCTATTAGAAGAGTCAATAAGTCACCTATAATCAAGGTTCGTGATCAATCACCTTCATCCTCAATTAACTCATCAGAGATCTAAAAAGATTAGGGACTGCAAACTTCCGTCACCTTTATCAAGTAGGCCTTTTAATCATTCCTTAAGCATTCTACGATTCAGTATCTTCAATAACAAAGTATCTCTCCTTCATACTGGTGGGACTAGATTTGTCGGATGACTCCCAAGACATATCTCGGTTCCAAATCCTTAAAGTATTATCATTTGTTCCATTGTATGCTCCCCCACTAAAAAAAAGAATCAGGCTTCTCGCAAAAATGTATAATCAGTTCACTCTAATCATGACTACCACGATATACCTTTTAGTTTCAACATGATTCATCATCACTCTTTACCTCGACACTGCCTACTCTAGATGCAACACACTAAGAATGCATCATCCAAATAGAGTGAGAGAGAAAGTCAACTAAATAGATTCACTTACTGTTAATACTACAACTCAATACTCAAAATGTAGGAGTCTCAGTTTCTACGTTTGCCTTTATCAATTAACACCTGCCTTTATCAATTAACACCTAACTCACCAGCTACAGTTACATAAAGAAAATGCAGAATAAACTAGACATCAAGATCCTCCAGGGTAATCGAGGGGTTGCCTCTAATAGGATGCGATGAAGGCGTAAGGCCCTCGATGAAACACATACCAGATAATAATTTCTTGGAGTGTGTTGACATACTCATCACGTTGCTCGAGCAATGCTTCGATACGGGCGTGGAAATACACCTCAAGTGTAACATAACAACTTCTCGTCCAGGGACTATACGGATAATCGAAATGCGCACTGAATAATTCCAGTTCTATGAATGCATACAGCAGGAGTTGCCTTCATCTGCACACAACTACATAGGCATTTGAAAGAAGATGCTTGATGCTTTCTTCTAAAGAATACCGGTCTCGAGACAATTCAACTTCTTGGAGTAGATCCACCAGGGCCATTGTCCGGACAACAAAAGGTACGCCTCTGAGGTGCCCTAACTCCCAATGAAGGACATTGATGTAATGCTCCAGAAAACCATCATCTGCCATGAGCTATAATACACCATACACCGTACTACTAATAAGCTCCGTCCGTTCTTCCTTGACAAAAACCTGTAAAAGAAGCTCCTTTAGAGAACATACCGACCACCCTCGTCAACTAATTCAGCATTGAACGCCAATCGTTGACATAGCGTTTGCTCACCACGTGCCTACATGCTTGCATGCCTAGTAATAAAAGCAACAAAAACGGAGCTCTGATACCATACAATACGTATGTCACGACCCGAGCCCAAGAAATCGGGGATTAGGAGAAAACCTAATCGGTGACACACGTACTCCCGTATATGTACCCTTAAATCTAGTCTAAGAGCACATATACAAGGGATCTATCACACGTGCAATCCTTGTACGCGGAAGCTGTAAATAGTATCAGTACACAAAGGAGCATAAAAGACACAAGACATGTAATCATTAGGGACAACAAATACAGGAGAGAATATACAGTGATACAGATGCAATAGATAAACCCTAACATGCAGCAGACGGGACAATGAGAAATGCGAGGCGCCCTCTAGAGTAAATCAAACACACCCACTCCTCATCCCACTGGGGTCTCAATGATCTCCTCCGAAGTCAAGTTGATCTTCGAGGGATCAGGAATTGACGCTGATCCTGAAACACCAAGAACAACGAGTGAGTACAACGACTCAGCAAAGTATAAGCAATATAAAAGTAACACGTGCTGTGTCTAAAAAGAATCAGCAAACAGGTAATTATATAAGATGTCAATTCCGTATACTAGGCAAATCGTGCAATGACTAAAGCATGTCATACGGGTCAATAGCAAAAATACTGTACTAGATGCTACTACACACGCCATATTCTCCCTCCGTGGAGAGAGCGTATATATAATGAGAATACTATGGGCCAGATGGGTCTCAGTTTCCTGGGGTCCGAAATCACCAAGACATAAACTCATTGCAGCGATGCCATATAAACTGCGCCAAATTCAACCTCGTCGAGTATCATAAGGCTGAGGCTGAGTAGTGCCGAACTACACCGAATCAAACAAATTTAGAACCTGAGTAGATCATGCGTATCATATCATATCAAACATGTAGCATACGTGCATATAATTAATTCATACATACAATGCTCAAGTCCTTGAAATAGATCGAATAATCGAACCAATCGAACAAGCAAACCAATCGAGCTTACTATATCAAACGGGCATACGATTACGATGTGAACATGGGCATAAGAATACAATGCAAACATGGGCATACGAATACGATGCGAACATGCAGAAGAATAGAGGTTATAAATTATCCCTACAAGATGTCATATATGAGTAACGTTCGACGTTTATACAATTCAAAGATAGATGGATCATGCATTGCTTGTGTTCGGTTCATGTCAAGATTACAATATCTGAAGTACCATAATACGTGCCAAGACTTATCAACTCACAGAAATCAGATGGGTAGCATCGAACATGGAAGTCAGCTATTTCCGCCCGGAATTAATCATAGACAAAGCCCTCAAGGTATATCCAATCGTTGCCCCAGCGCAGAACGCGCCCCATGCGAATAGAAGAGCAAAACCAAAATCAATATGCTATGCAAATTAGATTATTATGTAGGGATCACGATCTTTTACTAGCCAACTCTAAACTAGTTATCCATTGTTACTAACCGTGCATGACGATATAGTTTTAAGTTATTCGATACTCGGTTATTCTTCCTTTGGTGTCTCATTATCCAAATAAGAGTACCGGAGTCCCTTAAACTAATACCCTTAAGAAGGTGCTTAACAAATGGATAACACACATGAACGAGTCACAGCCCTAAAGACCCATCATGCGATTCCTTACATTCCATTGGGCAAGTTCAAGTTACCTACATTCTAACTCGAAGGCCTTACAAGGTTTTATATTAAACTTATCCTTTTTATTCATTTCTCTCAATGGGTTGTACGGCTTAGCCGTAGGTGAACATACGGCTTAGCAGTAGGCATCTTACGGCTTAGCCGTAATATACGCTGCGGCTCAGCCGCGATTCCCCTTACTGTTCATCCGCATTTACGGTTCAACCATATTTTGTTCTACGGCTCAGCCCTATTCTGTTCTACGGCTAGGGCACGGCTTAGCTGTAGCACATTGCATGGTTTCAACATGGCTGGACTGTTGAAGGTCATCTGCATTTCAATTCTGACTTACAACTAGGTCACAGCTAGCCTACGGCTTAGCCGACCCTTAACCGTAGTTTAAAAAAATGGAAAAGTTCACCTCCATGGACTGTGAGCCGTAAATCTCCCGACTCAGCCGTAAGTTTAGCCGTACGCTTCAGAACACCCTGAAATGCAAACTATTCAGAGCTTCAAAATCACTCAGTTTCTCTTATAACAGGGAAAAACAATCACACAAAGGGGCTGTTATGCACATACTAACATCATAAATGAAAAGTAGCAAAACAATCACGGCATGCCAACATGTATTCAACCAATAGTTGCTTATACTTGCCTTGACTGACAAAGAATCAAGCTTCACTCGTTGCTAGACCCAAAGCAAAACAACCCGGTGGGAGGAATCGGAACTTGACATCGGCCACCTGCAAAGATGGAAGAAGAACAGAGAGAAAGCGATACAGCAGAAACTAAATGAAAAAAGAATAAACAGAAGAAGATAAGAACAACTGAGGCGGTCTGAGATAAATATATAGATATTTAGCCATTTGCAACCAGGTCCAAAAGTTATACAAATTACAGTTCAAGTCAAATGAATACTTAAACATTTTAAACGACTGCAGATGATTCCGAGCCAATTACGGAAAGTAACAGGCATTACGAAAGACATACGATGACATCAAGATGACGTCGAAAAGACAAACTCAATCAAAATACAAAAATTACAAAAAAGGGCCCGAAGCTACATAATCCAGGTAAAACTCAACCCAATTACCTAACCAAGACTTCAAACTTAACCCAACAAGAATAAAACATAATGACCCAAGAAAATCCTCCACAAAACGCTAACCACAAAAGTAATTGACTACTAAACCTGCTAATTGGGGTCGGGGTGTTACAACCAGCACTTCACATACCTCGCTGAAAGGTACGCCTCCGCACACGCTACTATCAAGCGCGGCGCCTGCACCCCTAACCTGGATGCACAAACAATCTCAGTATTGTCTAATGTCGATCAAGTCCAAACCGACTTGAGATTTCCCACAGTTGCCTCCTTTGACCTCAACACCACCGTCTTGTTCCAAAGTGCTATCCATCCTTGCAACACAATGAACTCAACTTCCATCAGTCAAGACAACACTGAAAACCTTCTTGAATCCGGATCTCACTAGTACCTTGTGCATCATTCCTTCGATCTGCACCGCAGTGTTCTTTTCATCAAACCTACAACTGTCTTGTTCTAGCCTGTTCTGGTAGGTTGGGCACAGTACATGCGGGTTAAGTATGACCCGATGCTTAAACCGACTTACTCCAACCTGAACTGGACTACCTTTTTTGAGAAAATCATATCCGGTCAGGTCTTCTTGGATTTCCGCTAGATGATATCATCGAAGATACATCAATCCATCTTCCGATGATCTGTCACATCTAACTCCACCTGAACCATAGATTTCCTCCCCTATTATTTCATGTCTCATTCACTGCTCCACCTGAAAAAGCATCTCCTATCAACCTGTAGAGATTTTTAACCATCGCACCCTCCATGATGACCAATGTTTTCTTTTTTACATTCATAACTCTATTTGCTACAGTGCACTTGCAGCTTTTGAAGTCTAAGGCACCAAAAGAAATCCAATTTCTCCGTTAACCTGGAATATATATTACAGTCGTTAGGGTTTGAATAACATCATCATACATTTGGATCTATACCGCTCTTATCTCAAATGCTCATCAGTTGCATTCTCCCCCATAAGAACAGATCCATCAACCATGAGAGTTATTTACGTCAAACCAATCTCTAAACGAACACATGATAGGAAGAATCTAAATCCCAATTCCATGAATCATCAAATCAATCCATACCTATAGCGACCAAAACTGATTCTTTGTCAACCAAATCCGAGCTTTTTTGCACACTACCTTTTTCCGATTCTAATTCTTTTGTTTTTTCTTCCACTTTGGCATGTCGCTCCTTTCTGATCCATTCGACGCGGATCTGAACTTTCTATCAAAGTACTCGGAGCAATCTACTATTCATGACATCAAGTAACACTTTTCAATCATTGCTATGTCACATAATCTAACACTCTTCCCTCGCAAATCCTGAAGTCATTTTTCCATCAAACACTTCAATTTGGCCCATGATGCTTGAATCCATTGCTGTCATCGTCAATCTGTCAGTATCTTCAGGCCCCCAATTTTCTGCCCATCAAACTGCTAATATCTTTTATCTGCCTCAGATCTCATCACCGTGAGCACACTGTAAAAAATGGATCTGAAATCCGATTCCGGATGGCTTCGATATCGCAGAAATAGTTTTCTTCACTCCAATTGGTCAAACATCCATGTTGACTGTTGAACAACCCATCTTCTTCCACATACACGTAGATCTCCTCACAACGAGTCTTTAAGTTCAAACGGATCTCCGATTGGACATCGAACGATCAAGATATCGCATAAACAATTTCAACCACAAATCTGGTCAAACTATCTTTGACCATACTCTCACTAATGTCGGTTGACGTCAGCCAGTGCTGGCGAGTTGGGCTTGCTGCAAACGGATTTAGGTCGACCCCGACCCGAACCATAAACTGGACTGAACTGCGTTTTCTACAACTGGGTCAGGTCGAACCCGACCTGGACTTGGAATCGACCCATTACCGGTCTTCTTCTTCCTTACAGTTCTGCAACCGGACTTTGGCTTTGTCCTCCTTCGTCACCGATGGGCGGATGACCGGCTGCGGTCCGACGATGGTGTGCGACGGCAGGCGGTGAAATGACGTCAATGATGGCGTACGACGACGTTGGGCAACCAGTGGAGTAGCAGCGGTGGGGAGGGCGATGATGCGCACGGTGACAGCGGTAACGCGATGGCAGTAGACTGGCGGACTGCGTACCGCGGTAGCAACTGGTAGACTGCACACGGAGACTATAACCAGCAGACTTAGTGGTGGCCTCTTCAATCTCTCTGCAACAAAGAGAGACCTTAGGCCCCCTCCCTTTGCTCTCCTTCGCACGACGATCTAGCAACAGCAGTTTACCGACGATGGTCGACGACTACTTTCTCAGCGGCAACTGCTTTCTTCTTTTCCCGCGACTACTTTCTTCTTCTCTGGCGGACCAAGAACCACGACCGATTTATTTTCTCCGCTTCGTGCACTGCAATGGAGATCTCTGATCTCCTTTAGCCAATAATCGCCTAGCCCAAAAAACCCCTTGATCTTCTCCAACGAAATCACTAGCCAAACCCGAGAACCACTCTTCTACTAAGGTAGATCCGATCCGTCAATCGCAGAACCTCGAGCGATCTCCACCTCGCTCTGATACCACTTGTTGGGAAAAGCGGCGCAATGGAAATACTCGTGATCAATGGACCAATCACAATAAATACATAAGCAATCACACCATTAAGTAATCACACACATAAATACAGTAATTTTACGTGGTTTAGCAATCTTGCCTACGTCTACAGGAGGAGAGAATTCATCTACTATGATCCCATCTCGATCCCCTCAGGATCTCGGGTTACAATACATCAATATATATAGTTTCTACTTTTTTTGCTAATAAGAAAATCCATATATAATGACTAAAATACCCCTAACCCTGAGCGTCGATTCTAGCTAAATCAGACGACCAATCCAACTAAACCGGAATACAAGACAAAAACCAACATCTTCCCTGGTAGTCAACGTGAAGCTTCAACTGGGTTTTCTTTTTCTCTCTTCCTCTATTTGTTTTTACAGTGCTAAAATTATAGGGGATTTTTCTTTTCTGTTCCGGCTTTTCTTTAAAGTTTGATTTATTTTTTGTGGTTAAATGTGATGTTGGATTTTGAATTTTGGGGTTGTGAGTTTTGTTTGATTTATAGAAAGATGGCTTGGCATAACAGTAAAAGCTTACCAGCAGCGTTTTGGAGGGCGCGGGTTCAAGGACGCGGGTTCCAGGATGTGAAAACAGCTTCTTCAAAATGAAGTTAAGGTTACGTATATTTTGCTCTCCCCAGATCCTGCTATGAGGGAGTTTCGTTCACTAAGTTGCCTTTTTTTCTTTATTCCTCAATTTCTGGTGGCAATTGTTGAATTCTTTTTTTTTTCCTTGTCTCATTCCATATTAATATCATGGGATTCTTTTTGTTTGTTTTTTTTTTTTTTGGTTTTTAACTCAAATACTAATAAGTCATCCAACAGAGAATTACATGAATTTAAGGTGAATTGAATTCTTAGGCTTGAAGTCCAAAATGAATGAAATAGAGAATCAGAATTCAGAATGAATTTAGCAACATCTTGAATGTCAGCATTTCAAAATTTTCAAATTCTACCGCATATAGATAATACACAAGTAGGAAAGAAATTCATCCAAAAGCGGTGGAGCATACAACGCGGCGAAAAAAGAGGGAAAAGAAGAAGGAAATCCCGTTCAAACCGTCGTGGCGTGAGGTAAAAGATCCAGCGGACTCCATCCAATCACAATCCTCTTACGCATCACTTCCTCTCTTCTGTCCTGACTCTCCACGTCACTATCCCTCAAACCACAGCCCAGAAACAACTTTTTATTTTCGTTCATAAGAAAACACCTCTTCCATCCAACATCCAAACGACAACAAAAACAACACAAGAAGAAGAAGAAGCTCTCTGCTCTCATAATCGATCATCTTGATCATCTGCTTTGCTTTTTGATTCTTATTCTATCGATTAGGAGATGGCGATTCGATCACGATTCAGTCTCGTAGTCTTTCTCACCTTCTTCTCGATCGGATTCTTCTCAACTTCTCACGCTCTAATTTCAAACTCCAACTCCAATCCCCCTGTTTCTAAAGCGATTTCTGTAAGTGATCTCTCGGATCTGACGAAACCCTAGATCATGTGGACAAAAACAAAAACCCTAATTTGGTTTTCTGTTGTTGTTGTTGTTGTTGTAATAGGATCTGAAGGAGGCGATCGTGAAGGGATTGGGGCTCCAGGAGAAGGATTTGAAGATGTACGGATTTGATATAAGAGATGCATTGGTCGGCCAATCGGTTGCTTATGAATTCGATATCGAGGTTGATAACAGGGTTCTTCCTTTTAAGCTTCTCGAGGACGTGAATCGATGGGAATACGTCGATCTGCCCATCTTTAGGGTTGAGGAGGAGGCGGAGAATGGATTGGCGGAGAGATCCAAATCCAAATCCGGGGGTCCGGCTTTGCCCGTGCTGGCACCGTTTCAGCTGGCAGGGCCTATGGAGCTGTGGATTCAGGACGGACAGGATTTGAGACTTTCATTGCCGGTAAGATCTCCGCTTTCTGTATTGTATAACAGTGGATGGATTCAAGTGTATATTGTACTTGTAGGATCTCACACCCCAATGAGCTACCACTAATCTTAAAACATAAAGGCAACAGAAAGGGTAGAATTGATAGTTTTACGGTCGTTTCCATTGCTGTGTTAGGAGGTATTCGAGCATTACTCCACATGGATGATTGTACGGTACCACCTGAGCGGAGACTCAAACTCCAAACCTCATTAGGCGTGGATAGTACTTATATATAGTATCTCAGTCTCCATTGAGCTATCAATTATCCCAAAACCTTAAGGTGACAGTGATTCTTAATTGTTAACATCTGTGCTTTGATTGTGTGCAGCATGATGTGGATGCTGGTGTGCTGAAGAAAGTGGTCTTAGCAGAAGGTGCAGTTGTGACAGTTAAGGGTGCAAGGTCTGTAAGCCTGCGCCACCCCCTCGACCTCCCTCTCCCTTTGAACCGCAGTCACACCTACAAGGGCAAGGATGGGGGTTTTGCCTCAGGCCTCCTAACTCTAGCAGAACACCTCCGCCTTGCCTCCCTCTCACAGCAGCACAACCCCGACCCCGACGCAAATGCTAGGCCAGTTCTATCCCTCCGCATTGTTGGTCCGACTTCTCTCACCTCTTCAGACACCACCACCACCACCACCAATCCACTCAAACTGAAGCGCCTTGCCCCGGGACTCGTGGAACTCTCCTCCCGTGCCCGGGCCAGGCCCCACATTGACGAGGCCCTCCCACTCCTCACCCCAGAACAATTTACAACATTGTGGCCCTTGACGTCTGTCAATGGTTCAAATGCTAACTTACGTGGATTTGAGGAGCTGCTATACAGCGTGCTTGGGGAGAAGGCGAGGCAACAAGGGTCGTTCCGGCTGCTTAAAGCTCAAGTGTCAGCTCAGACGTTTATGAAGATCGGGTTTGGCGTGGAGAAGGGGCTCAAGGAAGGAGATGTGGATTGGAGTAGGTATCCAGCATGGAGGACAAGGCCTGAGAAGGTGCGGATGCATTTTGAGGTTCTTGCCAAGGTGGAGGGGGAGAAGGTGGTGCCAGAGAGGGTGCTGGAGGTCAACCCTGTTGTGATAGAGGACACTGTCGCTGCTAATGTGCCTACAGGGAATGTGAGCATGTCTCAGGTTCCTAACGTGCACCCTCCTCCCATCTACTTCACCTTGTAATGTGAATTTATCCAAACTTGTGTATACATAATAATCAGGTCATTGAACCGGGTGTGAGCAGAACTGCTGGATTAAGGTTATTGTGCAAAATGCAAAGATCAAATAGTACTTCAATGATTCAAGGCTAGATACTTCAGTGAGGACTGGAGAGTTGTGAGAACTTTGCAAAAATTTTTGGTTCTGCTATGACTCTTGTGGAAGCTGGAGGACCCTACCCGTCGCCATTTGTTTCTAACTAAGAAATTATTGAAGATATATGGGTCCTACTGTTGCATATGTGTTTGTTTCATCACAAGGCTTTAGCTTTATATCAAATTGATTTTAAGAGGTGTTAGCATTTTTAAGAAAAAAATTAGAAAAAAGATCTGTAAAATGAGAAACTACATATCTATGTACCTAGGTTTAGTAGGACCAAAAAAAAAAAAAGAAGCCCGTCTGGATGTGAAGACTTTGACCTTCACCTGATTGTGATGATGTGTGCTTTGATCTGCAATGAGTATGCACTTGTTTTGCAATTTTGAAAGTGCACCAGTGCCAACAAATATGCTGAATTAGAAAAGAAATGGACGTTTGGCTAATTTTGACAGCAGGATCGAGTCTTGAATGGATTTTGATAACAATCACATGACAAATAAAACTCTCCCTTACTGACCAAGTGTGGTTGGATTCTTAATGTTTTCTAATACTTGATATAAGATACTTTGGCGATGAAGAAAATATTTATTCCCTTTAGTCTTTTTAATATAAGATATTGAAATGATTAGTACTTGATTTTTTGGAGTTTGATTTTTATATTATGTTTATGGATGTTATTTAAATGTAAACATTCACTAAAATTTATCCAAATATTGTGCTTAAGTTACAGACATTACATTGTTGTGAAAATGATGCCCTTCTCCTTTGCCCCTTTAATTGAATCGTGTATTTCTCTTCCACATTTTAGTAGTCCCATTGAACTCTTCAATGCATGTCTACTTATGCTTGTATGAGTACTATTAAAAATTCAAAATGCCAAGCTTTGAATTTAGATCAGTAACATGAAGCAAATGAAGTAGGGAGAAAGAATTTGTAATGGGATAGTAATGACTATATAGTCCAATATCTATCTCAGCAGAGCGAATGTACAGATGGATAAGTGGTTAATTGACTATATTATCCAGTTTCTTATTTCCTGATGAAAAAATTCCCTTCTCAATGCTTGCTGCCAACTCTTTCTTTGCCTTCTGCAAGCCAGACCTGTTAAGAACCAAAATGCAACCATACTAACATAGGTTTTATCATCATAAAATCACCACTATCCTAGAGATTGCTTTTCGGGATGGAGTACATGCTATTACTTCTAAGGATCCTGTGCACAAATTGTACCCAATCCAAAGTCCTTGCTAATTTGCAGATCTTCAAAATCTAGAAAAAGTAAAAGGCGCTAACCATTTTAATAGGCTGTTCTGTAGATTTATCAAAGGATAACCATATGCTAGTAGATGTGTCTTTACAGTGACATGGTTCTTTGCCCCTTTGACAATACATGTGGACTGCAGTAAGGGAAAATAGGGATCGACAATACACTTGGTGGTCCCTTCCTTTAGTTTGGGGGAAAAAACCCACTACTGTAGAAAGTCGGCCCATTGAGTAGTTGCCTTACAAGAGAAAGTAGAATACAAAATGGATAACAGACGCTCAGCACAAAAAAGAAAGGTTTTAAACTGTGTTCAGTACAGTTGATGGTAATAATGATAATAATAATAGCAACAACAACAATAACAATGATGATCATGATCATGATGATACTAATACTACAGTTATTATTGTAACGGAAGTTGAATTACGTATTTTTGATTGTATCATGCATGCTCACTAACCTCTCAAACTCATTCAATGGCCATAGAGGATAGATCTCCTCTGCTCCATGCAGCCTAGTCGAACTCTTGTTGCAAAAAATTGGAAGTTCTGTCACCTGTTGGAAAAATTAATTCTACGAAACTTCAAAAAAGAGGAAGAAGTGACAGTACCACACTAGCAGCTGAATTATAGTAGTAGTAGTGGAGTCAAGGGAAAATTTGACGTGGTACACAGGTAGCTTAAGTATCTTAGAATCCACAAATGAGTATGCCACATACCAGCATCACCTTGCAATCCCCGCAAGCATGCATTTGCAAATTTAGCAGCAGATTATACCTGTATTTTGTAGGTGGATGCAGGTTAAGCTGGTTACCAATTATCATTTTGATATACGGGGTGAAAAGATCAAATGAGCAACATGGAGAGAAAAACCATTGAAAGTGTAGCAGAACCGGCCCCAGCTTTTAACTGCAAAGGATGATGACATCTACGTCAGTAGCAGCAAGCAAAATACTAGTAATAAAAATCAGCAGTGTTTGAAATGACTAGTTGCTTGCATAGCCTGTCAAGGATTATTGAATTTGCATAGATACGTGATGTCCTCTTGGATGCCCCGATAGCAAATCAAACTGCATTTTAGAGTGAAAATGGTGGTTTGAGGTGCCCGGAATCAAAAGTGAATGCAGAAATCCAGCAAGCCAAAGCTCCCAGAACAAAATCACCATAATCTGACAAATTAAGGTTAGGGTTGAAGATGAATCTGAAGTGTATGCCTTTTTGTATAATAAAGTTTGTTAAGCCGTCTTAAGGATTTATGAACAGTGTCATAATCAGGCATCATTTAGTTGATCTTACTAGAGGATAAACATATGAACTTGACATATCCTCAAATAAGTCATAATAGGCAAGAAATAATTGCCTGATGGTATTATAGGAACAATGAAGTCCTTGAAAAATCGGGTAGTAATCTCCATTCTGCACAAGAAAATATCTGAAAATGTTATACCTCCACAACTTCTGTGCCCCCATTCTGAATGCAATCTGTCAAGTAACTGATCTCTTATGCTGTGAAGGAACATGAAGGTTTAACCTACACAGAACTTATGAATGGGATTAAGTTCTATACTTGACTAGAACACAAAGCAACCCAGAAACTGCAAGGGAGATGCGCTACTGTTTTGAGATAAGCTCTCTCCAACCAAAGAGAGAACGGGTAAAATTGTAACTCCTGAATGGCCACCAACAACAAGAACATTAACTTCTTTGGGGTCGAGCCCTAAAACCTCAGCCTCAAACACCAAAATCATAGAACAGAGAATGTTAACAAAAATCTTTACCAAATAGGTCGCCCGAAAAAGAATTCAGTAGAGCTTCCCAAGAAAAATGATAGTCACAAGCAAGATATCAGAATTGCATTACTCCCCATCAAACTAGGCTTTGGCAATAAGATATAGATGCTAAACCACAGCCAGAACAATGATATCTATATTATTCTCAGTTTCTTATTACAAGAAAGCAACTGCATAAAGAAATGTGTTTTTAAGTATTCAAGACGGATATAGCATACCACAAAAGTATTGGCTCTCACTACATTAAGTGTGGTCACTACCAAAAGCCGTTTTGGATCATAGTGCCAGCTTTCATGAAAACTTCAGCTACAATTGGGACAGTTGAATTCACTGGATTGCTGATAAGGTTCACAATGGCTTGAGGACAGCACTTAGAAATCCCTTCACAAAGGGTCCGGACGATTCCAGCATTGATGTTAAAACAAGTCATCCCTTGTCATTCCTGGCTTCCTTGGAACTCCTGCTGGAATGATAACAAGTTCCATTCCTGTAAGAGCACTCTCCAATTGTAGTCGACTCAAAAAGCCATGTGCCTAAAAAACCAAAAGTAAATAAATAAATAAATGAATAGAACTTAAACTATTAAATACAATAAGGAGAAATGTTGGATAAACACCAGTTTTATCTCTCTTTGCCGGCTGGAGCTCGTTGCCGGCCGGAGGGAAAGGGGAGGTGAGAGGAGGGAGGGAGAGAGATGTCTGGGGGCATTTTGGGGATTTTAATTTTAATTTTTTTTTTCTGTGTGGGGAGAGACTTTTTTTGTGTTCAGAAGTCAGACACGTGACCAACATAATTTCTGAGAACAACACCGAGCTCACATAGCCAGTTCTCTATCCACAAAATTTCAACAAGAAACTTGAAGGAGGTGAAGGCATGATCAGGAAAAAAAAAGAGTACAAATATGAAGGGAACCATGTGTCCATCATATATGACCAGATCAGCATATGTTAGAGCATTCCTTTTTGGTACATCAAATGGGGCATGCATTTCATCATCATCGAAGCTTTATCCCATCTTGTGCTATTAGCTAGAATTCAAATACGGCATGCAACTGCCCAGGAACTTATAGGACAATGTAGTAAAACCTAGAATGGTACTCGACTGTTTTTGGTGCAATGTTAGGTTCAACCAGTATGTTTAAATTAATCATATTTTCTTTTATCATTACCTTTTAAACATGCTATAATTATGCCTTTTGATGCTAAAACATGTGCATAACCTAGTAGTAGCTATTCTACAGAAACCTATGGAAATAATGGGAAGGTCAACCAAAAAAGACTGGTTAGCCAGCTGGTTCAGTCTTCTAGTCCTGGTCCAAGACATTGCTTTTTTTTTTTTTTTTGGATGATAAGACATTGCTGTGTATTGACTCTATCAAAATTAGCATATGGCACACCATTTCCCCTTCCATGAAATGCGCCATTAGGAAGTTTTTCCAGCTGATCTACTTAACAGTCCATAGATTTTAGGTTGGCCTCAGGACAAAGGTGCAGCCAAAATAAGTCAAATCACACAAATTTGAATTACTAGATAGCATCATTTCCTTCTACAAAGAAGTAGACCCCAATTTGGTTTGGCAAGTTTTTATGGCTATCTGCCTAAATCCAACCCTCTTCCTAATATTAGGAGGAAACTCCCACGGTGGATAATTGTACGAGACAACAGAACAACACATATGAGATACCAGAATGATGCTCAGATCATCATCCAAAACACCATGATTAAATTATGAGACTCCAAAATCTAGAATCTTGCTAGATGTTCACAACTTGAGACCAGTGAAAAGGGTGGAAAGACCCAATGCTCTAAACCCAAAGCCAAGGGACTGAACACAAATCTCATACACATTTAAAGGGAATGGTATAAGGAACAGGTCATTGTAATTTCATGCAACTTGTATTTGAAACTACATTATAGTTGTAAAGGCCGTAGTCATTACTTGCTAATTTATGAATCAAAGCGAACCACTTGTTAAGGCTTCATTGGAATTGGATATTTGGACCTCATATGTCTTAATAAGAAGAATCATCTACAACATCAGAACTTATAATCCAACGAAACGAATAACTACTGCATTGAAACCTAAAACTAAACTACTGTGTAAGTTTTCAGAGAGGGAGATAGGAGAGTGAAAATGTTACCACGGCTCCAGCGTCCATATGACTGACATCTGCTGTGACACCTGGAGCATTGACAACATCATAGAGATGTAAAACTGAAAAGAGTGGATTCATCTTCATCAACATCGCAAGTGGCTGGTCTATGCCTCCAGCAGCACCCAAGATTGCGACATTGTATCCAGCATCACCTTAGCCATATGAAAATGGAGGAAATTAGAACCAAATAGAAGAGTATATGGTTGGAAGCTTTAATTCTCTTCTCACAATCAGCAGCATTGGAGCAATAGGAATGCCAAAACTTGATGCGGAGACTAAATGGAAGCTATGAAAATTGTGCTGTCTAATTCTCTAATTGATACATAATTCGAAATATTGTCTTCAATTATACTAGATGAAAAGAAAATGTCTCCCAATAAATTGATTACACCAATATCGATAACCAGATCAAATTCACAGCATCATCACCATAATCAGAAGTAGAATATGCAAATTTAAGTTAAATCAAAGCAGCAAACTCCATACCTTAATTTGGACTACCAAATTCAGAAAATACTCAAACCATAAGAATGGGTAAACACCCAATTTCAATTCAAAGTTGTTAGCATCATCAATTTATAATCTATCAACCACCATTACCAGAACAAAATCATAAACCAGAAGAAGAAACAGAAGAGGGATTAAAAAAAAAACCATAAATAGTGCACCCGAGAGGGAGAATGATCCAAAAGCAACAATTTCTAACAGAATAAGAATGGCTCGGGATCATTGATATCAAATAAACAAGATAAAAATCATAAAAATACAAATTCTAGACGACCCAAGAAGAATTTGTTACCCATTACAAGGAAAAACAATAATAAATTCCACAGTCTCAAGTCTCCAATGGGATAAATTCCACAGTCTCAAGTCTCCAACAGGATAAAGTCAAGAACCGTCATTAACATCAGATAAACGGCAAGCGATGAACAAAAACCAAAAGAAAAAGTATAAAGACACCAACTTTCTACAGAAGAATACCATTAAACTGAAAACCAGATAAAACCCATGACAGAAGCAATGCAAAGAATCGAAAAACAAGAGCATCACAATTTTAAAACAAACAAGAACCAGAAATTCGGGGAATAAAAAAGAAAAGAAAATGGAGAGGAAATGGAAGAGTAATGAAAACCTGAGCAAAAATTCAATGACAGTGGATAAGAAATCCGGAAGGGACACAATGACCCAGATTGGAATCATGGTTCATGTCTGGACTCAAAAGTTATCCTTCCCTGAGTTCAAGTTTCTATTGGACTCTGGTCATCGTTGGCCTCAAGCCTTTATTTGGTGAGTTAAGGCTGTCAATAGGCCGGAATCTGGCTTGGGTTTCGCCCAAATCTGATTGACTTTATGTGGGCGTGGGGATGCATTTGAGTCTGGTGGGCCGGACTTGGTTACATTTGCAGGGTTCAAACCCAATAATGAGCTGAATCTGGGCCTTGGGTTAGAAGCATGTTAAGATACCACATACATATCCAGTAGAATAATATTGACAAAAAAAAAAAAAAAATCATATGCCAGGTGGCCTCCACAAGGTGGTGCCCATGGTACTCTTGTGAGAACGGTTCTCACATGGGCAAAGCTCATATGTGTATGTAAGATTTGCATGTGTGAATTATGTATATGGGAAATAATCTATAAAAACTAGTTTTTACCATTTTTTTTTTGTGAAAACTCTACATGGGGCCATCTATCACTCAATCCAAATCTGGCAACACACAGTGGCCCCCCTAATAGTGAAACTCTTCAAGTTTTTGTCAAATCCGAATTTATTGGACCTTTGGATTGACTGTAAGCCACAAATAAAGGGGTTAAAGGCATGTGATTAGAGCAAAACTTGATATTTACGATGGTACCATATAGATTTTTTCATCCCCCTGGTCACATCTCCAAATGGAGGCCACTTGGTTTTTATGGTTAGTAGTGAGAACAGTTCTTACAGGATTAAAGCCAGGTGAGAGACATATTTAGAAATTTTCATGCACAAAAAAAGAAAAGTCATTTATGATATTATGAAAATTAATAATCTTTGTATGCAAAGAGAGAAAACCACGTCATTCTCTCTTATTATACGGTGAGGGAAGGATGCATAGTAATATATATATACATATATGTATAAGGCAAGCTTTTTCTAAGCTCAAACTTATATAAGAAATTCTGTAAGCTCAGGCTCTTAGGGCCCACCTTTGGTCACACAACCTCCCCTTGAGTTACACATGTTTACCAATTTTTTGTAAAATTTGAATTTACTAGATCGTTAGATTAATTGTGCATTGATCCAAATGGACTATTGACTATTAAATCTTTGAAGCCCAGATGAAGATGATAAAAACCATGGTTGGAGCTGATTTTTTATAGAAGGGAAGGTCCTAAGGAGTCCTTCAAATCCCCCATCATCCCCATCATCATATGGGTCCCCAGGTGAGCCCTACAGGGGTAACCACGCGCTTGAGCTTATCTTATCCTAAACTTGAACTTAGGAAATGGGCTTCCTGTATATATAAGCCTTTGAAGCCCTCACTCATGATGGTGCGGTAAGCACACACTCTTAATTTTCTTTCTTCTCTAAATCTCATGGAGGCTACACACACCGCATGCCAGATGTTGTATTGGATAATTTTTTGGGACTATATAAATATATAGGCCTTTTTAGGTGCTCATGTGGGCAACTAAGCAACTTATGTACAGCCTTGTGGGGCTGACCTTGCGCTATATCAATTCATGGGAAGGTGGGGATCTAAACATTTAGATGTCATTAAGCTATGTGCAGAATTTTCAAGCCCATCAGATCTTTCTAACCCATTCATTTGTGGCCCTCAAGTTTAAGGGTTTCAAAATGCATCACTTTTTTTATTTCAATGCAACGGTCAGTCCCATTCGGATAAGTGTAAAAAATATGGGATCAATGACATTCAGGGAGGATAGTTGCATGTGTCCCACTCAGATTAATCATAGGAGAAACTTTCAGGTGGGCTATGTGCACCTAAGCTTTGTGCACACAAGCACACTTGAAAATGTTTTTTGTTTTTTTCCTTGTGTGTGTGTGCGCGCTTGAGAGAGAGAGAGAGAGAGAGAGAGAGAGAGAGAGAGAGATTTTCCAATCAACCAACTTAGTCAATCCATGACTTCATAGACCTCTGTAATCTGTACAGTAATATAATGATCAAATGATCCTATTGATCCTGTCATTGCCTTATCCTTTGTAGGCATCTATTTTCCAAGCAATACACAAAAGATGTTACCAGATATTACAGATGGTGGAACCATCCATCGGCTATGATATAATGGATGTTAAGTCTCCTTTTTGTAAGGAGACCTGCCCGAAGGGCCCTCAATTTAGCCAAATTGACCAACCAGAAAGCAACCTGGCCTAAAAAGCTTATAACAATTGAAGTGGAGCTGTCATGAGTAAGCCCATCCACCATTACAACTTACAAGGCCTAACTGTAACTCGCAATAGCACTTCGAGAAAAGTCGGAATCAAGTGATACAAATTTTTTCAGAAATGGAGGGGGCTCATGACCTGGGGAACCACCTTCACTGGAGGAACAAAACTACAAAACGACTTTTATTTGTCATTTCTCAACACAATTGGCTTAAATTCCTTTCTCCATAGTTATGGCTTATCACGACTTGATTCGTTGCTAATTAATTCAAGACAGTATAAACCATGGAAATTCAGCTTTGATATCTACACTTACGTAATGCATAACCAAAGGCAAAATAGTGACCCAAAACAAAGACTTAGTGCACCTGAACTCCAACTGAGAACTTAAATGTCACTCCACACAAATCACATGTTGGTCAATACTCTTTAATTTTGCTCATACAATTTTGATATAACCCCACTAAAGTTGTCCTTTTTCCTCAATTTCCTCCAAATTAAGTAATAAAATCATACGAAGTTTTATTCTTGCTAAACTTCACTCTGAGATTGTTAAAAGGAAAATGGTTTCTATAACATACCTACCTGGGATAAACTTGAACTGTTGTCTGAAATTTATAAATTCTTATCATAGATGTTGTTGCTTTATTGGTGATTTCTAAAGTATCATGTGCTCATCATCCATTGATCAAGATGCTCCTCCTATGCTCCTAATTTTGCTGCAAAGTTAGTTAACCAATCAATCCCAATCTTGCCCTTCAAAACCCGTGTATCCGTGGGTATACACTTCAGTTTTAATGCTTTATTTTCTTCATCCTAGTCAAAGGCAGACCCATGTTATGGGCACCGGGGGCAATGGACCCCGTCAGATCCATAAAAATTGCATAAAGTTGCAATGCACAAAAACCCGCGCCCCCCCCCCCCCCCCCCCCCCCCCCACGAGCTCAAATCTTTTCCTTCATCTCTCATCTCATTCCTCACCTCATTTGAGCAATGAAGAATGAAGAGAGAAGAAGGAGAAGATAAAGATGAATTGTGAACTCATATAAGTAATATTTCTGTCTGCGTATCTATGGGGCAAGATCTGGGTTTTTTTTTTCACATGCTCTCTCTCTCTCTCTCTCTCTCTCCACTTCCATTACATTTTTTATTAGATTTTTCTGCTTTTTTCTCCCGTTTCGGACAGGATTCTAGGGTTTTAGGGGTACGGAGTACTGAAATTAAGATTTTTAGGATTATCAATTTGAAAATGGGGATTGTTTGGATTAGGAATTTGAAATTGGGAATCTTAGGGTCTTAAGGATGATAGATTTGAGATTTTTCTTATTCTTCTTTGGATTTTCTATTTAGGTCGGTTACCTAGACACAAAAAGAATCCACAAATCACACAACAAAACTGCAACATGCTGTGAGAGTACGACCTCTACCGATGCATCTTCCAACCATGTCAGCATATTTTCTATTTAATTGATTACATGTGTTCTTTCCACTTCACTATCGATCATTAAAAACTTAAAAGTGTTAGATGCAACTTTGCTTACTGGTCATTATCAAGAAGGATATCAGGGGAAGTTTGAAAGCTAGATATACTGATTTATTAAATTAGATATTAATTTCTGAATTTCTAAATTATATATTAAATTTTGCAATTGTAAATTTTTTTTTTAGAATTGTGATATGACTTCGATAAAGAATATTAGTTACTTAATGTAGTTAAATGTTTTGTATCTATTTAAACACAAGACGTTTTTACTTTTGCCATTGATAATGTAATTGAAAACCACAAAATAATGTTTGATATTTTCAATTAATCTTCATTTGCCCCCCTCGAAGGAAAATCTTGGATCTGCCACTAATCCTAGTTAAGGCGTTCTTCAATTCTAAGGTTAAAAACGTAATCACTAGGGCTAGATGGCAAGACCTATAAATACAAGGGCTACCTTTTCCCAATCCCTGCCATTAAAAATACCGAACAAAAAGGGAATTCTTGGGAGGGTTATAAACGGGTCGGTTCCGATCCAGACCCATGGTGGACCCAAAACTAGAACTGTTAGGCAGAAGATAGATTTGGAACTGGAACCGGTTTGGAGTCAGTTTTTTAGATCCGGAACCAAAACCATTAAAGAGTGGATAGACTCAGAACTGGAACCAGAACCAGAACCGTGTATGGAGCAGATTCAGGTTTGGGTCCGGGTCTAAATCTATGTAGAGAATGCTCTAGAAAAAAGCCAACTTTTAGGACAAATTTTCAAAAATTGGAATAACATGTCGAGTCTCAGGTCAAAAAGTCGGAACTAAGGTGAAACCAGAACCGGAACCATTTTAATCACGGGTCAAAAAATAGGATCTAGACTCGGACCCTTTTACTTATCTGTTCCTAAATAAGAATTCAAACCCAGTTATTCACTTTTCGAAACCTTTCGGTAATCAAAAAATCGAGGACCCATTTAAAACCCTAATTATGGGAGATGACACCTTTCTCAAACATTTTATCAAACATAAAGCGAGTGATCTTGACCTCTCCACAAATAGCATACATACAAATCAAAGTATTTTGTTAACAATGAAACAAAGAAATGCATGTATCATGCAATAAAGCTTAGGATCCATACAGAGAGAGGGAGAGAGGGTACTTGAGATTTGGAAGGAAAAGAATGATGTTAAGAGCATGTAAATACTTTACGTCAACATTTCATGTCACTATAGCATTATTGTATGAGATTTCTTGAAAAAATTTTGAAGTAGCAGAATTTCATTTCTGAGGATTTATGCCCAACAAATGCATGGAAAATTAGGCCCCATTTGTCTAGTTGTAAATGGAACTTATTGTTTGATTACCTAAAGGTTTAGACCCATGAATAATAAGATTTGAAACCTTATTTAAGTCCTGATATGCAAACGGGTAACAACTCTGGATCCAATTTTTGGATTCGTAACTTAAATGCTTTCAGATTTGGTTCCAACTTAGTTTTGGCCTGTGGGCCCGAAACTGGGGGGACCTACATACATTCACGTAGGGGGCAGACATACCCATTAACGCTCCGTTCGCTTCTAAACTATAGTGAAAATTCTAATTTTACTTCAAAAATTTACATAAAAATTCTACAGCCGCCTCCAAAACCTACATAAAAATCCTATATTTGTTTCAAAAACACAAAAGACTCTTTATATTTGCAATCTACACCCCTAAACGAAAACTCTTGGTCTACTACCGTCGAGACCCCAAATATTATCTCGATTTTTGAGAATTTATCCTAAAAATTAATTTTCTTCTAAAGCATTCTTTACACAGATCCAAACCCGGATATGCCCCATACAAAGAACTAGTTTCAATTCTGATTCCATATTCTCATTAACGGTTCCAACTTTGGACCTAAGAAACTAATTCCCAATCGGTTCCGACTCCAAATCCGAGTCCATTTTCTCATTAATGATTTGGGTTCCATGTCCAACATAGACTTGGACCGGAACTAACTCATTTTCAACCCTACGCATTTAACATTGTTCCTAAGTTGTTCTCGTTTTTGTGTTAACATCGGATAACATCAAATTGTGTTAAATTTAAATATTCATAAACTCATCTTAAATATTAAGAAAGGAAGGTCCACTCTAATATTATAAAGTGGGCCCGTCTAAGGGGCTTGCACTGCGCCTCACTTTTAAATTAGCAACGTTACACCCACCTTTAGCAGCTCTTATATCAATATGTATAAGATTTTCAATGCGGGCTGCTTTATAGGATATACAGGCGGGCCCATAACTTGTTACTGAGAACTTGTGACTCACTTCTAGAAGTACAAAGTGGGGACCCTTCATGTGATTGTGAACATGAAACCACATTCAAGAATCCTGAAAAAAGTCCACCTTTTAAAAATTATATAACTAGTGATAAATTTGTAATTTTGGAGGACCCACCATCATGGATAATGAAGTCAGTGAGGCGATATTGTCAAATTCCCTTATTCCAATCCGGAATCCCACTTACAGCCAAAAATAAGTATGAAAAAAGGAAGTTTCAAAATGCCTAAAAAATAGAAGTAAGGTTCCCCGCGTTTTTTTTTTATTTATTTGTTTCATCATTTTTTTATTGGGGGGCCCTATCTAATGAAGTGACCACCTCATTTTGAGGATAGGAGAATATCATTGTGGACGCTTATCAATAAACTCCATGTTAGCATTTTCATTGATTTTAAAATCTTACGGCGTATTTGGATGAAGAGAAATGTGAGGAGAAATAACTCTAGGACATGTATCGTAATTGGTGAGGAATTCACAGTTTCACGAATTTGTAACTACATCTAGAAATTAAAAACCCTCACAAAGAATTTTATAAATGAGGCTTTCTTTTATTCTACTTTTGATTAGAACTATAAAATGACTAAGGATTTTCACAAGCCTTGTGAACTCTTTCGGTAGAGGAGTTCATGAATCTGGCCAGGTCGGGCTAAGGCATATCTAAGCTCAGCCCAAGTTTAGAAACACTGGTGTAGGCTTGGCCCAAGCCCAACAAGAGGCACAAAAGTTAGGCCTGAGCCCCCCATTTAATCAATCGAGCCAGGCTGAATTGGATTTTTTAAATCAATTTAACAGCTATTTTAGTAATTGTTTGTACTTATTACATTAAATTATATACATTCCTTACATGGGCTGGATCGGGGTTTTGGCTTTCTATAACTTAATCCAAGCCCAATGCAGTTATTAAATGGGCCTTACTTACCTATCTAAAACTGGTCAAACTTTAGAAACACTGGCATAGGCCCGGCTGAATCCCAACATAGGCCATAAAAGTGAGGCCCGATCCAGCCCATTTAACCAACCGGGCCTAGCCAAATAGAGTTTTTTTTAAATCAATTTTACAGCCATTTTAGTAATTGTTTATACTAATTACATTAAATTACATGCACTCATTACACAGACAAGGTCGGGCTTTAGGCTTTTATCACTTAATCTAAGCGCAGCCCAATTATTAAATGGGCCCTACTTACCTATCTAAGCCATGCCTAAGGTGGGTTGAGCTCGGATCGGGCTAGCCCTAACCCATGAGCACCTTATCTTTCGGAGGAGGATTTAACTTCTTAAATTCCTTCTTTTGAATGATATGATTTGGAAATCCGATAGGGAGAGGTAGAACCCAGGAATCATAAGAAATGAGAATTTGATTATGCCAAAGTCATCAGAGATTTGCCAGCACCAAATATAGATATTGATAGATACGCTAAAAATCATATATTTTTTTCTCGATGATCTTATTACCGAACATGTCCTTAAAAGAAACTTTTTACCCGCCGTTTGGATTTCTATTTTAGGAGTAGTTTTCCTAACTAGCTTCTGTAAACTATAAGAGAAATGACATTTTAACCAATAGGGGAGAGAAATGACATTTGGCCAATTCAACCGTTGCAAAAATCGAAAGGAAAGTCCGACGTTTTACATTAGATGAGTTCTCTGCGCAGTTGGTGTCGAACTTTTTATGATAAGGAAACAGTTCTTATAGCATGTGCTTTTCCTCTAAGGCAAGGATATCCCTGCTTATGGAGTCTGATTTGCATTTCCACGTCCATTTCATCTTTAGTGGAGTTGTAGTAAAAAAAAATCCATCTTCTCTTGCGATTCTTTTTGTCATTCAAAAGTGATTTTTAACTATTTTTGAAATAATTATTTAAAACAATGATTAGAAATGTTCTTTTTTTCTACTCAGCTTTAAGGGTCCATTTAGTATTTGGGCTGGGATTTAATTTGTGATTGGCAGCCCAAAGCCTGGCCCGTTGTAGTCCGAATGATGAATGCTTATGATTAGTGATAATTTGTACGAACAGTTTCTAGGAAGTCCATACAACTGATAAAAAGGCTGGTTCGGCCAGCTTATTGATTGAATGGGAGGGTTTGAGCCTAACATTTACAGCCCATGTGGGTTTGGGCCGGATATAGGCCAGTGTTTCTAAGGTGGAGCTGGGACTGGATGTTCCTTGGCCACGTTTGACCCATCTATAAACAACCCTGCCCTCTCTTTAGCTTTAGCTACCGAGCTTTCTCATTTAGATTGAACACTGTCACAAATTACTGCTAGAACAGTCTTGGAATCTCAAGCAAATTCTCTACCCTAGTTGTAGTTTGAATGAACAAAAACATGTAGAACAAAGCTTTTAAATGATGAAGAGAAGTGTGAGATGTCCAAGTGGTCATGGGAATTGCTTCTCACCCACAATGCAGGGTCGACCCTCAGCATTGGTCAAGCACGGATGAGTAAGCACCAATATAGTTTATTGTTCCCACCCATGTAATAATGATAAAAAAAATGTTTGAAAGAATTTCTTAAAAAAAAAAAAAACACTCTACGTGATGCAAGTCTGAACTGGGGACGGCTTTATCCACCTTCCTTCTATCCACATTTTCTGCCCATCCAAGCAACACCCATTTAACTTTGTATCCAAATCATGAACCTTGCACATGGCATGACAGTTGACTTTCATTTTAATAAATATTGCAGACCTCACTTACAAGCTCAAGCTCAAGCCCACAATCGCTTCGCAGGTGTTCATTCTTCCTTAATTTCATGGGATTTCTATTGGCATCATCTTCAGGAACCGGAGGAAGGTCGCCTTCTTTTAAAGTTTTTGGTGGCTGGGGGTTGTTAGAATCTCTCTCTAATTATCTCTAATCTTCTGTTTATGGTTTTGTTTTTAGTGGTGTTCGCTTTTTTTTTTTTTTTTTGACTTTTTAGTATTTTTCACTTGTATTGTTAAGTTTTTTCAATGAAGGTTGACATTCAGAAAAAAAAAATGTTACTGAGAAATGCCAGGCTGCAATTATATTAGCTAGCCCCCATAGGCTGGATTTTGTCATGAAATGAACTAAGAGCCAACGGACCAAGGTCGATCCACTCGAAATATGAGAACTTGACGGCTGTGCCAAAACCAGACTCCCATCTCAAAAAGGCTGGGGTTGGGACCTCATGAAAGAGGCGCAAGCTGATTCCAGTTGGTTTTGTACAATTGAGTTCCTTGGAATTCTAGGTCACTCATTTTTATAAAAATGTTAAAATTTAAGAAGATGAACGTTTAAATCAGTAGCCTTCCAACCACCTTAAGTTTTTAAACTGAAATTATATTTTTACCCATCTGTTTATCCTTAATTATATCCCTATATACATAACTTCAAAAGCTTGGACCTATTTTACTCTAATGCTTATAACATTTACAGTTGCTATAGTACACCTAATGGGAGAGAATAATTATACATAAATCCATTTTTATGAATATAGGGCATATTTCATTAAATCCAAATCAGTCATAGTGACAACCAATGCCAGTACTTAGAATTAGTTATAATTGATCCAATCTATACAAGAATTAGTTATAATTGATCCAATCTATACACGAACGACAAATTGATGAGAGTTTCAAAATACATAATTAGGCTTCATGTGCATGAAAATGTTATTGTGAGATAAAGCATAGGGACTACGGATAAAATAAAAATATTTTTCTAAATAATGACATATGCAATTTTATTTAATGAATGTTTAAAGATTTAACACAAATCTCATGGTGATTGCCCATTCACATAACTTTTGAGACATGGAGGTACTAAAAGAAAAAAAAAGGGGTGTACTTAATAAATACTAGAACCATAGGGGCCAGTTTACAAATCCTAAAAACCCTAAAGGGTATATACAAATAAACTCTTTTAATAATCCTTGGTTAAGATTTTAGACCCATTTAACCATAATTTGTTTTCGTAGAAACCCATTTCCCCATAAATTACAATATATTTAATTCTATGTAGCAAATAGGCCCAAAAACTTATTCATTTATTAAGAGGAGAGCAGTTGATTTGAACAGGGTGCAGGGCTATCAAATATGAGACATTTTAACGTTTTGAAGAGGCCCTGCTACGTAGAGTCATGCTGTCTAGATCTAAACTCAAGCTTGAATATGATTAAGGACTTGTTTGGCAGCTCTACTCTTTTTCTCACAGACCCATTTAAAATAGAGCCATTAAAAAAAGAGCTAAACAAAGAAGAGGCTAAAATAAAAAAGAGTGTTTGGTAACACACAGATCTATTATAAATAGATTGTTTGGTATACCTTCTATTTGCTTACTTCTAGAGGGCTTGCCTATTATTTGGAAGGGTAGTTTATATCATTAAGTAAAACAAAATAAACTCATTATGGACCATAGAGATTACATTCAACATATCATTGAAGAACATATTCATTATTTATACACACCAGAACTAGAGAGCCAGATCCAAACCATGGGCTTGTATCACTGACGGCGACCAAGTGACACTAGAATACAACATTCACATCTCAGGTAACCAAACTCGAGCCTGAATTCAAGGGTAGTGGAACACCGATGAAGTTGGTGGAGTACATGCACACAATACTTGTGCAAGTTGCACATCACATAAACATGCCCATTTAACCCATTTTCGAATCTGCACATCAAACTGGGGCCAACCACATAGCAGGGGTTCAACGAGTGTACAGTTTCAGTTCAAATGTACAAGTCAAAACTGTTTCATGTGGGAACCAAGTCCTGCCAAAGAAAAGGTAAAATCACTTGCTTGTTTTGAAACATAAAGACCCAACAGTCATAGTCATTGAGATCCAACTGATTTGTTGCCACAGTAACGAGCAGGGGAAGGTGTTATGTGGGATAGTTGGATTCGGTAAGGACTTCAAAGAGGCTAGGTAGTACCCTTCAGCTTTCCTACAAAGGAAGAACAGTAGGTTTGGCAGTCAAAAGGAAAATGCCATAGTATATAGAAAATTATTCTAACATCCATTATGACGAGGATGGATTTTCATTGGTTAAAAAGGTTACAAATTGACTATGACATGCCACTGCCAGCAACATTCCAATTTCTATAAGCAGAACATGAAGTTGAAAATATGATGCAACCTTGAAAGGAACTTTGATGGATGGTTAGAAGCAGGAAGGTGAGACAGTGGTTCCGTTTTCTTGTTCTTCCTCCTCCTAAGCTGGAAGAACTGCTGCATTACATCTGAGCACTCAGTTGCCAGGATCCCACGTCAAATTGTCATCTTTGGATGGAAAGGGTGGACCGTCCCAGGCGGACGATCTGAACCATTCCTACCTTCGTCGCCACCAGGAAAAAGGCTGGAAATAGAAAAAGAAAAAAGCATGAGTAGAAGAATAAAAAGGGATTGCATCAAGCAACAAATTTGTATAGAAAAGCTGGGAACATCTCATGAAGATTTTAGGGCTGGACTCAAACTTTTCAATTGCATTTTCCAATAGTGCACTTGTTGAAAACAATATTTTCTACTATTTTTTATTTTTATTTTCATGGTTTCTCTTCTCATATCACTAATGGAAGAGTTACCCAAGTTTATTTGGCTGGAGAAAAAAGAAGGCCAAAACAGTATCCCATTCCTACCTAAATAATGTAATTTCTCATGTTCAACCACCCCCAATGCATAGGAAAGGATTGCCATCCTCCACTGAAACAATCAGAAGACTTGCAATTTGAACCACACTCAAATGGACCACCACTTGAAATCTCCTTGAATTGCATGTAGCAAGGGTGGCAATCATCCAATTATATAGAACTCTTAAATCACCATTGCATGAGAGCTTTCCAAGTGCTTGAATATGAGAGCAAAGAAAAAGGTTTATAGATTTAATCTACGATCATCACATACCTAACCCAGTTGCCATCAGCTCCTAGAAGCTTATTTGGTGCCCTCCAGACCACAGTATCAATCCTAGCCTGAAGGATTGCCCCAGCACACATTGGACATGGTTCAAGTGTTACATAAAGTGTCGTTTCCTGGAAAATATCAACAGAACAGAATGCTAATGGGAAAAGATGAGAGAAGTAAAACCAACAGCGAACGCAGCATCACATAAATCAAGAGCATTTCACACATATCAAAGACCTTTACATTTGTAGAAAGTGCAAAATAGGATAGATGTGTGATATTTGTGATTTGGTAGGTATCACTTCATGAAATTGAAAATCATACCATCACACACTATTACTCCATAGAAATTCATCAACTACACCAATTAGCCATATAGATAATATAAAACAAACAAAATTTCAAGATTTTACTTTCTAATAATAATCTATCAAGTTTACAAAAATCACAACACATATCCATCAAGTTTCTAATATAGCCATTATCACAACCCATTCATAAAATGTAGAGTAACAAAAGATGAAGAAACATATCCTTAAAAAGATTTATCTCGCCAAATAGCATCTGCAATTGAATTCCTCTTGGCATCCATCTCTGTCCTATCTGTAATATCAACATTATAAGCTCCCATATCTTCCGGAACATTACTATTTTGCTCCACTTCGACATTTTCACTAGAAAATTGTAAAAATAATTGATCTTCCATATGCTCTTTTCTAATGAAATTATGCATCGCCATTGTAGCAATTACAATATTTCGTTGTACACGAAATGGGAAAGGAGCCATCCGCTTGAGGATAGGAAATCGAGCTTTTAATACTCCAAAGCTTTGCTCAATCACATCCCTCAACGATGAATGTAATCTATTAAAATATTCCTCTTTAGTACAAGGAATAGCAGCACCTTGAAAATCTAGAAGCCAGTATCGAACGTTTCGAAATGGAGAAAGAAACCCTCGCATGTTTGTATGACCAGCATCAACCAAGTAATATTTACCTAAAGAGAATTAAATACAAATCATAAAAATTAATACTTGAATAAAATTTTGTATTATAGATCTAATGAGATTAAAATCAGTTTAAATGCTTTTTTACCAGGTGGAGCATGTGGAAACTTTAGCCTTTCATCAGAAATTGTGTCTAGGAGAATTCGTTGATCATGAGCTGTACCTTCCCATTCACATACCACATAGGTAAAGAGCATGTCAAATGAGCATACTGCCATTACTTGTTGCATGCAATCTCCCTTTCTACATCTATAAGGGATTTGTTTCTCTGGTTGAATAATGGCATGCACAAGAGTTCCATCTAGAGCACCAATACAATCCTAGAAAAAATTGTGAACATTAAAAAAATTTATAATATATAGAGTAAAGAAAACAAAGTTACATATAGTATGGAAAGAGAGTAATACCTTAAAATATGGCTCAAAATGTGGATTCAAAAGGATTTCTTTTGGCACTATATCTAGTGGAGGTTGCTTTATCATGTTTTTGGCAAATAGTATCATTGCTTTCAATACCTGACGAAAGTGTCTATGAATAGTTTCTCCTGAGTGTTGAAATCTATCTTGTATCACTTTATTTGTATGGGCATGTGCAATGACCATTATAAATATAGCCAACTGCTCCTCCACAGGTACATATTTGCTGTCTTTCAGGAACTTCTTTTCTATAAAATACATGCATAAACGCCGAAACACATGTTGTTCCATACGTAGTAATTGATGACAGATGATGGGGTTACCATTCATAATGATTTGGACATGACCATATCCGGTTAGGATCGAGTTCCTACATGGTTGCTTAATTAAGCATCGTTGTCGCCTTTTGTACAGCAATATGATAAGTAATATTATTTTCTGAAGTAAAATTGGATCCATGTGCTTTATATGTATCAAACAAAATGTAACAAATCATTCATTCATAGTGGATATGACAAATAATATCAATTAAAATACTTCCAAAAATTTCATTTATAGATAGTTCGACATAACATCAATGTCTCAACCCAAAATAATATCAAGCCATGTTTCCAAACAACAAAAGAGAGACATAACATTCATAATCATCAACCTATCAACTAGATACCACTACCACCTCCATATGCATTCCCTCTCTCTTTTTCCATTTGAGATTTGAGCCAATTCATCCTACCTTCATTTGACCTAAGTCGCATCCAAATCGTTCTTTTCTCCTTAACCTCAAAACAATTAAGAGCAGCTGCATACAATGGGCTACTATCAGTCAGTTCGGGCATGGCATGCAATAAGTCAATACATTCGCCAATGGTATCTCCTTCAATTTGAACAGGAGTAGCAGATAACTGATTTGATGCTTTTATTGATGCAGCGAGCTCCATTATGCATGTGTCTATTGCATCATTACTCTTCAGTGATTGCTTTTTAGAAGGCCTTGGTCTCTTTCACCTAATATTTGCCATTAAGACATCTGTACCAACCTCACTAGCAACTGAGTCTTTTGGCATGGTGGACTGTGGGGTTCTAAGGTCTGGGGATGAAGTATCATCATAATGATTCTGAAAGTGCAAAAACTAGATCTCACCAAGTCCTAGAGGGGGGTGAATAGGACTATTAAAAATTTCTTTTCAAGAGTTAGATTTTATTAGTGGGCAATCTGAAAGATTAATTAAAATTGAGAGTCCCCAAGAAGATTTAAGAAAGATATTCAGAGTTGTGAGTGTTTACAGTATGTAGAAATGCAACTAGAGTAACAAGGATGTAGCATAGACAAGATGATCAACTCAAGTGACAAGAATGCAAGGCAACATCCACACACAACAAACAATAAGCACAATGATTTATAGTGGTTCGGTCTTAGACCTACATCCACTCTCAAGAGCAATCTCTCTTGGTTCCACTAAATAAGAGGTACTTACATAACATACACCTCTAGCAACAGTTTTTTGATTCGATGGTTTGTCTTCCACCAACTAGGGTTTTTGATCAGGTGGTTGATCCTTGATCTAGTCCACCAACTACAACAATTTTTGATGCGGTGGTTTGTCTTCCACCAAATACAGCAATGAGAATTGAAATATTAAAGAACACCTAAACAAGGAATTGTATACATTGGTTTTGAGTGGTGCTCTTGATGCTTGAAAGACTACCTCCAAGCTTTGGCGTCTTGTTCTTGCTCCTTGGTGATGAAGATCTTCAGATGAGTGCTCAGCCAAGGGAAGAGGTTTTAAGAGGGTTTGAAAGGCTAAGGTATTCTCTCAGATTTAATGAAGCCTTTCCTAACTCACCAACTACTCTTCTTGTAACAATAATGGCACTTTTTGGTGTTAGAGAGTAGGTGGTTGTGGGAGCTTTGAAGATGATTTTAATGGAGGTGCAACGGCTCAGCTATACTAGTGTTTTTCACAGTAATAAATTCAGTGGTTGGAGCAAGGGAGAGGTCCTCTTTAAATACAGATGAGCTCCAACGGATAGATCTACGGCTAAGAATAGAATGGTCTACGGCTTAGCCGTAAGCTCTGACAACATCCAACGGCTAGTTTGACCAGATTCAACAAAAATTCCTTCTTACGGTTAAGCTTACGACTTAGCCGTAAATCCTTATACGGCTTAGCCGTGAGCACCTTTCGGCCTAGCCGTGGGTCAGCCGTAGACTGAAATCTCCCAAAAACTGCTCTCTGGAGAGTAGCCCGTAATCTTTACGGCTTAGCCGTGAATCACATTACGGTTTAGCCGTGAAGGCCTTTCGGCTTGGCCGCAAGGTCAACCGTAAGCATAATATGGCCAAGTGCACTCTCTGGATTGTGGCATGTAGATTTTACGGCTTAGTCGTGAAACACACTACGGCTTAGCCGTAACATTTTTCGGTGCAGCCGTAGGGTCAGCCGTAGAAAAAAAAGCTTCAAAATATACTCTCTGGAGAGTGAGCCATAGGATCTACGGCTTAGCCGTGGTCCAAGCCGTAGAACAAAAACTGGGTGTTTGAAAACCCTAATTTCCTATTTTATTTCTATGGACACTAGGGGTCACAGTTACCTTATCCCTTGGCACTCACAGAGGATCTTCTTGAATGATCTTGAACTTCTTTGCTTAGTCTTCATTGATAGGTCTTTCTTAAATGGTCTTGAACTTGCTTGAACTTCTTTGAACTTGGCTTGATCTTCAATGAACTTCCGAGGTGAACTAGGTCGTTCTAGAACCGAACTATACTTTGGTCACGTAATTGACAACACACTTTTACAATGACACTAACAGATTCAAGTTAAGAGAATCAGAATCCATATCTATTGTAATATCTTCAAACTGACCATCCATTACCGGAGCCCATTTATCATCACCTTTAGCTGAAGTACCATCAAATAAAGCAGCCATCTTTTCAGGAAAAGGAAGGGGATTGGACTTAAATACTTTGGCATCTTTGTATGTCTACAATAAAGTTTAATAATAATGGTCAAAGGCTATCACTTGTTTTGTAAATGTTAAAAAAAACTAGAAATTATATATACCTTTAGGTATTCGATCCATCTGTCTTGTTCCATCTCCACACAACCTGTATGTGGATTAAAGCCTATGCCAGTTTGACTTGTCAAGTGCAACCAAGCATTGTATAATTTTTTCATTTGATCCAATTGATTCTTTAGTTGTTTTTGGTTGAAGTTGCGTTCTGTCCTAAGATTAAATTTTTCTATAATCACTTTCCATGCCTTTGAGCTAAACTGTACACCGGGGTGACCACCAGATTTAACTTGCTCTAAACAAACATCAATGAGGCATTTTCTCATACTATCAGACCAATGCGCACGATCAATGTCATCTGTTTCTTTCGCCTTTCCCTTATCCGACATTATAACTACATTCAACCACACAAAAAACATAAGAAAAAGTAATATTCAACTGACGGGCACATAACATAGTGGAAGGTACATTTTACTGTAGTGTATTCTTTAATACAGATTTCAAGCACTTGGAAAATATAAATCAGTCCAATGTGCAAGTTCCATTAATTGGAATTTGGACTGCAAACATAAACATGTATGAAGCATGTTCCGAAAAGAAAGAATATCATCAAAATGCTCTGAAAGGACTCAAAGCAGTGTGCAAAGTACAAACCCACAGCAATTTGGTCATTACAAGCATACACGAAAGAACATTAGAATTTATATACTCCAAAACTACCCAATCAATTCCACCATGAATGAGATCATTTTCATCAGGAAAATGAATGAGACAAGGCCTTGCATTCACTGATACTACTTAGAAATATATTGGTAAAATTATGAGTCTGTATATGAATGAGACAATACAGTTTTCTAATACTCCAATGCCCATCCCATCTTATAACAAACTCCATTACAGCAGTTTACATCTAGAACAGTACGGCATTCAAAGGCAAATTTCTAGCCTGGGAACCCTGGAGCAAAATGGTAACGCTGATGGAGAACATCGTCATGTGGTTGAGACAGGATCGACTATGATGTTATTCTTGCTGAGAGATTGCTGAGAGATTGCTCTCCAGCTTACGTTTCTCCTTCAGAGATTGCTGAGCACAGCAGCCAGCACTCATCCAAGATATTGGAGCTCAAGTTGCTAAGCAACGCTTGGAGCAGAACAGAGAGAGCAGCATCTCCTGCCATTTCTCCTTCTCTCACGGGAAAAATTAATATTGAAGGTTGGCGAGAAAAAGGGCTGCTGTGAAATGCAGCGATCAATGTACTGTCCCCAGATTGATTTATATAATCCAAACCTTACCAATTACCAACCGACGTGAATATTAAGTTAACATCGTTCTAACCTAGAGAAGCTCGAGTGGGAAGGATTCATCTTCCCCTCAGTTTGGCAAATACACCCTTAGTTTTGAGGCAGCCCAAGAATCCCATCTAAGCACAAATAGACAGTTTCTTTAGGCATCCCTTAAACCAACATAATCCCTACAAGTGATGGCCCTTTGAGAATCCAAATAGAGAAAAGGGAAAATGAAAGAAATTAGGGTTTGAGAAGAAGAGAACACGCCCAATCTTCTTAACCCTTTCCATCCATAAACCCCAAAGGCACAGTCCCAAACCCACACAAAATAAACTCATAGAAATTCCAAACCCTAGGACTCTTTCCATCGTCAAGAGCCCTAATCGAAACCCACCTTTGTGCTTTATAATTGAAAGAAAAAATTAAGAGAAAGAGAGATCAAGAAGATGCATACCTGCTATGCATGTTCCTTTCTCCTCCCCTTGTTGTCTCGAGCGCCTGTTTCTCTCTTCTCTCCAAATGTAACGAGCGTTCTCTTCTCCTGCTCCTCTCTGTTGTCCAAACGAAACAAGATGGAAGAACGAAAGGGGTGAAACGTGAGGTATATATTTCAAAGGACATTCGGTGCCAATAAAACACCATCCAAGGGTAATTTGGTCATAAAAATTTCCTCCGCCTCTATATTTTTAAGACGCAAATCCTCTGTTTCTCAGGTGCAGGATAGGGCATTATATGATTATTAGAGGATTTGCCTCTTAATGTCTAAATTAGGTAGAGGAGAAAATTGGGAACCAAACAATCTAATTTTTGAAACCTCTGTATGCTTTAGAAATTTAGAGGAGTAGAGGCTTAGAATAGAGATGCCAAACATGTGCTAAGACCCTGCATCTATGGACATCGTCACGGCTGGGAAGGGCTACAGTCCATTCCTGCCCTGTTTTTGCCATTAATGAGCCCGTCAGACCAGGTCATCTGTCCACAAAACATGATTCATTATGGTTTTCGTATATTGTGTGATGGGCCCTTAGAACTAAACTACTTTTGGCTTTGAGATAACCTAGAATATCAGGGAGATCCCTCGAGGCGGACAGGATTTCGGATTCTGGATAAAGAATTGGCTGGCAGTTCCTCGGTAGAGCCTCTTTATAATAATGATAAAAAAATTTACTCCAAGGTCCATTGGTTCTCACAAATCACAATCTTTGGAGGCTGACTTGGAAATTTTAGATCCCTCGTGAAATCCAACTCTTTACAGAAGATGCTTACATGACAAGTTGGCAGTCAATGTGAAAGTTTAGGGGCAGACCTAAGGAATTTTGACTTGCAAGGGCCATAATTTAGAAAAAAGATTTTGGGAGAGCCCATAAAAAAATACTTTTGTAGCTTTCAAAATGTAGCCCAAAGGTTTTTGGGTAGATCCTCTAAAATGAATTAATATAATCAATTTTAATATTATATATGCAAACAATCAACTACACAGTGAAAATAAATTAAACAAAAGCACACACCACAAGTCGATATAGTTTTTACTTGGAAACCCAAATGAAAAAAAACTACGACCGAAGATAAGCACTATAAATCATACTACAGTTACAAGAGATATACTCACAACCATTATCCGGTATCACACAACCTAAGACCTTGTGATCCCTTATACAGCGCCCTGCTGCAATGACTTCCTGCCGTTCTCTATCATAGATTTAATCACCTAGACACCTTCTAGATGTTGCACTTTACTTCCAAAACAATCTTCTACATCAGAAAAGTAAAAGATAAAGATCTCTAGAGTAAAACTTTAGTCCTTAAACTCTCCAATGAAAGAACTCTAAAGAAGGTGATCTCGAATAAGCAATCTCTACTTAGAACAATGAGATATGTATTCTATACCCTAGGGTTGAGAGAGAATCCCTTTCTTAACCTCAATCTCGTGCCTCATAAGTATATTTCAATAAGAAAAGAAGTTAGCATGAAACAGGCAAGTTCTTCTTCTAATTGGACTGAAAAATTGCAACTCGGCAAACTTTTCTACAGCTGTCCGATCGGTCAAATTGATGTTCTCTCTGGATGATATTTTATCACATTTTTCTACAAACTTTCAGAGGCTATAACTTTCTCGTTTTAGCTCTAATTGATGCAATCTTGGACTTTTCGGATTTCTACTTAAAACGAGCGTTCCAACAATATGTAGCTTGCCCATATCCAATGCTTGGTTTGTAAGATATGACATTTTTAAACTATGTTGTTCGTAGAAAACCATTTTAATTTATCACTCTTTCTTCAATTTCTTCACTTCAGTGCATTCGGTGACTCAAACCATCGTCCATACTAATGGATATATAAAATACAACACCAATGAACTCAAATTTTATCCAACCCATGAATTATCAATACATAAATCCTTACACCAAGGTTGTGCATTAAAGGAGACTCCTTGATTTTAGTCACAGCATTGCAAAGATCCGAAAACTTCTCATGAGATCTAATGGCTACTGGAAGAAAACACTTCGAATGCTATCTTGGTTTGATAATAATATGATTATCCACTGAAAGTGATCTACAAACCCAGTGTAGATTATCTATTCAAACTGGACTATCCAACTTTTACTATCTTCAAGTTTCACAGTCCTCACTACTTAAATGGAATCTATCAAGAGGTAAAAAAGATAGCTTATCTAAAGCAGTCCCAACCATAGTTATCAAATCGTGAATCTCTCAAGGAGGTGAATCGAATCAAATCATGAATCAAATCGCGAATTATAGGATATTTTCTATTTGTCTCAATATAGAAGAAAAAAATAATAAATATATATAGAGAGAAAATTATAAATGTCCATAATCTAATTTTTTATCCATGTCCACATCAATACATGACAATTATTAACATCTTGATATACTACTACCAAAACCGATGAGCATTATTAATATATAAAAAAAGTAATATATTTATCATATCAACACAAAAAATATACATGGAGTTTGTAGAATCAAAATGCATGTGTTTAAAAGGAAAAAAAATTATTCTGCATTAGAATTATGTTGTTAGCCCTTTGCATTCCCTTTTTTTTTTACAATGCCATAACTCTAAAATATTCTTTCCATTAATAGTCCATGCAAAAAAAAAAAGGGTGCAAATTCAAATATTCATTAGTTAATGAATAACAAAAGTACTAAAATTAAATAATCACCAGTAGGTATGCCGCACTAGTTGATGAAAAGGAAAATTTTGGATTCCATCAACAAACGGGCCCAACAAATTGATGAGAAAAAAATGGAGATGCAAAAGAACACACAGGGACAAAAAACCTGACACTAGCTCCCAAACGGGAAGATTGATTTAGGTCAAACATCAATTACATTTCAAAAAAAAACCCAGTAAAGTTATAAAAAAAAATATCAGATTTGCCCAAATGTGATTCAGATTGTAGTTGCTAAACAAATGATAGATTCATCGTAAGTTCTAATTGGAGAAGAAATGAAAAAGGGAGAGAGACTAGAAGGGAAATGGGAAAAAAAGTGAGAAAAAAATTGTAAGAAAACTAAAATAAGCTGTTGGACTTTTCAAATTCTCACCTTTGTGAAATGACTGAATCATAAATCGTAAATCAAATCGTATTGAATTGTACGATATTCAATTCAATACGATTCCAAGGTGTGATACAAATTGTTTTTCCACCGATACGATATGAATCGTATGATTCAAATTGCAAATCGTATGATATTGACAACTATGCTCCCAACTATCTACTAGCTCCAAGGGACATTCAACCGTTCCACGAGATGGCTATGATGTCATCATGTGTGGAGCTAGCTTTTAGTGGAATGAGATCCACATATGCACATAGTTGGCTAATGTCGTAGATGTCTTTTTCTCTTATCAGGTTGGTGTGCTAAGGACTTTTTGGGCTATCAACCTTTTTGTAGGTACTTTTGTGTATATCTCTAAAAGCGTCTCCAACAAACTAGCAAAATGCATTTATTAGCTAAAGTAGTTAGTAAAAGCTCATTTTTCAAGCTTCAACAAATGAGTTAAATGGCCAGCTATTATACATTATAAGTAAAAGGCTACCTAAATAGCTAGCCACTCTTAACTAGTTAAATCTTAAAATATATTTTTTTAATATCTTTTGCTTTTGACTAGATGGTTGAATTGTTTACTTGAGTTGATTGAATATTTAAAAAAATATATTAAAAAGAATAGAGAAGAAATAAAGAGCATTGTTGGGGATGGCACTAGCTAAAATTGATAAAGACACTTTTTCACTAGCTATTTTAGATATTAAATAGAGAGCATTGATTGCTAGAGATGCTCTAAGTATATTTTGTAAGATGCTTTCATACTAATACAATTCCCTCTTATTGTAAAAAAAAAAAGGCTCTTTTTTTATTATTATGAACCCAGTTAAGGGGATTGGGACCACTGTTGTCAATTCCAATTCATTGTGGTCAAAATGGTCGAAACTTTTCATGGAGGTCAAAATGTTTTCGATTTTGATTTTGGTCTATATCAGTTGAAATACAATTTTTCATTTGAAAAATCGCATTTTGTCGACATAAACAGTCGAAATCAAAGTTTGTTTCTGAAAATTTCTTTTTTCGTGAAAAGGAAAGGTTGAAAGAAAAGAAAGAAAAAGAAAGTATGAAAAGGAAGGCAGGAGAGAAGCAGGGAAGGTACTACTCGATGCCCAGCATCATTGCTCATTGTGTCTCCTCTCCCATCTCTCCTCTCCTTGCCTTTCATTTTCTCTTCTCTGTCTTTGTCTACCCCCCCCCCCCCCCCCCTCTTCTTCCCTCTTCTCTTCTCTTCGTTTGATTTGGGGAAAAAAACAAAGAAGAAGAGAAAATTAGCCAAAAGTCCCTCTCATGACACAAATTAAAGGCGCAGTCTACAGACATTCCCTCTAAGGCCTGTAGTCCATTTTGCCTAGACTTATTGAAGATGAAGGTCCCTAAATTGGTCAGCTCGTTTTTTCTCATGACCAATTTGCCCTTCAACAACTACTTTTACATTTTGAATTCCAAAACTTTAAAATTTCATAACTTTTATTCATAATATTAGTTTTTTATATAAAAAATGATATATTTGGAACCTACTCATTGAAACCTTTCAAAAATCACTTACGTTGCATGTGAAACTCGAAAAAAATTTGTCAAAATTAATTTGAATTTTATCTCAAAGTAAAATTAAATAGTTTTTGGCAAAAAGTTTGAACTTGGTAGACCAGTCTAATCATCTTATTTTTTTAGTAAAATTTTAAAAATTTTAAAATTTAGTTTGTCGCCTTTCATATATCAAAATTTCAGATAAAAATAATTTCATGAAGTGGGCAAATTAGAGGATTAAACATGCTGAATTTTACTTCAAAGCAAAACTAAATAGTTTTTTGCAAAAAATTTGAAATGGGTAAACCAGTCTAATAATTTTATTTTTTAGTGACATTTAGGGAATTTAAAGTTTAGCATATAGTCTTTCATATCCCATAATTTCATGTTAAAACAGTTTCAGGGGGTGGTGAACCTAGAGCTTAAATAAGGGCCGTCAATCAAGCTATGTGCATAAATTCTATACAGAAACTCATTTAAATTTTATTCAAATTCATATAAATTATATTCAAACTCATATAAATTCTGATCAAGCCCATAAAAATTTAGTTTAAACCTAGATAAATTCTCTTCAAACTCAGATAAATTCTTATGGGGAGGGTGTTTTGAAATTTTGAAGTACTTAAATTCGAAAAAGAACTTGTACCTCTGTGACTGCAAAGTGAAATATTGAGGGACGGGTCACCCATTTAAAAATAAAAATAAAAAACAAAGTTTGTTGATCACGTGGTATGGTGGTCCATAGATTGTGCCCCAAGTCAAATCTCTTTGACCCTGTCTCTTTTAAATGGTAATTGCACAGACAGGAAAAAAAAAAGAGAGAGAGAAAAGGACAATATATGGCAAACGATGTTGACATGCCTCTGTTCATATTGACTAAACTTTGTTGCGTTGAAATCCATTAGACACATACACTCGCACTGAGCACGCCCATCTATGTTGAAAAAGCATTAGAAGTTAAGTTTGACTTTCTATAAATTTGAGAGATTGGCACATTCTTATATTAGGAAAATGGTGGATCCCTGGTTTCTTCTAAAAATATATTTTATTTTTATTTTTTAATATTTTTACACATAATTATTTATTTTTATATTTTATCAAAATCCCAAAAAAATTTTATTTTGGAGTCCATATAAAAATGGAATTAACAACTATGATTAGGACCCAATCAAGGGCCCGTACACGTTAAGCAAAAGCTCAATTATGTAGAAAAGGAGTTTGCATATACGAGAATAAATCCCATAAAAGTAAAAAAAGAGCCCACCACGAGGGATGTGGCATATCTAAGATTTGAACTCTAAGCAATAAAGTAAAAACTGACACATTTTACCACTAGGGTAAGAGGTTATTCAGCAGTGGTTCAATTGATTTGAGACACATGTGTAGGAGTATATGAGCTCTCAGTCTCTCATGCAGTGGAAGGAAAAACTACTTTTCGCTTGACTTGCCAAGATATTGGCTTTTAGCTAGGGTTATAACTAAACTCAAGTAAAATCTACTCTTTATTTTCGTTTTCTTTTGCATTTTTTTTTTTTTTTTTGGTTCTCTTGGGCTGGGGGGTGCTTGGTTTTGTTTAAATTAGTATTTATGTTAATCAAAGCACAAAGTATAACTACATAAAAACATCTCATCTAGACGCAAAATAAAATAATCAGCAAGAAATCAACATCTCAAAACCGCTGTGATGTTAGCCCAATTTATTGTAATTAGATCAAGGGTTTTAGGATCCAAAACGATTTGTCGGAACTATGGTGGATCTATGTGATCCATTACCTTGGAATTGGTCTGAGCTATGAGTAATGTTAAATCTTTGTATGGTGATCGGTGAAAGGCTACCGAAATCAATAATGATTTCTTGATTTGTTTTGCCCAGAGCTGTACATCTTTCTCTTCTGTTCAGAGTTTAGACAAGACCTCATTTAACTTGTCGTGTGAGCTATAAGTAACAGTTTATTTAACTGGTTTAAAAAGAAATATAGATCACAACTGGAGTAGCTCAGCTGGATAGAGCGTGTGGCTGTTAACCACGGGGTCGAAGGTTTTTAAGCCCTTCTTCTAGCGTTTTTTTTTTTCTTCTTTCATCTTCTAATTAGTATAATCTTCTAATATTAATATCTTATTTTCCTAGCCAAATGGAGCCAAACCGCCTGTAGATCTTGATTCAAATGAAGATTCGTATCTCGTCGGTGTGAAAAGGCCTGCACGTGGTTCATTGCACATTGGCCGAAATCAAAAGATATAGATGTGACAAATCAGCGGAGTGCCCTGTTGCAGAGTTGCTGTGCTCCACAACTTTACACTGACATGGTTTTGGTGTTCTCAATCAATTAGTTGTCCGGTTGTGCACCTTTGACAGCTATCTCCAAGTCTTGCATATTTACCCGTCACGAACTATGACCTTTTGCCTTCTAAAAACTCAAATTAAATTTTAAATTTAAGAAGTTAATATTTACTATGAAAAATTAATTCTACGAGAATTAGTCATCACCACCCTGAATAGTTTAGGCAAAGCTCATCTATTATCCAATTTAAATCTTACAATACATAGAAAACCCTTTGATAGTCACAGAATTCAAGTTCTGATCAAATTCGAATTAATTATATCATTAGATCAACTATGCAACAATTTGAATAGATTAGATTTGCAGGCCATAAATGAAGGGATTAGAATTTATTGGATCATTAGATCAACTATGCAACAATTCGAATAGATTAGATTTACAGGCCATAAATGAAGGGATTAGGGATATGTGATTGGAACCAAACTTAATTTTTAGGGTAGTAGTTCCATCTCCAAATGAGACCCATATGTGCGCCCTATAAAAAAATTTTCACGATGAGTGTGTGAAAACACTTTTCAAAAGATCAAAACCTTTGTGACCACATACCTCTTCCAAATGTTTAAAGAACCCCTTCAACTGCCTGTTCACTTCCTCTTGCCACACTTCCATGATCAAAAATAAATTTCTTATATTGCCCTGTATTATAGAATGAATATCCTCATTGAGAGTCAAGAGGCAATTTACAGCTGAGTTACCTTCCATAGATTGATCCCTATGTGGTTGAATCTCTCTTCTCACCATTGGTTCATATCAGCCAAAAAGAGAGAATGAATATGAAAAGATTGGGATAAAGGAAATATTATTAGCGTTAAGAATTTGAAGAGTTTAGGCACAAAAGGTTTAGATTCCTGAGAATGGAAGGATAGGGATCCCAATGGATAGAAAATAAAGGTGGGACATTAAAAATAAGTGCAAGTTTTAGCTTTTTGGCACTTCAGTTTTCTTTAGAGAAGACAAGATAGATGATGAAGGGGCATTTAAACATTTAAGATGAAGGTAGTGATTAGTAAGAAAAAACCTCAAATTCAGAGAATATTTGTACGGAGAATTTTGAAAATCGCAAACAAAGTGAATTTCTTAAACTTGCTTTTTACTTGAGCATCTAGAAATTTCACAGTAAACAAAGGAGCTGAAATTTTAGGAATTCCAAAGATCATTTGGGCTCTTTTAGATGAAAATTTAAAATTTTGGTGTAAACAATAACATTTGCAAATGTTATGGAATAGGACAACACATCATCTCATCTAGTCCCGACACACCAAATTAATCTTCTCAGAAAACTCTAGTAAAGAAATTACTAGTCAAAATTATTAATCCACTATTATCTCTCATTGGATTTAGATCACAAAAACTTTTCCTCATATCACCCATAAAACTGGCTTTTTGGATTTTAGTGTTAAGATCACTTGATTGAGCCAATATTAGGCCTATTCCTACATCACATCCAATTAAAGTCGGCCGCCCTCTACTAGCATCTAAGTAATAAAAGTGTTGTTCAATGTCAGAGGACTGGTTGGACACCTTGATTATAAAAGAATCAGCCTCTACGAACTATGGTTAAAAGTTGCCGTGTCGATCGCAGTACCGGTCAATTCAAAAAATTGATACAATATCGATATTGATCGCAATTCGAGGTTCATCCCTGTTGTCACGGTGTGAAAACTTTTTTTGCCTCAAAAAAATTTGAAAATTTTTTCAAAAAATCTAAAATATTGTAAAATGCCGTAAAACAATAATTTTTCCATTAGTAACACATATAAATTAAAATATCGGTCCCCCTAAGTCATAACACCCGATATCGCTGTTTTATTTGAAATTATATAAATTTATTTATAATTAAATATATGTACATGTTTATACTAAAATAAATTGAAATCTCACAAGTTTTATGACATGCAATTATAATTATTATTTATAAGCTATACAATCATAATTTTAATTTCTTGGCTATCTATTAGTGTTAAATTTAAGAAATTGAAGTTTTTACTCATTACTTAATAAACATATGCCGAACTAAAATGCTACAAGCATTTTAAACACACTCCAAACAAATTTCAGTAACTATTTTGTAAATATCTATAAAATTTAATCAAAATAATTCTCGAAATCCCAATTATAGATCTATCCTCAATATGTGTAAATAAAAGAAAATTAAATGTATCGGTAACAAAAATAGCATGTAGTCCTTATTTCTAAGCTATTTCTAAATAGACCTTTAGAAAAGTTACAAAGTAAAAAAATTATAATAATGACATTTATAGAGTTATATATGATTTTTACAAATGCAATCCATAAAAAATAAAATGTTTTGATTGCTTAAAAGTGAAATAGTTGTTGAAAAAGAAAAGTAGCATCTACTATATTTGGAAAGAGGAGAAAATTAGTGCCAATGAAACAATTTTAAATATTGCTGGCCAATATTTTGAAAATATCGGCTGATATATCGATAAAGACTGATATTTTGAAATATCGGCAAATAGTTCCCAATAATAAGGGGATTTTTTTGCAGATATGAGGCCGTGACCGATACGAAGGTCAATATCGGACCGGTATGAGGCAATACTGATACATATCAGCCTATACAGACCGGTATCGGTCAATATTTTGAACCATGCGAGGAACTCAAATGTGAATTTCATGTTGGTTAAGATCGAATACCCAATGTCGAGATTTGATATCATCTATTACGGATTGATCCCATCTACTTCAGGACACATCATCCGCAGGCAAGATGAATCCTTGATTGTGGAGTGTGATGATGATGGTTTGTATTGATAAGAAGGTAAATAACATAAGATTTTCCAAACAACCCTTTCATTATTTTTCCTTTCTTTTTACTTCTATGTTTCTATACAAAATGGAAACAGTTCTTGATCTAGGTATGAAATAAGATGTGAAGTGCATTAGTGTAATTGGATAAAATAACTTTAAAATTATCATTACAATCATTAAATCCTTGTCTCAACTATATTGAAGTTGGTTGCAGGAATTCAATTTTATCAATATGATCAGTCTTGATTCAAATCTTCAAATAGCTTGCATTTTGAATTTGAATGTTTGGCACCCTATGGATCCAAGTCCAAATTTATAACAGATTCAGAAGTAGGTTCCATACCACTTTATTTTAAATTGGAGACTTCTTATGGTTGGATGATTGGATACCCATTTGCAATATTCCTACCCTCACCAAGTATTCTCTTTTTGTCAACTTTCACTTTTAGGTACCTTTCCCATTTAAATAGGGGAAAGACCACAACAACCCAACCCCCCCCCCCCCCCCCAACAAATATTGCTTAGAAGGGGACCGTAAACATCTCTTCCCATATGAGAGAGGTGCGCCATTCCGTTGGTTGGGGCCCACTCGCATGTGATCAAATGTCCCATGGACAGATTGCCAACAAAAAGAAACTGGGGCAATTTACAATCTTTATAATCGATAGATAGGGCATGTATAGGAAGGATGATTCTATGTTATTGTCCTGTCTAGTAATAGAAAAACACATGATGACAATTTCGATCCCGTTAACTTTTATTGATGGATGTTCATCTTTACTTAATCAAATTCATTTATACCACACATGTTCATATGAATTTATAGTTCTATACTCAGGATAACTATTACTGTGATATATACCACAATTAATTAATGAATTTATAGAAAACAAGAGTTTGATTAATTAAGTTGTTTATTTAATTTTTGACATATTTTTATCGATTATAGTTGAAATTGGCTTAAATACCATCCATCTAAGGTACGTCTGTCAATTTCGCCCTGAGACAACGGGGCCTAGCCCGGCCCTCAAAAAGCCCTTCAAATAAGGGCTTTTGTTTCTAAGGAAAAGCAATAGTCCCAAGCTTGCACAAATTTTAATGAGCCCTGAAATTTGAAGGCTGGGCGTGAACAATACTGGTTTGGCCTGGCCAAAGCTGGCCCACCTAGTTTTATTTATTTTATATAAGATAAACATATGTAAATATATACTAAAATGCCCTTATAACAGTCACTAAATATTAATATAAGGGGATATGAAAGCAATTTCATGCTCACCTACCCTAAATTCCCACATACACAAGCTTGGTTCATTTCATCTATATTTGATTATTTAAGTTATGTATTGTATAATAAATACATACGAAATAAGTGTTGCATGGTTGCTTACAAGCCCTTTCTTCTAATTTTATTGCTTCTAATTTAGGCTTTTATATTATTTTTATATTCTTGTAGTGCAAAAGGGGGTGTACTCATTCATATTAATGAGAATACATTTTTTTTCTCTATAGAATTACTTGGAATTGCCAATAAATTTATAGGGTAGATTGATTGTACGTGGAACTTTAAGGACATGGGGTGATTCAAATATCATTTTAATTAGATGATTATAACTCTTAATTTTTTAAAAGTATAAACTAATTGTATATTTTTTTATGGGCATTTATTTTTGAGATTGAAATCCAATAATGCTTAATAGTCAAATTAGTTTTAAATTGAAAATATTGTTAATTGAAAAAAGGTATGTGAATGTAAATAGTTTAACATTTCAAAAATATGACACTACCGAAATGATTTCATATGTGGAGATTCCTGTAAAAGGTGTGAAACAGATTAGATTGTTTAACCATTTTTTTATTTGACAAAATATATAAAATTGTATGTCTAGAATCCAAGTCACCAAAATATTATGACTTAGTCCGATAAAAGAAAGTTTTTAGAGACATATTATATTGTTCAGATGTTTTATTAATAGTTCCTTCGCAATTAAGATTAGGCAAGATAATGCTCGGCTTTCACTCATTTCAAGGTAATAATATACAAATATATAATGGCTTTCTTGTTTCGAGGCCCCTGCCTTGGCCCAAGGGCAGGGCAATGGAATAGGTAGTGTAGGCCCTTTGAGGTCTTTTCCCAAGCGCTGCATGTATTATGGGTAGTGTAAGGACAACCCCAGTGCTGGGCAGCTTGGGGACCTTTGACAACCCTAATTCGAGGGGCATTATAAAACATTAAAAAAAAAGAATATTTTACCAAAAAAATTCCTTTAGACTTTCTATAGATCAAAAAGGCCCTAAAATATATGTAAGACCATAGTGGTCCCATGGGCCCTTTTTACTGAGCGGCAATATCCCCTCTCACTCGTATATATGAGTTTCTTCTTCCTCATCCTCCTTTCTCCTTCCTCCTTCATCTTCATCCTTTTTCTTTCATGATATGGTCACTTCAATGTCTTGGATTTGGGTGCAAGTGGGAGCTTGTTACCAAAACACCTTGGTACCATATATACTCATTTAAATACATCATCTTTTACATCCCTGTTTCTTTCTTTTATTTTCTTTTTTCTCTTTTCAATCTTAAGTCCCTCTCAGTCATTTCATCGAACACCCTACAAGTATGTCTCAAGCTGTCACACTTTCTATATATGTTGTCCGAATGCTCTATAAATAGACGTCCCTCTCAGTCATTTCGTCAATTACTTTACAGGCATTGCCCAAGTTTTCTAATCCATCATCATCTCATATCATATTTTTTGCATCCCCTTTTCCCTACTATTCCAATTCACAACATCTATACCAACTTCAACCTCTAACGTTTTTCTTTCACTATCATTTTCAAATTCACCCAACATCACCATCCAACCACCATCATCGGCACGACCACCATCCAAAAACAAAGTTTTTTTTTTTTTTTTCTGAATCTAACATCAGTGGTGACATCCCCTCTTAACTGTGAAGAAGAAAAAAAAATGAGCGGGTGAGCGGGGATATCACTACTTGCCAAACATGTGATTTTTTCCTGAATCTAATATGGGTGATTATATTCCTACTTAACTATGAAGAAGAAGAGAAAAATGAGTAGGTGAGAGGGGATATCGCTGCTGGCCAAGCACATAATGTTTACATTTTGAGTTAAATGCTCGTAAGGTGTTTGGCGAAATAACTGAGAGGAATGCCTATTTATAGAGCACTTTGATGACATATATAGAAAGTGTGATAGCTTGGAACATGCTTGTAGACTGTTTGATGAAATGACTGAGAATGACTTAAGATTAAAAAGAGAAAAAAGAAAATAAAAGAAAGAAAAAGGGATGTGGAAGATGATATATTTAAATAGGTATATATAATACCTCGGTATTTTAATAATAAGCTCTCACTTACACCCAAGTTCAAGATAATGGAGTCATTAAATCATGAAGGAAAAATGAGGAGGAGGAAGGAAAATAAGAAAGAAGAAGCTTGTATATGTGAGTAAGAGAGGATATCGCCTCTCAGCGGAAAAAAAAAATTAAAAGGGGCTCATGAGACTACTGTGGATGTTACATCTATTTTCAATTTTTTTTTTGCCGATAAAGAGTCTAAAAAATTTTTTTTTTGTAAAATCCTTTCGTAGTATTATATGATACAATTCTACCACGACTGGTCTTCAAGCGAGTTGGTGTGGGTTCTTATCTGCCTATGGGCTCTTTGTTGACTTTCAGCCCCTTGTGGGTCCCATTCACCTGCATTGAAACTTACATGATAGCATGAGCATGCCACTCCCCCGCAATATACATGAAGCAGCAATATAGTCAAAGATTCCAACATTTACAGATCGACATGATCAATGTCCTTCTCAATTTCCGAACGACTGACTGTCCACGAGTGGATTGACATTCCACTCTCAGTGGACCCTTTGCCTTGTACTCATTTGCTTCTTTCACTTCACCTTTGTGATGGGTTTTTCAAAGGAAAGTGGCCAACAAAGAAATGGAAAAGGGCCCTGGGTGGGTCTGAGAAAATAGACCTGATGGCAATCTAGAATATATAGCATCACTAAGTGAACAAACGTGTTAAAATCTCGTACTGTTCTGGTTATTCTAGATGGTCAAAAGGTCCAATTGGGCCCCTTTCTCCTTAGCGTTTACTGCCTTGTTTTCTTCCCTTCTTTTAACAAATACATTGGAGATTATTTTAGTTCTTTTGGCACTGAATCAAGCTTATCTTATTATAATCAAGGGCCTCTGCATTTGTCTATAGTTTGTTCAGGACAACTGAACTCTGTTAGTCAAATCTTCCCTTTTAACGATCGAGATCATTCATCTAGATAAACACAATTTCTTGAGTGCTACATGACAATGGCTAACAATTAATGACAAAGAAAAAAAGAAAATCACGATTGTGGGAGTTGATTATTGTGCTACGTTTGATGGGATGGATGGATGGCGATGTCCAACACCTAAATGGCCTGATTAGATGAACTTAAAAATCATCTTATTCATATCAATTTAAACTAAAGTTTAGTGCCTAGTTTTAATACATGATTTCACACACTACATCAGTTAAGTCCAAAATCTTTAAAATTTTCCTCAATGGTGATCCTAATATCTCAATTTCTTACAGCTTTTTTCTTAAAAAGATTTTTTTTAAAAGAAGAAATTTTTCACGCTCGGAATCTGGTCATTTTACAGTAAAATTCAAATTCATCGGTTTCAAAACCATGATAAGAGTAATGATGTTAAAAAATACCTACCAAGGCATGAATTGGTCTATTAGTAGTGCGCCAATGATGGAATCATTCTCTAATATAGATTGACTCTAGGTAGACACCACTAAACTAATCCCTAGTTTAAAGCTTGGAATCATTTTTTCATTTATTTATAACTTAAAGAGTCTTGATTCCTGCGGTCTTCCTTTCTAGATGAAGACAACCAACGCTATCTTCCTACGGCTGTGTTCAACGGTTTTTTTCTTTTTTTTAATGGGTAGTGATTTGTTCAAGTCCTGTACTGATGCAGTAGCTTTCTCTTTGCCAAAATCGACAACCATATCACAGCACACTGATATCTCTGGTGGGCCTCTTTCTTCCGTCCGCGCAGAGGCCATCATCGGATATCATTGGATAAGATCATAAGACTGAGATGTAAAGTGTGGCCCAAGTTTTTCTCCTGTAAATCCGAAAAGGATGTGCAGTGGGGCCAATATCCTGTGATGGTCCCATCTGATTTGGACCCAGATATGATTCATCCAAATAAAATTATGCTATGTTGTTTTCAGTTATAAGGTAAAACGAATGGTGATTTCCCTCCATCTATCCATTGATTTTTTTGAGGTTGTAGAGGTCGTTAAGAGCTTCAAGGAGGTTGAGAGTAAATTGTAGATATCAGATTGCGTCGACTATTTTTCAACTTAGCCAAAAAGGCTGAGACCCGTATGTCAGATTTCTTTTATGTGTATGGATATGTGTATGCAACTCCCATACGGCTTTAGGCTTGACGTGCCCGTATATCCAACTTGTTTAGTAAAAAAGTACTATTCTGCCTTTGTAACGCATAACTCCAAAACCGCCTTTGGCATTTTGAGCTACGCATAACGCCATGACCGCCTTTGGCATTTTTAGCTCTACATGACAGGCGTTTGATAGAAGCAACAAGAGCAATCACACCATCTATCATTTTATCAGAAAAGAAGAAAAACACACCACCATCAATGTACATAGTAAAAAGGAATCGAATCCATTGGAGGGAAAAAAAAATTCAATGGAAAAAACATCAGCACATGTGGCATGTCGACGTAGAATTCTTGTCCTCTTGGCCTTCTGTGAAATGCCGACAGCTCAAATCACTTTTGGTGTTGGTTCAATTTCACCCTAGTGAGTTAAGTACGCAAAGAGCATATGTAAATCAGCATATTTGTGATTTGGGAAAGAATTTTCCCAGCTAAACATGGGAAGTTGCTTACTTACAGTTGGTATCGCTTCTATTTTTTTTTTATAGACACATTGAATAGAGGACTACTAAAAAATAGCCATATATAAAAGAGGTTAGAATCAAAATATGTGTTTTGTAATGCAATGATTTTTTAATACACTTTTTTAATCAATGGTTGAAAGTTTGTTACAAATTCCTTGAGATTTTTCAGGTATCAAGCTTTGAAATGTGATGTCATAGCCATATTCATCCTTCCAAACCTATCAAATGACTTCAATATTGTATTTGGGGCCTAAAAATCTTAAAAACTAATATCAAATAATTTATTTTTTTAGTAAATATATCTAGATTGGTGGTAATCCAACGGTTGAAATTTTATTTCATAGTAATCATTAATCTTATAAACATTTTTAACAGTTTGGATCGTAATTTATTATTTTCGAAATAATAATAGAAAAGAAAAATAAAGGGACTACCTATGAACTAATCCAAAATTGAGAATGTTACATCGATGGTTGAAAGTTTTTCATAAATTTCTTAATATCGATAAGGCATCAAGCATTGAAAGTTAACCTTATAGCCATGTTTAGCCTTCCAAACATTTTTAGCAGTTTAGATATTGTGTTTGAAGCCCATAGAATTCAGGAAATAATATTCAATGGCTCACTTTTTTTTCACATATATCGAGATTGATAATGAACCAATGACTGAAAGTTGATTTCATAGCTATGTTCGATCTTGTAAACATTTTTCAACGGTTTGGATTTTGACTAACCCTCTCGAATTAAAAAAAAATGAGCTAGACGAGATAAACTTAGTGGCACTATAGCTTTGCATCTTTTTTTCAAGCTCTACTTCTCAACTGCATCATAAAGTGGGTTGTGGAAAAAAGAGGTGATGTCTCTATTTCTCTAAAATGGGCAAAGGTTGAAAAATGATGCCAATGCTCTATTTTTCCAAACCTCTACTTGCTTTACAGAAATAGAAGAGTTGATGAAAAAAAATAGACCTGCCAAGCAAGGGCTTAAATGATTTCGGGTTGATTTACTTATGGTTTCTTAGGTTATGGTCAACTTTAATTTTTACCTAGTCTTCCCCATCCCCCATAATTTTACCGTAAGTTTCATTAAATGAAATGTTTACATTTATAAGTCAAGCACAAACTTACCCTATCACTAAGATAAAGATAACTTCCTAACAAGTCATAACATCCTAACAAATACTTTAACCACCTAATCACGTATTGATTTGTCACAACCCGCAACGAACCCACAACACAAGCAAAACACAATTAACAACGAAAACAGGATTAATTAGAGCTAAACGACGTCAAGCTGGGTCGGAGTGTTATAAATATTATCTAACATCCCCCCTCAAATACATGATTCTTTTATGCAAAGAATATGTGCTTGTCAACAAAAAAAAAAAATAAAAACCCCTTCGATCACTAAATGAAATAACAAAATACTTTATAGAATGATCATGTATTTTTAGGAATCAACATCCGTTTGTGGATTTATTACTGCCGCAATCTGCTCCTATTGAATTTGTCAATGCGGGCAGTCCACTAGATCAAACATGGCTTGATCTCTTCCAAAAGCTTTGATCGTACAAATTGATGGATATGAAGATTTGACAAAGATAACAAGATCATAAGACTTGAGTGGATGGATGTATGGGAGATGATGTTGATTTTTTTAAACAGAATCGTGCCCAACTTAATCGCAAGATCATCACCGGGTCTCATCTCCGATACCATGAAAAATTTTAATAATCAATGTATTCCCATAATTTCACTTGCAACACCTGCGTGATATTGAAAAGGGTTGCAGGTTATATTATCATTGATTGTGTAAGATTTGATAATGCTACCCTTTTGTGATAGGATAGGTTCTCATTTATCATGCTAAGGTGGCCAAGGTAAAATAATAAAGAGACCTTTTGCATCCCAATCCACAATGGCTGTTATGCTTATAAGTAAAACAGAAAAAGGGAATTTTCTTTCCACACTGGTCCACTATAAAAAAAAAAGTGAAACTGGAAAAACAGAAAATCTTTTTTTCTGCTCTATCACACTGAAGCCATTAAAAAAAATGAAACAATTGTAACACTCCGACCGAAGCCAAGTTTGACTAGTGAGTAATTGATTGTGATTACTTGCTCATTATTGAGGTTTTCTTTTAATTCGTTCCCACTGAGTCAAGTTCGGGTCATGGGTAAATAGTTGGGTTGGGTTCGACCTTATTTAAGTAGATGAAAGCCCTTTTTCGTAATTTTGGAATACTTGGTTTCATGTCATACATGCATCATATTGACATCATCACGTTTGTCTTGTTAAGCTCGTTAACTTCCGTACTTGACTCGAACGCATTAGACATCAATTGTTTCAGTTGGACCTTCATTTGACTTTTATTGAAAATAAGACAAACAAAAATGACTTTCTTATAATTTTCGAAAATGTCTAATTATATAAACCCAAGCACCGACTCAATTCAGCTTATCACGTCTGTAGCCTTTCTTTTCTCAATTTCTCTTTCTTCCATTTCTGCTTCTTCTTCGACTCTGCATTAAGAGCAAAATGAGAGGTCTTGCAGGTGGGTTTCAAGTATCCACTCCTTCCTTCCAGCTCTTTTCTCCTTTCTTTCCTTGTTGGAATTGAAGTAAGTAGGTTCTTCCGTCTCAAACTGCTTCTAGCTTATATTAAGGTAAGATCTCTTCTTATTTGTTGATCTTTTGCGGTTAATAGAGTCAAAAGAACTCTCAGTTTATGCATGTACTTATCTATTCCTCCATGTTTGGCATGCATGTCAATTAGGTTTAAAATACACAAATTGAGCCAAAGAAATGATTAAGAGTTTACAAAGCTTAATTGAAGGCAAGTATAAGTAAATTTTGGTTTAATGCATGTTGGTACGTTATGATTCTTGTAAAGCAATTCATTTATTTGTGTTTTTGCAACCCTTCTGGTATACTGATTTGAAAATACACGAAACGACCTGAAGTTTACGGCTAAACCAAAAGTAGTGTACGGCTAGGAATCCAGAGAGTAGCAAACCTTATTATTGCACTACGACGAAGCTACGGCTAAGCCGTAGGATGTACTACGACTGAGCCGTAACCTAACCATGGCTCAACCGTAAGCCCTTTTACTATTTGACATCCCAAAAGCCTAACAATCTGATAAACCTTCTATGACTAAGCCATAACCAAGCCGTGTATTGAGCTACGACTAACCCGTGTCTCAACTGTAGACGATATATACGGCTAAGCCGTAAGAGGAAGTACAGTTCAACAGTGGCTCACCGTAATTGCGGAGGCAACTCTGGGGAACTACGATTGAGCTGTAGTGCATAATACGGCCGAGCCGTAAGATACAAACGGCTAAGCCGTAAGTCACCCACGGCTAAGCCGCGAGTCCACTGAAAACTAGAATTACTAGGTATTGTTGTGAGACCTTGTAAAGCCTTAGCTTGTGGATCCTTATACACCATTAATCAGCTCAAAGGAATAATTGCAACATCATGAAGAGTCTTGAGGGCTGAACTAAATTCATGAGATGTTGTTCATTTGTTAAGCACATTTCCATGGGTGTTGGTTTAAGGGACTCTGATACACCTTCTCGACACTATGTAATACCGAAAGAAAGATAACTGTGTATCGATAACTTAAAATTATATCATCATACACAATTAGAAATAATGGATAACTATATTACGGTTGGTTAGTAAAACTGCCTTGATTCTATTAAATTCAATTGCATGGCATATTGGACGACGTTTATTATCCTCCACTCTTATGAATTGAATGATTATCATATGTCTTGCCTTCCAATATTTTCATATTATATACATTGGATTCCTTTGATGTGTTGTTGATATTCGATTTACATCGACTATTAGTATTGAATTGAGTATGAACGTATTGCATGCCTAAATTGAATGTATACAAGTTGGTATATTATGCTTGTCTAAGTTCAAATATATGATTGAATCAAAATGGTCTGGCTCTACTCAGCCTCAGCCTTATGATACCCGGCGGGGTTGACTTTGGCGTAGCATGTTTGTTGCCATTGCAGTGTGCTTTTGTCTTGGAGCTTTCGGACCCTAGGAAACCAGAGATCCATTCGTACCTTGGCCAGGACAATGGTGTTCTCAACGCATAGATCTCTAAAAGGAAGACATGACAAATGTAATAGCCAACTAGTATGTATTACCTTTACTGATCCTTATAGCATGCTTATTTCAAATGCACGAAGTGCCTAGTTTACTAACTTGGAACTCTATTGATCATATGTCATTATTTTCTTTAGATACAATGCGTATTACTTTAATTTTGCTTGTGGTTTGCTGAATAGTCTTATTCACAAGTTGTTTAAATGGTGTTACAAGTTCAGGTCCCAAACCCAGTCTGGCACAAATATAGGTAGCGTAGGAGGAGACCCACGGTTCAAAATCTCGGCCAATACCGGTTCGTATCGGCCGATACGAACCGGTATCGGTCCATACCGGTACGATATTTTGAAGTTATCGGTTTTTTGTATCGTCCAGGCAAAATATCCCCAAAATATCGGATAATATCGGCCGATATTTCAAAATATCGGTGTGAACCGATATATCGGTCGATATCGGTCAAAATATCGGCCCACTATTTAAAAATTTTTTTTTTCTTTTGTCTTATTTTCCTTCTTTCTTCCTCCTTTGAAATATATCATATGCCACATTTTTTCTTCCTCAACACCTATTTCACTTGTAAGGTATCAAAAATATTTTTTTTAATCAATATAGTCTTGAAAATCATATACAACTATACTGAGGTAAGCATTTTGTATTTTTTAAAAAATTATTTAGATATAGCTTAAAAATGATGATTTTATGCTTTTTTTTATTGTGAGTACCTTTTATTATTTTAAATCAATACATATTGAGGTTAAATCAACTATTTAAGGTTTTAAAACTCAGAATTTTTATTAAAATCTTGTTGATCTTTGTAAAATAATTACTCAAATTTATCATTATTTTAAGTAAATTATAAATATCTAGTTGCTTTGTATTTTATTATACTATCATAATAAAACATGTTATCTTACAAGCGCAAGGCAGAACTTACTTAATGATTGAGTGACGAGTACAAGCTTTATTTTCTTAAATTTCATACTAATAGATAGCCCATAAGTCATAATTACATTGCATTTTATAAAATTTATGATATTTTAACTTGTTTAGTATATGTACCTAAATTAATTTAATTATAAATAAAATTTATATAGCTTTAGATTAGATAGCAATACATGAACATAACTTAAGGGGTCCAATAATTTGATTTATAATTTATTTTACTGTCATTATGTCATATGTTATGTTAATGTTCATGTTCTTGAATTTTACAACTTGCTTGATAATTGAATGATGAATTGATGGTTGTTGAATAATGAATGATGACTGATAAATAATAATAGAGGTATAGTTATATATTATACAAGATACAAGTACAAACGTACAACCACTATATGTAAATTATCAATAAGTTTATTCTCTAAAATTTCATACTAATTGATAGTTCATATTTCATAAGTCATACTTATGGCTCTTATAAAAAAAATTACATTTTTAGACAAGACAGCGATACAGGATATCATAACTTAAGGGGACCGTTATTTTGATTTATATATATTACTAATGAAAAAAAACATTGTTTTCCAATATTTCTAATATTTTGGATTTTTTGGATATTTTTTCAAATTTTTTTGGATTAAAAAAAATTCACACCGCGACGACCGTGACGGACCGCGAACCGCGACCGATACCGATACCGTATCGGTTTTTTGGACCGACCGATACCGCGATTTTCATCCATGAGGAGACCGCAATGGTTCCTTCAGATGGTACTGGTGGACAGCGGAAGTTTGCTGACTATCTCATTTGTCGAGAGCGATTCACTAGTAGCTAAGAAGTGTATATATGGGGTTTTGAGTCCTTTAGCATTTGCATATAATTGCATCCATATAGACTGCATTGTATATAGCTTGATCTCCTTATGTCTCTACTTTCTTGTATTCCCTTCATAGCATGTTATCCTTGATCTCCTTGCATGCATGTGCACATCATGTTTGGGTAGTACAGGACATGTGTATAATTAATCTATTAATTTTATGTTTTGGAATATTAAGTTTTGGACTGTTCTACGGTTATAATGGGCTTGCTGAACTGTTCAATGAAAAGTGAAGAAAAAGTATAGGCGATATTGACAAGCTTCTGCGCATTGAATGCTTGGACAGATGATTTATTCATCATTTCACACGTGTAAGCATGTGAATATTCATTGTGTAATTCTATTCAGACTCTGATCCGGGTGTGAATTGCATGGGAGTACGTGTGTCACTGATTAGGGTAATCCTAATATCTGATTTCTTGGGCTCGGGTTATGTCACAACCCGAGCCCAGGAGGTCGAGGGTTAGCAAAAGCTAAACCAATGACACACATACTCCCGTACCTGCACACTTAGACCTGGTCCAAATGTACACATACAAGGGAAGGTTCACACGTGTAAACATGTACACGGAAGCTGTAGATATCAAAACATCACAACAATATGTAGGAACAGAGTAGAAAACCAGAAGTTACATACATACATCATATCTGAAAGTCTTACAAAATGAGACAAAATACTGTATACAACTCATGAATAAATGTAGGCTTGATAGATCTCAAAAGAATGAAGACCCGTATACAAGATGAGGTCTAGACACTTTCCGAAAGGAGGGATCACGCCCACTCCTCTAGCCCGGATGGGGCCTCAGGGGTCTCTCCTGCAACCTGATTGACCGACGAGGGGTCGGTCTGGGTATCTGAGCCTACAACACGAAGGACAAGCATGAATACAACGATCCAGCAAAGTATAAACCATAACAAGATAACACATGCTGTCTCTAATCAAAGTAAAGAACAGAAGTAAATCATAACATATCAATGCTTGTAAACTAGGCAATCGTGCAAGAAATACAACATGTTCTCGTGAATCAAAATACATACACTGTACATAACTAGGCGGCTACCACACATGCCATATGCTCCCAAATGAGGGATCTTATAAACATGAGGAGAACACCATTGTCCAGGCCAGGGTACAAATGAGTCTCGGGTTTCCTGGGGTCCGGATTCTCCAAGACATATCCTTACTGCAGCAAGGCCATATAACTATACCAAAGTTACCCCATCGGGCTCCTAAGGCTGAGGCAGAGTAGTGCCTGACCATAGTGAATCAATCATGGGCTACACTTCAAGTCAAAGATACCAACAAGTGCACCATACGTGCATAATCGTGCTCAACATACGTGTATACTCAAGGTGTAAGAGACATATCAAGCAATATATCATGTGACGTGTATACGCAATTACATAATTATGTAAAAGAATGGAGGTCAATGCTTGACATGCAAGATGCAATGCAATGAATCCATACCGAATCAAGGGTACTTACAATCCAACCTTATTCTAGTTATCCAGTATTTCTAACCATGCATGTTGATGTAGTTTTAAGGTCTCCGATGTATCGTTGTCTAGTGTTGCATTTCACCTGAGAGTACACCGAAATACCTTAAACCAACACCCATGGGAAGGTGCTTAACCGTTGGATAACGAACACGAATGATTTGCAGCCTTCGAGATCATTCACGTAGTCGTCTCATAGTCCATTGGGCAAGTCACAATCACCTACATTCTAGGTCCAAGGTCCTACTAAGTCTTCTTCCTTCCTACCTTTTTCACCTGTACATTTCTCTCAGCTCCGCCGTAGGAGACCTTACGGCTCAGCCGCAGGTTCCTTACGGCTTAGCCGTAAGAGAGGACATGGCTTAGCCGTGGCCACGCCGTAGAAGAGATGCAGATTTGCATACTCTCAGTTATTTTTAGGAACACCCTGTATTGATCTACGGCTGGGTCACGGTGGGGCTTACGGCTTAGCCATACTACATGTTACGGCTTAGCTGTAGCACAATTCACGGTTCAGCCGTGAATGCGCAGGGCCAATTTCTGAAGGGATTACAGAATAATTGGAAACGAAGGAAATGAAAGTGCAATAACTAGATCTCACCAAGTCCTAGAGGGGGGTGAATAGGACTATTAAAAATTTCTTTTTAAAACCTAGAAGTTTTTAAAGAACACTCTGAAAGATTATTAAAATTTAGAGAGATAATCAGAGTTGAGAGTGTCTAGAAATGTAACTAGAGCAATAGAGATGTAGCATATAAAAGATCATCAACTCAAGTGACAGGAAAGCAAAGCAACATCCACACACAACAAACAATAAACACAATGATTTATAGTGGTTCGGTCCTAGACCTACATCCACTCTCAAGAGCAATCTCTCTCGGTTCCACTAAATAAGAGGTACTCACATAACATACACCTCTTGCAACAATTTTTGATGCGGTGGTTTGTCTTCCACCAATTAGAGTTTTTTGATCAGGTGGTTGATCCTTGATCTAGTCCACCAATTACAACATTTTTTGATGCGGTGGTTTGTCTTCCACCAAATACAGCAATATGAATTGAAATGTTAAGAACACCTAAACAAGGAATTGAATACCTTGGTTTTGAGTGGTGCTCTTGAAGCTTGAAAACTACCTTCAAGCTTTGGCCTCTTGTTCTTGCTCCTTGGAGATGAAGATCTTCAGATGTGAGCTCAACCAAGGGAAGAGGTTCCAAGAGGGTTTGGAAGGCTAAGGTATTCTCTCAAATTTGAAGAAGCCTTTCCTAAGTCACCAACTACTCTACTTGTAACAATAATGACACTCTTTGTTGTTGGAGAGTAGGTGGTTGTGGGAGCTTTGAAGATGGTTTTAATGGAGGTGCAAAGGCTCAGCTATACATGTGATTTTCTCAGCAATAAATTCAGTGGTTGGAGCAAGGGAGAGGTCCTCTTTAAATACAGATGAGCTCCAACGGACAGTTTTACGGCTTAGAACAGAATGGTCTACGGCTTAGCCGTAAGTTCTGACAACATCCAACGGCTAGTTTGACCAGATTCAGCACAAATTCCTTCTTACGGTTAGGCCTACGGCTTAGCCGTAAATCCTTCTACGGCTTTGCCGTGAGCATCTTTCGGCCTAGCCGTGGGTCAGCCGTAAGCTCAAATTTCCCAGAAACAACTCTCTGGAGTGTGGCCCGTAATCTTTACGGCTTAGCCGTGAATAACCTTACGGCTTAGCCGTGAAGGCCTTTCGGCTTGGCCGTAAGGTCAACCGTAAGCATAATTTTGGCCAAGTACACTCTCTGGATTGTGGCCCGTAGATTTTACGGCTTAGCCGTGAAACCCACTACGGCTTAGCCGTAACATTTCTCGGTGTAGCCGTAGGGTCAGCCGTAGAACAAAAAGGCTTCAAAATACACTCTCTGGAAAGTGAGCCGTAGGGTTTACGGCTTAGCCGTGGCCCAAGCCGTAGAACAAAACAGGGTTTTTGAAAAACCTAATTTTCTAGTTTGTTTTCAAGGACACTTAGGGATCGCAGATACCTTATCCCTTGGCACTCACAGATGATATTCTTTGATGTTGAACTTCTTTGCTTAGTCTTCATTGATAGGTTTTCCTTGAATGGTCTTGAACTAGCTTGAACTTCTTTGAACTTGACTTGATCTTCAATGAACTTCCGAGGTGAACTACATCGTTCTTGAATCGAACTACACTTTGGTCACGTAATTGACAACACACACTTACAATGACACTAACAATCTCCCCCTTTGTCAATTTCGTGACAAAATTACATAATGTGAAGAAGATACAGCATTTGAACTCAGCAATTGAGACACACAAAGTATTACATCAGTGAATACACCTTAAGCACCCACATCTTCATACACAACACTTTGAAACTCCCCTTTTGACGATGCTTAACCTGCAAACAAGGCTGCAAACACAATCTGCTAGAAAGGTGGGAGTTTAGAAGGCTCCCCCTAAACACATGCATACAATTCTCCCCCTTTTTGGCACAATATTGACAAAGATATAAAGCATAATTGAGAACAGAAATGCACACAAAGAGAGACAATGGCTATATTAGATGTAGAAATGAAATACAACAATAGCAAAACACTACATCACCCATAAGCATACATGACATTAGCATACATGAGATAACAAGTAAGCCTATCAGGTGAGGTACAGCCATTTCCCAAAAACAACAAGAACAGTCATCAATCCGAAGGAGGAGACGGGGAAGGAATGGCCACATCGTCGCGCCGGCAGCTCTTGGAGATCTTAGACAAGTACTGAAATGATTTCTTCAAGAGCTTCTCCATCTTAGTTTGCCGCTGTTTGAGGGCGGCCAAACGAGCTTCAAACGAAGAAGAGGAAGAGGCCGGGGGAGGAACCGGAACCGGGGAAGTGGCAGAGGGTGCTGCAGAAGGAGACGCAACCGGTGAATCTTCTTCGTCGCCGGAGTCAGGAAGTTGGGGACCGGCTGCCTGCTGTTTGGAGAATCGCATGTTCTGGATGTTAACGGTCCCAAAAGTAGGGTGAGACTCAGGAGCCTCATCGGTAGGTAGAGTGACGCCATAATGGGAGGCGAGTCGAGTCATGAGATACCCAAATACACATGCATTGGTGCCCCGGCCTGGACACTGCCAAAAACGAATAATGGTGGTACAGATGAGTGAGGGAAGACACACCCGGATCCCCATGTGGACGTGATAGAGGACATTCACCATGAATGGAGTGAGGTCGGAGAAATTCCCCCGCCGAGGATAAATGTTATAAGTGAAGATGGCATGCAGGATCCTGTAGTGAGGAAGCAATGAGACGGCAGGAAGAAACCCCTTGGCCTTCCATGGTATGGAGGCGCCACATAGGGCGAAAGTGGCAGTGTGTCTCTCCTCTTCGGTTAGAGTATCCGAAATGACCGAGTGAGAATCAGATAGAGGCACACATAACAGAGAGGAGATGATGGCAGGGGTAATGGTGTTCGTGCCATCACTGAACCCAATGTCAAAGGACATGGTGTCTATCGAGGCATGGGAGATAGATGCATACAGGGTACGCACAATGGAGGGGAAGCCAGGACCACCCCACTTCAGAATGTTTTCCCACCCAACATGAGTGAGAAGTGTGTGTACGCCGTAGGCCTCAACAGCTAGGATGTTAACATCCCGCTCCACAGTGATGGGTCTCGAGAAGAAAGACCGATCACCAGTGGGTTCCCGTGGAACCAAGACGCGGGGAGAGGGTGGAGAGGGCTGTCGAGCCCGGGAGGAGCTACCGGAGGCACGAGGCCTCTTACCGGGAGGGTATGCATTCTTGGAGCGCGGAGGCATAGTGAGTCACAGAGAGAAGGGCACACACCACAGACAGAAAAAAAAAAAAAAAAAAATACACACAGTGAGGAAATGAAACAGAGCACAGTAACCGAATGGAACAGTGAGGGAAAAGAGGAAAAAAAACAAAACAACCAGAGAAAACGAGAAAAAAAAGACAGAGATCAAACAGAGAGGAGAACGCCGGAGTCGGGCGTGGAGGCCGTGGACTGCGCCGCGGAGTTGGGCGGTGAAGCCGGGCAGACGAGGAAGACAGAGAAAGAAGGGGAGATGCCGGAGGAGGAAGGCGCACGCCGGAGAGGGAAGACTCACGCCGGAGAGGGAAGGCCGGAGAAGAAAGGAGGAGGAAGATGCCGGAGAGTAAGTACGCCGGAAAGGAAGGAGGAGGATGCAGGCGCTTGAGGGGAAGAAAAAAAACAGAGACGGTTCGCGCAGAGTGATGAGAGAAAACGAAGCGTCTGATTAAAAAGATCTCGGCGCGCAGAACGAGGGACCGTACGGCTTAGCCGTAGAGTGTTGTACGGTTCAGCCGTAAACGCGTACGGCTTAGCCGTAAAGTGGTGTACGGCTTAGCCGTAGACCCTGAGCAAGAACACAAATTACTCCAAACAGCAAACACCAATAGATGTCCTTAAATTTTCAAATTTTAACACATCAAGAGGTTTAGTTAAGATGTCTGCAAGTTGTTTTTCAGTCTGAATATATTCGAGCTCAATGATGCCTTCTTCAACCAATTCTTGAATGAAATGATGTCGAATATCAATGTGTTTGGTGCGAGAGTGCTGAACCGGATTTTTAGAAATGTGTATGGCACTCGTGTTATCACAATACAAGCTCATTATTCCTTGTGTAATGCCATAGTCCATAAGCATCTGCTTCATCCACAAGAGTTGAGAGCAGCAACTTCCAGCAGCTATGTATTCAGCCTCGGCAGTGGAGAGAGATATTGAATTTTGCTTTTTACTATGCCAAGCTACTAGACAATTTCCAACATAAAAACAGCCGCCACTTGTGGATTTTCTATCATCCAAGTTGCCTGCCCAATCAGCATCTGAGTATCCAGCAATGGAGGATGAGGAGTCATGAGGATACCACAGACCATATTCAGTTGTATCGGCAATGTACTTAATGATTCTTTTGACAGCAGTCAGATGAGATTCTTTAGGATCTGCTTGATATCGAGCACATGCTCCTACGCTAAATGCTATGTCTGGCCTACTTGCAGTAAGGTACAACAGGCTACCGATCATACTTCTATATAGGCTAGAGTCAACCCCTTTACCATTTGCATCTTTAGTAAGTTTGATGGTTGTACTCATGGGGGTTTTGACATGTTTCCCAGTCATTAGACCAAATCGTTTCACCAGTTCTTTAGCATACTTGGACTGGGAAATGAAGATACCATCACGTAATTGTTTGACTTGTAGGCCTAAGAAGAAATTTAATTCGCCAACCATACTCATTTCGAATTCAGATTGCATTAGATTAGCGAACTGAGTAGACAAGTCATTAGATGTGGAACCAAAGATGATATCATCTACATATATTTGCGCTATTAACACTGACTTCCTTGTCTTTTGAATAAAGAGGGTTTTATCAACACTACCTCTTTGAAAATCATTATCTAACAGGAATTTTGTCAACCTTTCATACCAAGCACGTGGTGCTTGCTTAAGACCATACAATGCTTTCTTCAATCTAAACACATGCTCGGGGAATTTTGAGTCTATAAAACCTTTAGGCTGTTCAACATAAACTTCCTCATTCAGAATTCCATTTAGAAAAGCACTCTTAACATCCATTTGAAACAACTTGAACTTCAAAAAACAAGCAATAGATAGTAAGATTCTAATAGATTCTAAACGAGCAACTGGAGCAAAGGTCTCGTCAAAGTCAATACCTTCAATTTGAGAATATCCCTGCGCTACCAACCTAGCTTTGTTCCTAACAATAACTCCATTTTCATCAAGTTTATTTTTGAAGATCCATTTAGTGCCTATCACATTTTTATCCTCTGGTCTTGGAACTAGGTACCAAACATCACTTCTTGTGAACTGATTCAATTCTTCTTGCATAGCTTTTATCCAATCATTGTCTGAAAAGGCTTCATCAACGCTGGTAGGTCCTAAAACAGAAGTAAAGCACAAGTGACTCATAATGTTCTCCAATTGTTTCCTAGTTTTTACACCTGTTAGGGGGTCACCAATAATCTGATCTATAGGATGGTCTTTGACATTCACCAAATTTTCAGTAGCGATAGGTGCCTCAGTTTTTATTATGGATCGTGTGGGTTCAATCATTGAGGGTACTTCCACTTCATCAACATTGTCGACATTGTGGATTCATCATCTATAATGACATTTATTGATTCTTGAATAACTCCGGTTCTCATATTTAGAACACGATAGGCTCGACTCCGTGTTGAATAGCCTAAGAATATACCTTCATCACTTTTTGAGTCAAATTTACTCAGATGTTCCCTATCCTTCAAGATGTAACATTTGCTTCCAAAGACCTTAAAATATTTTACATTTGGTTTCTTCCCATGCCACAATTCATAAGCTGTCTGATTTGTTCCAGTCCTAAGATAAACTCGGTTGATGATGTAGCAGCTAGTATTAACAGCTTCGGCCCACAAATCTCTAGGAAGATTCTTACTATGAAGCATGACTGTGGCCATGTCTTGGAGGACTCTATTTTTTCTTTCAGCCACCCCATTTTGTTGTGGAGTTTTGGGTGCTGAATATTCATGATGAATCCCATATTTCTCACAAAATTTGTCAAATTGATCATTCTCAAATTCTCCACCATGATCACTTCTGATTCGGGCTACTGAAGTACCTTTTTCAGTCTGAATTTGTTTGACAATCCTTTTAAATTCTCCAAAGGCTTCAGATTTTTCTCTCAAGAATGCAACCCAAGTGAATCTAGAGAAATCATCTACCATAACAAGAAAGTACCTTTTCTTACCTCGACTCTCTCTTTTAGTTGGTCCAACCAAGTCCATATGAATAAGTTCTAGAGGTCGAGTAGTTTTCATAGCATTCACCATTTTATGGGCACTTCTAATTTGTTTTCCTTGAAGGCACTCCCCACATATCATCTTTTCTTGACTACTGATCTTGGGCAGTCCTTCAACATATTTGTTTAGATGGGATAAGTCTCTGTAGTTTACATGCCCAAGTCTTTGATGCCACAACTTAGCTTCATCAATACTAGTTAGTAGGCAAGAAGCAGATGATGAAGCATTTGTTTTTCCCACCACATAACAGTTATCAGAAGTTCTAAGACCTCTCAAAATTGTCTTTCCATTCCTTGAGATCTCACAGCTATGACTACTAAAGTTTACGGCATAATCTTTGTCACAGATTTGAGATATGCTAAGTAAATTATGTTTTAACCCATCAACGCACAAAACATTCTCAAAAGGTGGTAAGTTTGGAACATTTAAAGTTCCTTTCCCAATAATTTTCGCAGTACTGCCATCACCAAAAGTAACTGTGCCTCCATCGAATTCAATCATTTTAGACAAACAAGATTTATCACCAGTCATATGTTTTGAGCATCCACTATCCAGATACCATCTTGATTGTTCTGCAGCTTTGAAAGCTGTGTGGACCACTAGATTCTTGGTTTTAGGTATCCATTTAAGTGTACTAGTAGTGGGGATCACAGTTGATTTTTGGTATTTCACTTGAAACGTTTTATGTTGGGGAATAGGAATGTTTGCTCCATTCTTTTTGTATATTTCAAATTGTTTTCTTAACTTATGGACTTCTTTTAATAAATTATTCATCTTTTGGTTGAAGGGAAATGTGTTTATCTGAGACTTTTGTTTTTTGTTTTCAGGTTCCACTTTCTTCGTGGTGTTTTTCTCAATTTTCTGACTGATGTTACAATGAATTTTTCTTAATTTGCACTCCATTTTGAAATGACCTCTCTTACCACAATAATGACAGAGAACATTTGACGAAACTGCATGAGTACTAGTAGATGCCTTATCCACAATGTTTTGAGCACTAATATCTTCATCCTTTAAAGCACTTTTGACAAAAACAGTTCCGGAACTTGGAGGCTGATTAGCATTTTTGTCATATCCAAGACCAGTCATGTCTTTATAAGCTTTTCCAATTTTGAATAGTCTAATGTATTTCTCATCATTTTGAGTAAATCTGTACTCATACTTTTCTTTATACCGTTTCAGAATAGTCACTTCATTGTGGAGAGCAATATTTTCATCTTTTATTTTTAAAAGGGATTTTTCATTTTCTCTTAGTTTGAGTACATTTTCTTTTTCTGTTGATAATTGGATTTTTACACTTTCGAGTTCTTTGATCAATTTTTCCTTTTCAGTACTAATACTATCAACCTTATCCTTTAAATTCTTAATCTTCTTTTGTTGATTGCTTACAGTTTCAACGAGCCTACAGGTTCCCTCATAGAGTAGTTCATAGGAATCCGTGGTGTTGTCATTATCCTCATTCTCTGAATTTTCATACTCACTCTCTAACTCACTGCCTGAGACTTCTTCATTCGATATTTTAATCATTTCCTCGGAAAGATTGAAGGTGGCAGTGGTAGCCATCAGAACTGTATATTTGTCTGATTCATTTTGATGTGATTCATCTGAGTCAGAATCTGATTCAGATGAATCGTCCCAAGTGGCTACAAGATTCTTCTTTTTGTATTTTCCTTTTTGAGGACAATCGGTGGATATGTGTCCAATTTTCTTGCATCTGTAACACATAGGTTCCTTATGTTTACTTCTAGAGAGGGAACTTGACCGACCTTTGTATTTATCATTTGTGATTTCATTTTTATACTCTTTCACCCTCTTTTTCTTAAATTGTTTCAAAAATTTTTTAGCCAAAAGGGCCACATTTTCATCCTCATCATTACTAGTTACTCCTAAGTCATCTTTAGAGGAAGATGTGTTATGAGAGGTTATAAGAGCGATTGATTTCTTTTTGTCATTATTGAATTTGAGTTCAAAGGTCTGGAGGGATCCCACTAAATCTTCAATTTTCATTTGTTCCGAATCCTTGTGTTCTTCTATAGAGGTTACCTTAGGATGGAATCTTTCCGGAAGTGATCTCAAGATTTTACTACAAATTTTACCTTCCGGAAGAGTTTCCCCAAGAGCCCACATTTCATTTACAATTTTCATGAGCTTAGTATGAAGGTCAGTAAACATTTCATTTTCTTCCATGCGAATGTTTTCGAACTGACTTGTGAGCATCTGGAGTTTAGATCTTTTGACAACTGAGGTACCCTCATAAGTTACTTCAAGGATTCTCCATGCCTGTTTTGCATTAGTGGTTGTCATGATCTTTTTAAACTCTTCTTGATTCATGGCACACACTATAGCATTGTACGCTCTAGCATTATTTTGTCTAAGATTTAGCTGAGCTTGAGACCATTTGGCTGGATCTAATGGTTTAGTGGTTGTGACACCATTTGTAGACACATCTTCAGTGGGTTCCGTCCAACCATTCTCAATAGCCTCCCAAACAGCCCAGTCCATGGATTTTAAGAATGCTGTCATCCGGGCTTTCCAAAAGGCATAATTTGTCCCATCGAAGAAAGGTGGACGGGTGATAGAACTTCCTTCAGGATTCATGGTGAATCTAGCAAAAGATGGATCTACTTCAGGTTATTACACCTTTACGAAGTAACCCGCTCTGATACCAATTGAAAGTGCAATAACTAGATCTCACCAAGTCCTAGAGGGGGGTGAATAGGACTATTAAAAATTTCTTTTTAAAACCTAGAAGTTTTTAAAGAACACTCTGAAAGATTATTAAAATTTAGAGAGATAATCAGAGTTGAGAGTGTCTAGAAATGTAACTAGAGCAATAGAGATGTAGCATATAAAAGATCATCAACTCAAGTGACAGGAAAGCAAAGCAACATCCACACACAACAAACAATAAACACAATGATTTATAGTGGTTCGGTCCTAGACCTACATCCACTCTCAAGAGCAATCTCTCTCGGTTCCACTAAATAAGAGGTACTCACATAACATACACCTCTTGCAACAATTTTTGATGCGGTGGTTTGTCTTCCACCAATTAGAGTTTTTTGATCAGGTGGTTGATCCTTGATCTAGTCCACCAATTACAACATTTTTTGATGCGGTGGTTTGTCTTCCACCAAATACAGCAATATGAATTGAAATGTTAAGAACACCTAAACAAGGAATTGAATACCTTGGTTTTGAGTGGTGCTCTTGAAGCTTGAAAACTACCTTCAAGCTTTGGCCTCTTGTTCTTGCTCCTTGGAGATGAAGATCTTCAGATGTGAGCTCAACCAAGGGAAGAGGTTCCAAGAGGGTTTGGAAGGCTAAGGTATTCTCTCAAATTTGAAGAAGCCTTTCCTAAGTCACCAACTACTCTACTTGTAACAATAATGACACTCTTTGTTGTTGGAGAGTAGGTGGTTGTGGGAGCTTTGAAGATGGTTTTAATGGAGGTGCAAAGGCTCAGCTATACATGTGATTTTCTCAGCAATAAATTCAGTGGTTGGAGCAAGGGAGAGGTCCTCTTTAAATACAGATGAGCTCCAACGGACAGTTTTACGGCTTAGAACAGAATGGTCTACGGCTTAGCCGTAAGTTCTGACAACATCCAACGGCTAGTTTGACCAGATTCAGCACAAATTCCTTCTTACGGTTAGGCCTACGGCTTAGCCGTAAATCCTTCTACGGCTTTGCCGTGAGCATCTTTCGGCCTAGCCGTGGGTCAGCCGTAAGCTCAAATTTCCCAGAAACAACTCTCTGGAGTGTGGCCCGTAATCTTTACGGCTTAGCCGTGAATAACCTTACGGCTTAGCCGTGAAGGCCTTTCGGCTTGGCCGTAAGGTCAACCGTAAGCATAATTTTGGCCAAGTACACTCTCTGGATTGTGGCCCGTAGATTTTACGGCTTAGCCGTGAAACCCACTACGGCTTAGCCGTAACATTTCTCGGTGTAGCCGTAGGGTCAGCCGTAGAACAAAAAGGCTTCAAAATACACTCTCTGGAAAGTGAGCCGTAGGGTTTACGGCTTAGCCGTGGCCCAAGCCGTAGAACAAAACAGGGTTTTTGAAAAACCTAATTTTCTAGTTTGTTTTCAAGGACACTTAGGGATCGCAGATACCTTATCCCTTGGCACTCACAGATGATATTCTTTGATGTTGAACTTCTTTGCTTAGTCTTCATTGATAGGTTTTCCTTGAATGGTCTTGAACTAGCTTGAACTTCTTTGAACTTGACTTGATCTTCAATGAACTTCCGAGGTGAACTACATCGTTCTTGAATCGAACTACACTTTGGTCACGTAATTGACAACACACACTTACAATGACACTAACAGGAAACACGAAAAGCAAAAGAAAAGAATTGAACTCAAATGGGCTGTAAACATGCTATCCATACAAGATCATGAAAGTCATAGCAATCACACACACATACCATCATGGGTTCATACAAGTTACGTTTATACTTGCCTTAATTCGATTCTAACACTCCACTTGCTGTCCTTGGGCTCAAATCACTACCAATCACCACTCCAAGCTCTTATGCATGAAAAGAAAAAGAAAATCCTCATAAGCCTAAGCATGGAGAATCGTGGAGAACGAGAAGAGACGGGAAAAGAGGATCCAACCTCCAGACATACCTTGAAGCACACGAATCCCAAGCCCCCTCTTGCTATTGGTGTGAATCAAAGAGAACAATTGAAAGAGAGAGAGAGCTCATGAGAGAGAAAGAGAGAGCTGAAGCACAGAAAAGATGCTGAGATGAAGCTGGAGTCGGTGAAGGCTTAAATAGGATAAGGTGAGGGGAAATTACAACCAAGTCCAATTGCTTCAGGTCATTTCCAATTCGAGTCAAATCGAGGTTCAACGAAATCATGCGACATCTTTTGCCATTGGCACAGTTACAACATTTAACGAGCTCAATAAGATACACGTGCTGACACCAAGATGAAGCAAAAATGACGAGATCTTGGCAAAAATGCAAATTACGAAAAAGGGCTTGGTCTACCTAAACCTAGTCAAACTCAACCCAACTACCTATCCATGGCTCACAACAAAATTAAAATAGGCATAGAACATCATTAACAACAAAAATAATATTAATTAGTCGCTAAACGGGATCAAGCTAGGTCGGGATGTTACAGGTTATGACACAGATAAAGGATCTTTTTTCCGCACTATGAACTTATTGACATTGATCTATAACGTTTTTTATTTTATGGTCAAGCATTACCATATGTGATAGTATTGGTTTTCATTTATTTCATATAGGTAAATTATAAAGGAACCTCTCAGATCTAAATGCATTTCAAGTGATACCCAAGGACCTAATTTCTAAAGCTAGAAACGGCCATTATTTCTATTGACTCTGTCTACAACATCTCAAATTGTGCTGTAAAACATTATCTCGGGATCGGAGTGGTTTCAGTTAATTGCATCAACTAAAAAAAAAAAAAAGAGAGTACATGTTTTAAATCTTTTCTTTTTGCTTTTTTTCTTTCATTTTCGTAGGAGGTGAGCTATATTAATGAAAAGTAAATGAGTAAGTAGATGTAGCCCCATTAGATACTTACTATAAGTTAAACTGTACATATACCCTTGAAATTGATAAGTAGTGGCCCACTAGTGGATAAAATTAAGAAAATGGGATAGTTACTTTTATAGCTAGATAGACTAGATGTAACAATGGGAAGATGATAATGATCGTGCATTACAAACCATCATCTTCAAATTCATCGAACATCACCATCCAACTATCATAACCGGAGCGACCATCATCTAAAAACAAAGTTTTTTTTTTCTGAATCTGAAATGGACAGCGATATCCTCTCTTAACTTTGAAGAAAAAGAAAAAATGAGCAGGTGAGCAAGGATATCTCTGCTGGCCAAGCACCTGATTTTTTCTTGAATCTGAGATGGGCGACGATATCTCTGTTTAATTGTGAAGAAGAAGAAGAAAATGAGCAGGTGAGCAGTGATATCACTGCTCCAAGCACGTTATTTTTACATTTCAAGTTAAATGTCCATAAGGTATTTGTCGAAATGACTGAAAGGGATGCCTGTTTATAAAGCACTTGGACGACATGTATGAAAAATGTGACAGCTTGGAACATGCCTGTAAGGTGTTTAATGAAATGACTGAGAGGGACTTAAGATTGAAAAGAGAAAAAAGAAAATAAAAAAAAGAAAAAGAGAGGTGGAAAATGATATATTAAATGGGTATATATAATACAACGGTGTTTTGGTAATAAGCTCTCACTTGCACTCAAGTCGAAGATGATGAAGTCAATATTTCATGAAGAAAAGAGGAGGACAAGGAAGGAGGAGGACGAGGAAGCTCGTATATGCAAATAAAAGGAGATATTACCGCTTAGCAAAAAAGATAAAATAAAATAAAATAAGGCCCATGGGACCACTACGGAGACTACATATATTTTAGGTCATTTTTAATTTATAAAGAGTTAACAAAAACCTTTTTGGTCAAATCCTTTAGTAGTGTTATATGATACAATTCTACCGTACAGTCATTGTAAACCCATCATAATAACCCCTGTTCAAGTGAGTCGGTGTGGGTTTTTATTGGCTATAAAGAGCTATTTTTGTGTTTTAGCCCCTTGTGATTTCCATTCATCTACATTGAAACTTACATGATTACTAAGCATGCCACTCCCCCGCCACATATATATGAAGCAGCAATATAGTCAAAGATTCCGGCATTTGCAAATCGACATGAATATCCTTCGCTATTTCCGAACGACTGACTCTCGACGATTGGATTGAAAATTCCACTCTGAGTAGACCCTTTGCCTTGGACTCATGTGCACCTTTCACTTCACCTTGGTGATGAGTTCTTCAAGGGAAAGTGGCCAACAAAGAAATAGATGAGGCCCTCGGTGGGTCCGAGAAAATAGACCTGATGGCAATCTAGAATATCTAGCATCACTTTAGTGAACAGGCTGTCAAAATCTCGTACTGTTCTGGTTATTCCAGATGGTCAAAAGGACCAATTGGGCCCCTTTCTCCTTGGCGTTTACTGCCTTGTTTTCTTCCCTTCTTTTAACAAATACATTGGAGATTATTTTAGTTCTTTTGGCACTGAATCAAGCTTATCTTATTATATTCAAGGGCCTCTGCATTTGTCTATAGTTTGTTCGGGACAACCGTACTTGCTTAGTCAAATCTTCTCTTTTAACGATCGAGATCATTCATCTAGATAAACACAATTTCTTGAGTGCTACGTGACAATGGCTAACAATTAATGCCATAGTTGATGAAGTGAAAAAAAAGAAAATCACGATTGTGGGAATTGGCTATTGTGCTACGTTTGATGGGATGGATGGATAGCGATGTCCAACACCTAAATAGCCTGACTAGATGAACTTAAAAATCATCTGATTCATATCAATTTAAACTAAAGTTTAGAGCCTGATTTTAATATATGATTTCACAAACTACATCCGTTAAATCCAAAATCTTTAAAATTTTCCTCAATAGTGATCCTAATATCTCAGTTTCTTACAGCCTTTTTCTTGAAAAGATTTTTTTTTAAAGGAGAGATCTTTTATGCTTGGAATCTGGTCATTTTAAAGTAAAACTCAAATTCATCAGTTTCAAAACCATGATAAGAGTAATGATGTTAAAGAATACCTACCAATGCATGAATTGGCCTATTAGTCGCGCGCCAATGATGGACATTCTCTAATATAGATTGACTCTAGGTAGACACCACTAAACTAATCCCTAGTTTAAAGCTCAGAATCATTTTTTCATTTATTTATAACTTAAAGAGTCTTGATTCCTGCGGTGTCCCTTTCTAGATGAAGACAACCAACGCTATCTTCCTACTGATTTGTTCAAGGGTTTTTTTTTATTTTAATGGGTAGTGATTTGTTCAAGTCCTGTACTGATGCAGAAGCTTTCTCTTTGCCAAAATTGACAACCACATCACAGCACACTGACATCTCTGGTGGGCCTCTTTCTGCCGTCCGCGCAGACGCTATCATCCGATATCATTGGATAAGATCATAAGACTAAGATGTAAAGTGTGGCCCAAGTTTTTTTCCTGTAAATCCGAAAAGGATGTGCAGTGGGTCCAATATCCTGCGGTGGTCCCATCTGATTTGGACCCAGATATGATTCATCCAAATAAAATTATGCTATGTTGATTTCAGTAATTAGTTAAAATGGATGGTGATTTCTCTCCAACCATCCATTGATTTTTTTGAGGCTGTAGAGGTCGCTGAGAGCTTCTAGGAGGTTGAGAGTAAATTGTAGATATCAGATTGCATCGGCTGATTTTGAACTTAGCCAAGAAGGCTGAGATCCGTATGTCAGATTTCTTTTCAGTGTATGGATACGTGTATCCAACTCCCATTCGGTTTTACGCTTGACGTGCCCGTTTATCCTACTTGTTTAGTAGAAAGGTACTATTCTGCCTTTGTAACGCACGACGCCAAAACCGCCTTTGGCATTTTGAGCTCTACATAACAGGCGTTTGATGGAAACAGCAGGAGCAATCACACCATCAATGTACATAGTAAAAAGGAATCGAATCCATTGCTAGGTCAAAAAAATCCAATGGAAAAACATCAGCACATGTGGCATATCCATGTAGAATTCTTGTCCTCTTAGCCTTCTGTGAAATGCCGACAGCTCAAATTACTTTTGTTGTTGGTTCAATTTCACTCTGGTGATGAGTTAAGTACACAAAGAGCATACTTTAGCACTTATTACTCAGTTACTTGTAAAACATTTGACAAAAAAAAAAACCCTATATAAATCAGCATAGTTGTGATTTGGGAAATAATTTCTCCAGCTAAACATGGGAAGTTTCTTACTTACTGTTGGTATCTCTTCTATTTTTCTTATAAACACATTTAAAATAGGACTACTAAAAAAGAGCCATATAAAAAAGAGGTTAGAATCAAAATATGTGTTTGACAATAAAATGAAAATTTTTAATGGTTGAAAAATTTTCACAAATTTCTTGAGATTTTCAAGATATAAAGTCTTAAAATTTGACGTCATAGCGATATTCATCCTTCCAAAGAGATCTAATTGCTTTGATAATGTGCTTGGGGCCTAAAAACCTGAAAAAATAATATCAAATAATTTATTTTTTTAGTAATTATATCTACATTTGTGATAATCCAACAACTGAAATTTGATTTCATAATGATTATTGGCCTTATAAATATTCTTAACAGTTTGAATTGTAATTTATTATCCTATAAATAATAATAATAAAGAAAACGGGGATTGCCTATGAACTAATCCAACATTGAAAATGTTACATCGATAGTTAAAAATTTTTCACATAAATTTCTCAAGATTCATAAGGCATCAAGCCTTGAAAATTAACGTTATAGCCATGTTCAGCCTTCCAAACATTTTCAATGGTTTGGAATTTGTGTTTGAAGCCCACATAATTCAAAAAATAATATTCAATGGCCCACTTTTTTCACATATATCGAGATTGGTAATGAACCAATTACTGAAATTTGGTTTCATAGCCATGTTTGATTTTGTAAATATTTTTCAACGGTTTGAATCTTGACTAATCCTCTTGGATTAAAAAAAATTGGTTGGATGAGATAAGCTTAGTGGTACGGTAGTCTGCATCTTTTTTCTAGGCTTTACTTCTCAACTGCATTATAAAGTGGGTTCTGAAAAAAAGAGGTGATGTCTACACTTCTCTAAAATGAGCAAAGGTTGAAAAATGGTGCCAAACACTTTATTGTTCCAAACCCCTACCCGCTTTAAAGAAATAAAGGAGTGAGGCAAAAAATAAACCTACCAAGCAAGGGCTTAAATGATTTTGGGTTAATTTACTTTTGGTTTCTTAGGTTATGGTCAACTTTAATTTTTACCTAGTCTTCTCCATCCCCCATAATTTCACTGTAAGTATCCTTAAATGAAATGATTACATTTATAAGGCAAGCACACACTAACTTTATTACTAAGATAAGGATAACTTCCTAACAAGTCATAGCATCCTAACAAATACTCTAACCACCTAACCACTTATTGATATTATTTAACATCCCCCCTCAAATATATGATTCTTTTATGCAAAGAATATGTGATTGTCAACAATAAAAATAAAAACCCTTTTGATCACTAAATGAAATAACAAAATACTTTGTAGATGATCATGTCTTTTTGGAGATCAACGTTTGTTTGTGGATTCATTACTACCGCAATCTGCTCTTATTGAGTTTGTTAGTGCCGGCAGTCCACTAGATCAAACATGGCTCGATCTCTTCCAAAAGTTTTGATCGTACAAATTGATCTCTTCCAAAAGTTTTGAACGTACAAATTGATGGATATAAAGATTTGAGGAAGATAACGAGATCATATGGCTTAAGTAGATGGATGCATAGGAGATGATGCGGATTTTTTTTAAAGAAAAATTGCACCTACTTAATCGGAAAATCATCACAGGGTCCCATCTCTGATACCATGAAGAATTTTAATAATCAATGTATTCCCATAATTTCACTTGCAACCCCTGCTTGATATGGAACAAGGGTTGCAGGTTATATTATCATTGATTGTGTGAGATTTGATAATGCTACCCTTTTGTGATAGGATAAGCTCTCATTTATCACACCAAGGTGGCCAAGGTAAAATAATAAAGAGATCTTATTGCATCCCAATCCACAATGGCCGTTATGCTTATAAGTAAAGCATAAAAAGGGAGTTTTCTTTCCACTCTGGTCCACTACAAAAAACAAAAGTGAAACTAAAAAAATAAAAAAGATTTTTTTTTCTGCTCAACCACACTGAAGCCATTAAAAAAAAGGTGAAACAGATAAAGGATCTTTTTCCGCACTATGAACTTATTGACATTGATCTATAGCGTTTTAAATTTTACGGTAAACCATTATCATATGTGATAGAATTGGTTTTCATTTATTTTGTACTGGTAAATTATAAAGGAACCTCTCAGAACTAAATGCATTTCAAGTGATACCAAGGACCTAGTTTCTAAAGCTAGAAACGGCCTATACTTATATTGACTCTGTCTACAACCTCTCAAATTGTGTTGTAAAACATTATCTCGGGATTGGAGAGGTTTCAGTTAATTGCATCAATTAAAAAAGAGAGAGAGAGAGTATATGTTTTAAATCTTTTCTTTTTTCTATTTTTTTCATTTTTGTAGGAGGTGAGCTATATTAATAAAAAGTAAACGAGCAAGTAGATATAGCCCCATTAGATACTTACTATAAGTTAAACGGTACAGATACCCGTAAATTGATAAGTAGTCACCCACTAGTGGATAAATTAAGAAAATGTGATAGCTACTTTTATAGTAACAATGGGAAGATGATAATGATCATGCATTGCATACCCGTGGTAAAGCCTTTTCCCATGTGTATAGAATGTTCGCTGCAACAGTAATCAGAAATTAGGCAGATTGAAGCCACCGAGGAGGTGGTGGGTCTCACAATGAAGATTAAAAACCGAAAAGGAAAAGACCTCAGCGTCGCACTCACACGCGTGCACTTACCCACAAAGGCCAAAATAGCAAATTGTCCCGCACATGCCACCTATCCGAAATCATGCATGCCACGTGGCACACGAGATGAAGCCCCTCAGTCAACTAAGACGGCTGGAAACTTCCACTGCCAAAGCAGGACAGCCAGGTGGGCCCCCGCCTCCCTTAAATGCCCACGGTTTCACATCGTCTCGTTCAGGCCTCCGTCTTTCTCCACCGCCGCAGAGGCCCTAAGTTCCCGGTCTCGAAGACTATTCTGTTTTCTAACGAAGAAAGAAAACATGTCTGCTGCCTTGAGCACGGTACTTCTCCATCTCATCCTCTTCTTCACGTGTTTCCACACAATCCGATCAGACGATGAGCTCCAAATCCTGCTCAACTTCAAATCCCAGCTCTCCATCTCAAACTCTCTCGACTCATGGAGCTCAGATCTTCATCCATGTAGCTTCACCGGAATCGTCTGCAATCCCGCCAATTCGATCACCGAAATCAACCTCCCCAACATGGATCTTTCCGGGAAACTCCCTCTCGATTCCATCTGCAACCTTCCATCCCTTGAGAAGCTCGCGATCGGATCGAATTCCTTTTACGGAGCGATCACATCAGATCTCAGAAACTGCAGCAAGTTGCGTCACTTGGATCTGGCTTCGAATAAGTTCCAAGGACCGCTGCCTGATTTCTCAAATCTCAATACTCTAAGGCTCTTGAATCTGTCCGAGAATCTGTTCTCCGGTTCTTTTCCTTCCAACTCGCTGCGGAATCTGACGAATCTTGTTTCTCTCAGCCTGGGAGACAATCCGACCTTCGATCCGAGTCCGTTTCCGGACGAGATCTTGAGCCTTCGCCGGCTCTCGTGGCTCTATCTCTCGAATTGCAGTCTCGAAGGAAAGATCCCGCCTTCGATCGGAGATCTGACGGAGCTCATCAATCTCGAGCTCTCCAGCAACAATTTCACCGGCGAAATCCCCGCCGGCATCGTCAGGCTCACCAAGCTCTGGCAATTGGAGCTATGGAAGAATCAACTCACTGGAAAGATCCCGGTTGGATTCGGAAACCTCACGAATCTGGAGAATTTCGATGCGTCCTTGAACCGTCTCGAAGGCGATCTCGGAGAATTGAGGAATCTCGCGAATCTCGTCTCTCTGCAGCTCTTCTACAACAACCTATCCGGCGAGATCCCGCCGGAATTCGGCGACTTCAAGAGGCTCGTAAACCTCTCTCTGTACGGAAACCAGCTAACTGGAACTCTGCCTCCGAAGCTAGGAAGCTGGGCGGAGTTCAACTTCATCGACGTGTCGGAGAACCGTCTGACCGGTCCGATCCCGCCGGATATGTGCAAGAGGGGCAAGATGAGGAAGCTCCTCCTGCTCGACAACGGCTTCACCGGTCCGATCCCTGAGTCGTACGCCAGCTGTCCGACTCTGATCCGTTTCCGAGTCACCAACAACTGGCTCTCCGGCAGAGTACCTGCCGGGATCTGGGGCCTTCCAAACGCCGAAATCATCGACCTCTCCATCAACCGATTCGAAGGCCCTATAACAGCCGACATCGCAAACGCTACGAAACTAGGGCAGCTGACCATCTCCAACAACTACTTTTCCGGCGAAATTCCGCCGGAGATCTCGAAAGCCACGTCCCTCGTCTCGATCGACGCCAGCTTCAATCAATTTTCCGGCGAGATCCCGGCGAGCATCGGAGAATTGAGGAATCTCGGCAGCTTGTTGTTCGACAAGAACCTGCTCTCAGGCGGAATTCCAGGTTCATTGTCCTCTTGCGCTGCTCTCCACGAGATCAATCTGGCCGGAAATTCTCTCTCAGGTAAGATCCCGGCAACCCTGGGCTCGCTGCCATCACTCAATTCCCTAAACCTGTCGGGAAACAAGCTCTCCGGCGAGATTCCGGCGAGTCTCTCCTCGTTGAAGCTCAGCATCCTCGATCTATCAAGGAACCAGCTGACCGGCCGAGTGCCTGACGCGCTCTCGATCTCGGCCTACAGCAGCAGCTTCGCAGAAAATCCAGGACTCTGCGGTGATAACATCCGTTATCTCCGTCCATGTCTGTCAAGTGCCGCCCAATCGAGCAAATACAGAACACTTCTATCTTGCCTCCTTGCCGGAACAGCTGCCCTCGTCTTGCTGGGTTGCTATCTGCTTGTAAAGAGATGGAGAAGCAATCGTGACCGTCCGATCAAAGACTTGTGGGACCTGCAATCGTTTCGGATCTTGAGCTTCACAGAGCAAGAGATTTTGAATTCCATAAAACAGGAGAATCTGATAGGAAAGGGCGGGTCCGGGAATGTTTATCGGGTCGTCTTGGAGAACGGCAAAGAGCTCGCTGTGAAGCACATATGGAATTGTGATTCGGTGAACGGCAGGAGCAGGAGAAGCAGCAGTACCGCAATGCTAGGGAAACGATCCACGAAGTCGCCCGAATTCGATGCGGAGGTGGCCACGCTCAGCTCGATCCGGCATGTGAATGTGGTGAAGTTGTATTGCAGCATTACCAGCGAGGATTCGAGCCTTTTGGTTTACGAGTATCTGCCGAATGGGAGTCTGTGGGAGCGGCTGCACGCCTGTGGGAAGACGGAGCTGGATTGGGGGATCCGGTATGAGATCGCTTTGGGGGCCGCTATGGGGCTCGAATATCTGCACCATGGGTGCGATAAGCCGGTCGTGCACCGGGATGTGAAGTCCAGTAACATACTGCTGGATGAGTTTTTCAAGCCGCGGATTGCAGATTTCGGACTCGCGAAGATCATGCAGAGTGCATCAAAGGATTCGACACAGGTGATTCCAGGGACACATGGGTACATCGCTCCCGGTAAGCAAACGTCACATTGATATCTTCACATCAATTTTTTGCATTATTAAATGAATGACACCTCAATTAAGCAGGCTTAACATTTGATTCTATGTTGCTAATTCTCTCGAGTTATGATTGAAACAGAGGCACTGATAATTTTACCTTGTGTTTGTTTGATCCCTCTTACAGAGTACGCCTATACTAACAAAGTAGACGAGAAGAGTGACGTGTATAGCTTCGGAGTCGTTCTGATGGAGCTAGTGACGGGGAAGCGGCCAATTGAACCTCAATTCGGGGACAACAAAGACATCGTCTCCTGGATCTCAACCCAGATTACGACCAGGGAGAGCATATTTAATCTGGTGGATTCTAGGATCCCTGAGTCATTCAAAGACGACGCTGTGAAGGTGTTGAGGGTTGCAGTGCTTTGCACCGCAAGGCTGCCATCACTGAGACCTTCTATGAGAGCCGTGGTGCAGATGCTGGAAGATGTTGAACCTTCCAAGTTCATTGCCATTACTGTCAAGGCTGACAAATTGAGTGACAGTTTTGAGGCGAAGAACGAGAAACCCAAGTTAAGCCCTTGATCTATTATTATAAGCGACTAAATAGTTCCTGGTTTCGATTCGGCAGTCCCAAGTAACCTGTACATAGTGCATAGCTAGTAGCCAATAATCTCGTGTACCAGGAGTGATGCCGCTTTGTGAGTTAAAATATAAATGTGTTCCAGTGATCTTAACCAACCAATTATATGGATGACAGCTACTGACAAGATCAGGGTTGCCATTTTTGTTCTATATTCGTGATTTGAATAAGCTGAACAGAGCCTCTCAGGAGCCTTACCCTTGCTGTGCTTGAAGTTGTTGAGGCTTGATTTTATTGGCTTCACTACTCGAGCTCGTGAGCGTTGAGGCATTTAATCTACCTCGTTCTCGCTCAAACTAAGCTTGAATAGAAGATTTATTGTTGACTATTTTTTCTAAAAATCAAACACATCAGCCAAACCAAGTCCCTAGATTAACCAACAAACACGGAGTACCCAAATCAGTCCCCTGTCAGAGGTAGCTATTTCTGAGTTTTGGAGACGTAGAGCTATCCTGGCGTCCCACTTCCTTGCACACGTGAGTCTGTGTCTCCTTGCATGCCGCAGTTTATCTCTCATGCCATGTGTGTCTTCCTTACAGTGTCTCTCTACGGACCCAACCCCTACTTGGGTTAAACAGAGAGAGAACGAAATTGTGAGGCCACTTTTACCATATACAGTGTCCATTGCCATGCGTATTTCACACCCTACATTCTAGATTAGGGATCAATCCATCTGGTGGTATTCCTATCTCTTATTAGAGATAAAATCTCACACTAATAAAAAAAATTCTTTTGAATATTATTTATCAATCTAGCATCGGCCTTTTTTATTGGAATGAAAATTTCCAAGCACTCATATATGATAGGGGGCTCCCAATGTTAGCTTAACTACTTTACCGATGATAATACAAGAAAATGCTCAGCTGTTGCGGATGGGGGCGTGTTAGTTTGAGCCTTATGAACTAAAAATTAAAAAAAAGGAGGAGGGAAAAGAATTTATCGCCTAGGCTCAAAAGAAATAAAACTCATTGTATGGCCTACTTTTTAAAACACAAGCATTTTAACTTATGGTATAGCCCACTTTTTAAAAATATAAGCTGCTCAAAATAAATGCCCTTTCCATGCATGAGATATTTTTCAATTTCATCTTATGATGGGACCAACGCTCATTGTGAAATTTGAAAATATCCCATACATTGCAAAAGTCCTCATTTTAGTAATTTAGATTTTTAACAGATAGGCCAGTATATAATTTCACTTTTACATCAAAGGGATCTAGACCTAAAAAATAAGGAGCATGTTTGGTAATTTGTGATTGCCATTGAAACAAGGATTCTTTGTTGAAGATTTATATATCAGTGGATTCACCTCAATGTCTATGTGTATCCAGTGAAATTTTTAGTACAGTCACAAATGAGTGCCTAACACTAAAAAAGTGCTAGCACTTAGCACTTGGAAACTACTCATGTATCTATTGCTATAGTTGACAAAAATCAGTTTTGGCACACCAATCTACTAAAATAGAAATTTTCAAATTCTATGGGGAGGTCGGACTTGAAATCCTAAAAAAATGAGGATTTTCATGATTTTGTAGAAAGAAGAAATCTTTTCTTTGAAGATTTGGTTGGCAAACATAACCAAAACTAAGTGACATGGGACACATGACCACTGCACTTTACAAACGAATTCATTCTTAGCACATGTTTTAGTTTCATTAACAACTCATTAATGGTCAATGAAGCACGGGTATCAATACGAATACAAGTACATCGATATAATAAAATCTTTTAAAAAGGGATACAAGTACTGCTAGGGCATGTCCAATAAAATATTATATTTTTAAAATTTTAAATAATGCAATATGCTAATAATTGACATAGGTTCGAATCCTTATATGCAGCATGCCAACAATTACTTAATGCCGCTATAAATTCAACCTAATGGAAAAAAAAGAGCAGTAGCAATTTTATTTTTTATATTTTATAATCCAACATTTCTTCCTTTTTCTTTTACCTCTTTTCCTTTTTTTTTTTTCTGTAGGAGATGAGGGGCTTAGAGATGTGTTAGAGCTAAAGTTCGTTTTCTTTTAAGTTCATCGAGAAGGGTTATGGTTAAAATCAAAAATTATATTTTTAGCCATTTCAAACTCTTACAAAAGTTTTTTATCAAAAAATAAAAAACTCTTAATATCCATGCACGTATCCATCTTGTACGTACAAACGTACTCATCTCGTACCCATAAAATCAAAATGTACTGGATATGTTTGATCATACTTGATATATTTTTTGCCATACTCGTATTCATACCATTCCGGATACGTGCCTAGTACATGTAAGTATATATTTTAGAATGTTGTGATTGAGCACGAATTTGAGCACACAGAAGAGAGAAAAACAACACCACATAGAACTATGAGGAATTGATTACAAGGAGAAAGATCACTCTCACTTTCAACCCCAAACTCATTTACACCCAGACTCTCAGATCTACTCGTCTCTTTACCTCAGCTGGAGCAATAGAACTCTCCATTTATAGACTCCATTAGCTGATGGATGTTTGCAGTTTTGGCTGCTCAAGGAGTCTTACAAGGTGGCTACAGTTCAACTACAACTAGGGTGGCTTGGGAGGGCGGCTACAGTTCGACGTTGCAGACCTGCAAATGTGGCTACAGTTCTACCATGGCTCTATTGAGCCACACAACTAACAAATCTCCACCTTGGCGAAAATCGGAGCCAATCCTCACAAAATTCTTCTTACCGCCTTCATATGCCCATTTGGGCACTAAGGTACTTCTTACGCCAATAAAGTCCAACAATGCTTGAACTTGGCTGTTGGAATAGGCTTAGTCATCATATCTGCTGGGTTCTCTGCTGTAGGGATCTTCTCTACTACAATAGCACCTTGAGAAATTACATCCCGAATGAAGTGTGCTCTGACATCATTGTGTTTGGTTCTTTCGATGCATCAGATTGTTTGTTAGATCGATAGCACTCTGGCTATTACAAAACATAGTAGTTAACTGTTGTTGCAATCCCATATCATCAACCAAACCCCTCAGCCAAATAGCTTCATTCACTGCTTTTATAACTGTCACATTTTCTGCTTCAGTAGTAGACAAGGCAATAGTAGATTGTAATGTTGCCTTCCAGCTGATGACACTATTAGAAAGAGTGAAGGCATAACCTGTCAAGGATCTTCTTCTGTCTAAATTTCCAACAAAATCTGAATCAACATATCCAATGACACTGCCAGAAGTGTTATCATTTCTATAATATACTATCCCAACAACTGTAGTACCTTTAAGATAGTGGAGTATCCATTTCATAACCTGCCAATGAACCTTCTCAGGTTTATCCATGTATCTGCTTATTACACTAACTGTATGTGAAATGTCTAGCCTTGTACAGACCATAGCATATGTAACACTCCGACCCAGCTTGACCTCGTTTAGCGGCTAGTTAATCTTGTTTTCGTTGTTAATCGCGTTTTGTTTGTATTTTATTTTCGTTACGGGTCATGGATAGGTAGTTGGGTTGAGTTTGACCTGGATTAAGTAGACCAAGCCCTTTTTCGTAATTTTAGCTTTTCTAAGATATGGTCATTTTTGCATCATCTTGATGTCAACACGTGTCTTTCATTGAGCTCGTTAACTTTCGTAACTACGTCACTTGCAACCGATGTCGTGTGATTCGATTGGACCTGGATTTGACTCAAACTGAAAATAGAATTCTCACTTGGACTCTCTTGCAATTTGGACAACCCATTAACTTATATATACTTCATCCATCGACAGAACCCATGTTCTCTCTCATTTTCTTTCTTCACTGCACGTGGAAACCTCTCTCTCTCTCTCTCCTTCTCTTGAATTCTCTCCTCCGGATTCTCTCCTCCATCGAGCTAGAGGAGGTTGGTTCCTTTGCATGTGAGGTGAGTGGGACATTCTTCCATCTCTCTCATCTCTTTCCTCTATTTCTTCTTCTTCTTATTTCTCATTGCATGGTGTGTCTGTGATTCCAATTCTCATGCATGCATGTGGGTTGATGTGTGTTAGGTTGTGTTTGGATCCAAGAACTTCAGTTGGGCAATTGAATTCCGATTAAGGTAAGTATAACCATAACTTGTGAGAACCCATGTTGGTATGCATTTGATTTGGTTAGTTTTACATGAATTGATATGGAAACCATGTGTTTACAGCCCATTTGGTTAGTATGCTACCCCTTTCCATTGAAAAATTGCAATTCTGATGAGTTCCCAGACTTCCTGTATGTGTTTCAGAAATTTGACTTCGTGCAGGTACGGCTAAGCCGTATGCCACTTATGGCTTAAAGACCAGGGAGGAGATAAACCCAGTTTTCCTCTACGGCTAGGGCACGGCTAAGCCGTGGATTGCCCTACGGCTAAGCCGAAGCTCAGCCGTGGCCCAGCCGTAGATCAATACAGGGTGTATTTTCTGGAATAACTGAGAGTCATCACTTGACAGACCTTCTACGGTCCAGCCACGGCTAAGCCGTAGACTACACACGGCTAAGCCGTAGCACACACACGGCTAAGCCGTATCCATACTAGACTAATGAAAGAAAAACAAGGATAGGTGTAAGGAAAAGACCGATATGGCCTTCATGATAGAATGTAGAATACCTAGACCTGCCCAACGGAATGTGATACAATGCGTGAATGATCTCGAGGGCTGCGAATCATTCATGTTCATTATCCGGATGTTAAGCACCTTCCCATGGGTGTTGGTTTAAGGGTCTTCGTGCACCGCCCGATTCAATGCAACACGAGACAACGGTGTATCGAATAACTTAAAACTACATCATCATGCACGGTTAGAAACACCGGATAATTAGATTAGAATTGGTTTGTAAATAAAGATGATTCGATTTCGCATGATTTGTTGCACAACATATTGCATTCGATCATTGATCTCAACGCTCTGACATGATTACTTGTATTCCGTTACCTTCACATTGTGATTCCTTACCTTGAGTATGCATGTATGATATGCTCACTCACAGATATGCACGTATGATATGTTGTCACGATCTACTCAGGGTTTTCATGATTGACTCTGTATGGTCAAGCACTACTTAGCCTCAGCCTTAGGATCCCGATGGGGTGAATTTGGTATAGTTATATGGACTTGCTGCAGTAAGGATATGTCTTGGGGAACCGGACCCCAGGAAACCGAGACCCATTGTACCCTGGCCCGGACAATGGTGTTCTTTGCACGTTATAAGATCCCTCTTTTGGGAGCATATGGTAATGTAATAGCCACTAGTATGTACACAGCATGTATTCATTGATTCACTTAGCATATTTCTTTCTTGCATGACAGCCTAGTATACGAAAATGCCTTCTTTAATAACATGATGTTCTTTATTCTATTAGACACAGCGTGTGTTAACTTGCTATGGTTTATACTTTGCTGAATCTTCGTATTCACAGTTGTTTTTGGTGTTGCAGGCCCAGATACCCCTGCTGAACCCTCGCCGGTCGGCCAGACTCCAGATGAGACCCCCAGGGCCCCATCAGGCCTAGAGGAGTGGATGTGATCACTCCACGGGAGAGCGTTCTTGGCATACATAGCATTGGAGTGTTGTTTCTTATTTTTTTTGAAGATTTGCTCATTTGTGTATATGTCATGACTGTATATGTTATTTTGTTCTTTTTGTAAAACCTTCATATGTAATTATGTCAGTTCGTTCTTGGTATTCTCTTCTTGCACTGTTAGTTTGATATTTCTGATATTTACAGCTTCCGCGTACATGTTTGGCATGTGTGAATGTTCCCTTGTGCGTGTGCATTTAGACTCGGTCTACGTGTGCATGCACGGGAGTACGTGTGTCATTAGATATGGCTTTTGCTAACCCCCGAACCCTGGGCTCGGGTTGTGACATACGTATTGTATGGTATCAGAGCATTCCTTGCTCATTCCTTGTTCTAGATGATAAGCATGTAGGCATGTAGGATCGTGGTGAGGATACGATTATTTTCTTGTGATCTTTCTAGATTTTCGGGCTTGTTGGGCGTAATTGTTTTGTGTTTGTGTCTAACTTTTTCCCTTTTACAGGATGGCGTCAGGTTCAGGTTCTCAGCAGAACGCCAGAAATAATGAAAGCGGATCCGCACCGTCCCCACAGACACAGAATACAGATGAACGCATCCTCATGCTATTTCAGTCTCTACAAGCACAATCGCAATCAATGCAGAACTTACAAGCACAAGTTACCACCATGTTAGACCGACAAAACCAAGCCCCAGTTCAGTCACATATAGACCAGCAGGTGGTCTTACAGCCTCGAGAGAATGACCTGAATGCCCTCTACGGTAAATTTCGCAAGCGTGGAGCTATTGAGTTTTTCGGGACAGAAGAGCCATTGAAGGCAGAACAGTGGCTGGAGCAGACGGAGGATGTCTTTGAGACCGTCGTGTGCACGAACCGGCAGAAGGTCGGGTTAGCAGCCTCCATGTTTAGAGATGTAGCAAAAACTTGGTGGAAAAGCGTGAAAGACTCCTACAGAGATATTCCTAGTGCGACGGTTTGGGAGATGTTCAAGCAGCAGTTCAGGAGGAAGTTCATCCTGGCTCATGTGTTTCGAGCTAAGGAGGTTGAGTTTTTAGCCCTCCGTCAGCAGCAGATGACAGTAGCAGAATATGTGAACAAGTTTATGCAGTTGTCGCACTTTGCTCCGGATATGATCAGCACTGAAGAGAGGAAAGTGAATCGGTTTGTTGAAGGTCTGCATCCCCGGTACATGCACCACGTGACTGCGTTTCAGCATCCGGCTACATTCGATGATGCAGTGGATAGGGCCTATTCTGCTGAGGCCATCCACAAAGCTGCGAGAGCCGTTGAGCCTAAGCGACAGCCGCCCTTCAGTGCACGAGGAAAAGTACAGAAGAAGACGAAAGGCCAGCAGAGCACTTCCAGTTCCGCCGGAGTGACTTGTGGATATTGTGGCAAGAGCCACGCGACTGACGCGTGTTGGAGGAAGGCATGTGCTTGTTTTATCTGTGGTTCGAGGGAGCATATGATAGCCAATTGTCCTCGATATAGAGCCTCCCAGCCCCCAACCTCTGGTCCTACCTCCGGTGCAGTTCCTAGTAGACCCAGTGCACCTACAGCTCCGAGCAAGTCACAGTCAGCTCGTCCAGGCTCGAGACAGCCTCGCCAGACAGCCCGTGCTTACGCTGCTACCCATGAGAGTGCTGAGGATCCACAGGTGGTTGAAGGTACTGTTTTGATTTCGCACGTCGAGGCTTTAGCATTGTTCGATTCGGGGTCTACACGGTCTTACGTAGCACCTCATTTTGCCGAGCGGTTACATCAGCCGTCTAAGCCGTTGCCATATGTGCTGGTTGTATCCACCCCAGTTGGCAAGCGAGTGGAGTGTAGTGTATACTACCCCCATTGCGATGTGCAGATTGCAGGTCATCAGTTGCCTGTTGATTTGATCCTGTTGTCGATGTTGGACTTCGACGTGATCCTTGGTCTGGATTGGCTCGCTCGATATCGTGCCTGTGTTAACTGTTACAACAGGACGATCTTCTTCGATTTAGGCAAGGGCTTCCGTTTCGAGGGCAGTCAGCAGAGATGCCCCAGACGTGTGATCTCGGCGTGTAAGGCAGATCGCTTGATCCGCCGAGGGTGTGAAGGCTTCATTGCCTTTATCTCAGCGAAGACAGAGACGAAGCAGCTAGGTGAGATCCAGGTGGTCTGTGACTTTCCCGATATCTTCACAGACGATGTGCCAGACTTACCCCCGGTTCGAGATGTGGAGTTCGCCATTGAGCTTGTTCCCGGCACGGCACCGATCAGCAAGGCTCCGTATCGCATGGCCCCAGCTGAGTTAGCTGAGTTGAAGAAGCAATTGCAGGAGTTTTTAGACAAGGGTTTCATTCGCCCGAGCGTTTCACCTTGGGGAGCACCAGTCTTGTTTGTCAGGAAGAAGGATGGTACTTTTCGGATGTGCATAGACTACAGACAGCTGAACAAAGTGACTATCAAAAACAAGTACCCCCTACCCAGGATCGATGAGTTGTTTGACCAACTTCAGGGTGCAGCATATTTTTCGAAGATTGATTTGAGATCTGGATATCACCAGTTGAGGGTCAAAGAAGATGACATTCCTAAGACTGCCTTCAGGACTCGTTATGGTCATTATGAATTCCTCGTGATGCCTTTTGGACTAACCAACGCACCTGCAGCTTTTATGGCATTGATGAATCAGATCTTTGCTCCTTTCTTGGACCAGTTCGTAGTTGTTTTTATTGATGATATACTGATCTACTCTAAGTCAGCAGAGGAGCATCGGGAGCACTTGAGAAAAGCCTTGTCGTTGTTGAGAGAACATCGATTGTTTGCCAAGTTGTCGAAGTGTGATTTTTGGCTTGAGCAGGTGGCATTTTTAGGTCATATCATTTCACGAGAGGGATTGACAGTTGATCCATCTAAAGTGGAGGCAGTGGTGAATTGGCCTAGTCCCAAGACAGTGACAGAAGTTCGCAGTTTCCTTGGTCAGCAGGTTACTATCGTCGATTTGTCCAGGACTTTACTAAGATCTCTTCTCCTTTGACGAAGTTGACCAGGAAGAATGTACCATTTGATTGGACTGAGGAGTGTGAAGCTCGTTTTCGGACTTTGAAAGAGAAGTTGACTACGGTCCCAGTGTTAGCCTTGCCAGATGGTAGTGAAGGATTCGTGGTATATTCAGATGCTTCTCGAGCTGATCTAGGCTGTGTGTTGATGCAACACGGGAAGGTTATTGCTTATGGATCGAGACAGTTACGAGAACATGAGAAGAATTACGCCACCCATGATTTGGAATTGGCAGCCATCGTGTTTGCATTGAAGCTGTGGAGACATTATCTGTATGGTGTGCAGTTTGATGTTCGTTCTGACCACCACAGTTTGCAGTACTCATTCACACAGCAAGAGCTGAACATGAGACAGCGGAGATGGCTTGAGCTTATTAAGGATTATGACTTCCCGATCAAATATCAGCCAGGCAAGGGGAATGTGGTGGCAGATGCACTCAGCAGGAAAGCAGAGTCTGTGCAGCTATTGAGCAGTTTCCTCTTAGAGTTCCATGGTCTTCCTGTTGAAGTAAAACTAGTGGATGAGCGCGTGACTTTGGCTAGTACGCTAGTGTTTCAGCCTGAGATGATTCAGCAGATAAAAGACAGGCAGTTTGAAGATCTAACCTTAAAGCGCATTCGAGACCACATTGGAGACAGACCCGATTTCAGACTCGAGGATGGTGTACTCTATTTTCGGAGTAGGTTGTGCGTGCCAGCAGTTGATGATTTCAAGGAGAAATTGATGAACGAAGCGCATTACGCTCAATATGCGATGCATCCAGGCAGCACGAAGATGTTCCGGAATCTCAAAGATCGCTTTTGGTGGAACAACATGAAGAGATAAGTAGCAGGATTTGTTGCTCGCTGTTTGACATGACAGAAGGTGAAGGCAGATCATCAGAGACCGCCAGGCTCGTTGCATCCCTTGCATATATCGCAGTGGAAGTGGGAAAACATCACCATGGACTTCGTTTCCGGATTACCGCCGACGAGCAGGAAGAACAACGCCATTTGGGTGATTGTAGATCGATTGACGAAGTCAGCCCATTTCATTCCTTTTCGGAAGGGTATGACATTTTCAGAGATGGCGAGGAAGTTCGTGGATGAGATCGTCAGGCTCCATGGTACCCCCGTGTCGATTGTATCCGATCGTGACAGCCGTTTTGTTTCATTTTTCTGGAAAGCTTTTTAAGAGGCTATGGGTACGAAGTTGAGCTTCAGCACGGCATACCACCCACAGACGGATGGGCAATCAGAGCGAACGATTCAGACTTTGGAGGATATGTTGCGAGCCAGCGTGTTGAACTACGAGAAAGAATAGGATCTTCACCTATCGTTGTGCGAGTTTGCCTTCAACAACAGCTTCCACGAGAGCATTGGGATGGCGCCATATGAAGCATTGTACGGGAAGAAGTGTAGGAGCCCGGTATGTTGGGAAGAAGTTGGAACTCGAAGTTTTCACGGACCGACGATCATTGCTGAGACTACGGAGAAGGTACAGAAAGCAATTGAGAACTTGAAAGTTGCTCGGTCGAGGCAGAAGAGTTATGCAGACACCCGCAGACGACCATTAGAGTTTCAAGTTGGTGAGTGGGTTTTTCTGAAGGTCTCACCGATGAAGTGTACAATCCATTTCGGCCAGAAAGGCAAGTTAGCTCCACCCTATGTCGGACCGTTCGAGATCAAGAGTCGGATTGGTGATTTGGCCTATCGATTAGAGCTTCCCGAGATGTTTTCAGGAGTGCACAACATTTTCCACGTTTCGATGCTTCGGAAATATGTTCATGATCCCTCCCATGTCATTCGTTACGACGAGGTTCAGATTCAGCCGAGTGCTGCATATGTTGAGCGACCGCTCCGTATCGTGGGAACCCGATAGCAGATACTCCGCACCAGGACAATTCGATGGGTCAAAGTGCTATGGAGCATCACAGTCCCGATGAGGCTACTTGGGAGTTAGAAGAGCAGATGGCACGACAATACCCTGATCTGTTTTCCCAGGTATGAGTGAGTGAGTGTTCATTCCGGGGACGGAATGATTCTCAAGTAGGGGAGGATGTAACACTCCGACCCAGCTTGACCTCGTTTAGCGGCTAGTTAATCTTGTTTTCGTTGTTAATCGTGTTTTGTTTGTATTTTATTTTCGTTATGGGTCATGGACAGGTAGTTGGGTTGAGTTTGACCTGGATTAAGTAGACCAAGCCCTTTTTCGTAATTTTAGCTTTTCTAAGATATGGTCATTTTTGCATCATCTTGATGTCAACACGTGTCTTTCATTGAGCTCGTTAACTTTCGTAACTACGTCACTTGCAACCGATGTCGTGTGATTCGATTGGACCTGGATTTGACTCAAACTGAAAATAGAATTCTCACTTGGACTCTCTTGCAATTTGGACAACCCATTAACTTATATATACTTCATCCATCGACAGAACCCATGTTCTCTCTCATTTTCTTTCTTCACTGCACGTGGAAACCTCTCTCTCTCTCTCTCCTTCTCTTGAATTCTCTCCTCCGGATTCTCTCCTCCATCGAGCTAGAGGAGGTTGGTTCCTTTGCATGTGAGGTGAGTGGGACATTCTTCCATCTCTCTCATCTCTTTCCTCTATTTCTTCTTCTTCTTATTTCTCATTGCATGGTGTGTCTGTGATTCCAATTCTCATGCATGCATGTGGGTTGATGTGTGTTAGGTTGTGTTTGGATCCAAGAACTTCAGTTGGGCAATTGAATTCCGATTAAGGTAAGTATAACCATAACTTGTGAGAACCCATGTTGGTATGCATTTGATTTGGTTAGTTTTACATGAATTGATATGGAAACCATGTGTTTACAGCCCATTTGGTTAGTATGCTACCCCTTTCCATTGAAAAATTGCAATTCTGATGAGTTCCCAGACTTCCTGTATGTGTTTCAGAAATTTGACTTCGTGCAGGTACGGCTAAGCCGTATGCCACTTACGGCTTAAAGACCAAGGAGGAGATAAACCCAGTTTTCCTCTACGGCTAGGGCACGGCTAAGCCGTGGATTGCCCTACGGCTAAGCCGAAGCTCAGCCGTGGCCCAGCCGTAGATCAATACAGGGTGTATTTTCTGGAATAACTGAGAGTCATCACTTGACAGACCTTCTACGGTCCAGCCACGGCTAAGCCGTAGACTACACACGGCTAAGCCGTAGCACACACACGGCTAAGCCGTATCCACACTAGACTAATGAAAGAAAAACAAGGATAGGTGTAAGGAAAAGACCGATATGGCCTTCATGATAGAATGTAGAGCACCTAGACCTGCCCAACGGAATGTGATACAATGCGTGAATGATCTCGAGGGCTGCGAATCATTCATGTTCATTATCCGGATGTTAAGCACCTCCCCATGGGTGTTGGTTTAAGGGTCTTCGTGCACCGCCCGATTCAATGCAACACGAGACAACGGTGTATCGAATAACTTAAAACTACATCATCATGCACGGTTAGAAACACCGGATAATTAGATTAGAATTGGTTTGTAAATAAAGATGATTCGATTTCGCATGATTTGTTGCACAACATATTGCATTCGATCATTGATCTCAACGCTCTGACATGATTACTTGTATTCCGTTACCTTCACATTGTGATTCCTTACCTTGAGTATGCATGTATGATATGCTCACTCACAGATATGCACGTATGATATGTTGTCACGATCTACTCAGGGTTTTCATGATTGACTCTGTATGGTCAAGCACTACTTAGCCTCAGCCTTAGGATCCCGACGGGGTGAATTTGGTATAGTTACATGGACTTGCTGCAGTAAGGATATGTCTTGGGGAACCGGACCCCAGGAAACCGAGACCCATTGTACCCTGGCCCGGACAATGGTGTTCTTTGCACGTTATAAGATCCCTCTTTTGGGAGCATATGGTAATGTAATAGCCACTAGTATGTACACAGCATGTATTCATTGATTCACTTAGCATATTTCTTTCTTGCATGACAGCCTAGTATACGAAAATGCCTTCTTTAATAACATGATGTTCTTTATTCTATTAGACACAGCGTGTGTTAACTTGCTATGGTTTATACTTTGCTGAATCTTCGTATTCACAGTTGTTTTTGGTGTTGCAGGCCCAGATACCCCTGCTGAACCCTCGCCGGTCGGCCAGACTCCAGATGAGACCCCCAGGGCCCCATCAGGCCTAGAGGAGTGGATGTGATCACTCCACGGGAGAGCGTTCTTGGCATACATAGCATTGGAGTGTTGTTTCTTGTTTTTTTTGAGGATTTGCTCATTTGTGTATATGTCATGACTGTATATGTTATTTTGTTCTTTTTGTAAAACCTTCATATGTAATTATGTCAGTTCGTTCTTGGTATTCTCTTCTTGCACTGTTAGTTTGATGTTTCTGATATTTACAGCTTCCGCGTACATGTTTGGCACGTGTGAATGTTCCCTTGTGCGTGTGCATTTAGACTCGGTCTACGTGTGCATGCACGGGAGTACGTGTGTCATTAGGTATGGCTTTTGCTAACCCCCGAACCCTGGGCTCGAGTTGTGACAGCATACATGATACTCCCAGCTGCACTAGCATAAGGAACACGTGACATGTGCTCCACCTCCTCCTCAGTTTGCGGTGATAAAGCAGCGGAAAGTTTAAAATGAGCTGCAAGTGGAGTATTCATAGGTTTCAACCTTTGCATGCCAATGCGTTCTAGTACCTTTTCAATGTACCCTTTTTGTGACAAAAATAATTTGCCCGCTTTTCGGTCCCTATGAATCTCCATCCCAAGTATTTTGTTTGCAGCACCCAAATCCTTCATCTCAAATTCACCATTGAGTTGAGCCTTCAACCTATTGATCTCAGAAATATCCTTAGAAGCAATTAACATATCATCAACATATAACAGCAAATAAATAAAAGAACCATTTGTGAGCTTCTTGTGATAAACACAATTATCATACTCATTCCTATAATAGTCATTTCCTACCATAAAGGTATCGAAATGCTTATACCACTGTCTAGGAAACTGCTTTAGTACATACAAAGATTTCTTTAGTAAGCAAACATGGTCCTCCTTACGTTGGATTTCAAACGCCTCTGGTTGATGCATATAAATCTATTCCTTCAACTCACCATGCAAAAAAGCAGTATTGACATCAAGCTGCTCAAGCTCTAAATCCAATAGAGCAACTATAGCATGTAGCACCCGGATGGAGTTATGTTTCACCACAGGAGAGAACACTTCATTGAAGTCAATACCCTCCTTCTGAGTATAGCCTTTTGCAACCAGTCGTGCTTTGAACTTAGCATTTTCCACCCTGGAGTTCCTTCCTTCTTGTTGAAGACCCATTTGCAACCAACAATCTTCTGGTCCTTCGGCGGTTTTACCAGCTCCCAAATATGATTCTTATGAAGAGATTCAATCTCTTCACTCATGGCGATAGCCCATTTTGCTGATTCTTTACTAGTGATGGCTTCATAAGACGTAACCGGCTCCGCCTCCACACTTTTAGCTGTATTAAGAGCGTAGGCTACGAGATCATCATATCTTTGAGGTGGCTTAATCTACCTCCTCTCTCTGTCCCTAGCAAGCATATAATCTTGTGGAACTGCATTCTCCTTATTTGAGCCTTACACCTCATCTTGCTGAGCTGGGACATCTTGTAATTTTTCTTGCAAGTTTTCTGAAGCTTCCACTTCAAGCTCCACATGTTTACTGACACCGAGGTTTGTTCCGGTATCAAGACACTCCTTCTTTGGTTTCAACATTGCAGACTCATCAAAGGTTACATCTCTGCTGATAATGCATTTGGGTGATTTTTCATCAAGGCACCACAGCCTATATCCCTTCACCCCATGTGCATATCCTAGAAATATGCACTTTTTTTCCCTTGGTTCAAGCTTACCATCATTCACATGAGCATAAGCAGGACAACCAAATATTCACAAATTTGAGTAATCAGCAGGAGAACTAGACCATACCTTTTCAGGAGTTTTACACTTGATAGTCGTTGATGGAGACCTGTTGATCAGGTAACAAACTGTATTAACAGCTTCCGCCTAGAACTTCTTAGATAACCCGGCATTAGAAAGCATACACCGGGTCCTTTCCAACAGAGTTCTGTTCATCTTTTCTGCAATCCCATTTTGCTGCGGTGTGTTTTTGACTGTGTGGTGTCTCACAATTCCTTCATTCTTGCATAACTCATTAAAAGCACCTCCACAGAATTCCAAGTCATTGTTAGTTCTCAAGCGCTTGATCTGTTTACCTGTTTGCTTCTCGACAATAGCCTTCCATTGCTTGAAATGTACAAAGACTTCATCTTTGTGCTTTAAGATATGCACCCAGACCTTTTGAGAATAATCATCAATAAAAGTTAACATATATCTACCACCACCGAGAGATGGAACACGAGAGGGTCCCCAAAGGTCAGAATGGATATAATCCAAAGTACCTTTGGTCTGATAAACTGCTATACTGAACTTGACTCTGCATTGCTTTCGGAATACACAATGCTCATAGAAGTCCAGCTTTCCCAATTTCTGGCCACATAGCAAACTTTGTTTACTTAGCTCTTCCATACCCCTCTCACTCATATGCCCAAGCCGCATATGCTACAGCTTGGTAGTGGCCAAATCTAAATCTGATGATGACACAGCAGCAACACCTGTGACCGTGCTACCATGCAGAAAATAGAGACCATTTTGTTTCTGTCCCTTCATCACCACAAGAACGCCCTTGGAAATTCTCATAACTCCACCTCTAGCTTTATAATTGCAGCCATTGGAGTCAAGAGTACCCAAGGAAATCAGGTTTTTCTTCAATTCTGAAACGTGCCTGACATCGGATAGAGTCCTCACAATACCATCATACATTTTAATTCGGATTGAACCTATCCTAACAACCTTACAGGCCATATTATTGCCCATAAGAACTTTCCCACCATCTATGGACTGATAAGTGGTAAACCAATCCCTGTTGGGACACATATGATAGGAATAACCCGAATCAATGATCCACTCATCACCTGAGCTACTGATGGTAACAGAGAGAACATCTCCACTATTATAATTATCTTCTACAACACCAACTACATTTTCAGAATTAGAAAGTTTTTCCTTTCCTTTGCATTTTGGACAGTTTTTTCTAAAGTGCCCTTCCTTGTGACAATAGAAGCACTTTATTTTTCTAGATCTTGATTTTGATCTAAAATGGCCTCTTCTATTCGGACCTTTCTTCTATGTTTTTCCTCGCACCATTAGACCCTCGGCTAAACTATCACCATTGTTTTTAGACACAACCTTTTTTTTCAACTCCCTGGAGTTTAAGGCTGCCTCTATATCATCTTTAGATAAAGTTTCCCTACCATACATCATGGATCCACAAAGTGATCATACGAGGGCGGTAAAGAACAGAGCAGCATGATTGCTTGATCTTCATCATTGATGCTAACTTCTATATTTTCAATGTCCATTATAATTTTACTAAATGCATCAAGGTGATTGGAGATAGACGTATCTTCATGCATTTGTAGAGTGAACAATTGTTTCTTCAGATACAAACCGTTTGTCAATGACTTGGTCATATACAGATTTTCTAATTTCTTCCACAACCTAGCAGCAGTTTTCTCCTAAACAACTTTCCGCAATGCTTCGTCACTCAAGCATAGTAAAATTGCTCCATATGCTTTCTCCAGCGTATCTTCTTTTTCTGAATCTGACATCGTCTCGGGAAGGCCATTCTTTCCCTTCAATGCCTTTTGCAATCCTTTCAGAACCAACATTGCATGCATCTTGATACGCCATAAATTGAAGTCATTTCTGCCATTAAATTTCTCAATTTCAAATTTTGCATCTATTCCTGAAAAATTTCTGTACTACACTGTAGATCTCGTTACCACGAACACCTTAGAAGAAACGAATCTAAAATCCGATCCCAGATGGCTTTGATATCGTAGAAACAAGTTTCTACGCTCCATTTGGTCAAACCCCCATGTTGACTATCAAACAGCCAATCACCCTTTTCCACTGCGTAGATCTGCTCGAAACGAGTCCACAAGTGCAAATAGATCTCCGATCGGATATCGGATGATCAAGATATTGCAGAAATAATTCTAGCCATCGATCTGGCCAAACTAGTTTGACCATACTGCTGACGTCACACTGATGTAGGTACTTGGCTGGGCTTGGCTGCTGCTCCGCCCGGGTCAGGTTGACCCAAACCTAACCTGGCCTAAACCAAACTAGGCCTGACGGAGCACAAATTTCCTGCGGTACTTTGGTGCACTAGGACTTAAATGTCCTTTTCTTACACCTCAAATGATTAACAGGTGGGTTCCCCCTCTTCTCGCTTCACGCTCGCCACTTTTTACCTTCTTGTTTTTTTTTCTTTTTATTACCTTTGTTCCAAAGGCTTCTCCATCTGAAACAAAGAGACGAGACAAAGAGTGAAGAAAAAAGAGTTGTCCTTCTCCTTTGCGATCCGGCAGCAATGGAGCAATGGCGGCATTCTTCTCAAGTAGCTACAGTGGCAGCGATGATCTATAACCAAGATCCTTCCCTCTTTTTTTTTTTCTTTTTCTTGGCGTCTCTTCGGATCGATCGTGGCCCACTTGAGATAAGCAGGGACCTTAACTAATCTAGGCCGGATTATTTTCTCAGATCTGATGTGAAGCAAGGACAGAATAACAGAGTTCAAATCCTCTATTTTCTGTTCCCAGAAAGTCCATGCACAACGATGGCCCACTTCTGATTAACCCGATCCTTTTTCGTGGATCTCTGTCAACCGTCACAGTGGCACAAACCCAAGGCTCTGATACCAGTTTGTTGTAATTGAGCATGGATTTGAGCACACAGAAGAGAGAAACAACACCGCACAAATGATGCACACAGGGGATTTACATGGTTCGGCTTGAGCCTACGTCCACGGGAGAAGACGGAAAGGTTATCACTGTGAGGAATGGATTACAAAGAGGAAGATCACTCTCACTCTCAACCCCAAACCTAGTTACACCCAACTCTCAGATCTGCTCGTCTTTCTGCCTCAGCTGGAGTATTGTAACTCTCCATTTATAGATTCCATTAGCTGATGGATGACTGCAGTTTTGGCTGCTCAAGGAGTCTGCAGGGTAGTTACAGTTCAGCTACAACTAGGGTGGCTTAGGAGGCGGCTACAATTCGGCGTTGTAGACTTGCAAATGTGACTGCAGTTCTGCCATGGCTCGATTGAGCCACACAACTAACATAGAAGTACCTGTCCTTAATAGTTAATGGTTTTAGAAAAAAGAAACGAACAAACTCATTGGCGGTTTCTTATGGTTGTTCTACATTCAGGCGATCGAGGAAATCGGAGCTATCAATGGTTCTCAGGTCCAAGTAGCCTATTCATATATTCTCAAGGGCCATGATATCCACGCTTTTTCACGTGGTACCCGGTGAGCTTAAGCTGGCCTGGGCCATGAACATCAACGCCTCTGTGATCTGGAATGCATCTGCGGGCAAGCATTTAGCACAAAGCAATGGAAGCACCTGTCTATTGTTTATATGTTAGTACGCTTGCAGGGGTGGCCATTGCTGTCTAAGTTTGTATTTATGCCTGGCGCGGTCGTCCCTGCTTGGGCTGGCCGTGCCAACATGTGTGTGTGGCTAGAGTAGCGGTAATACGAGTTAATGATAATGCTGTGCGGGCTACATGAAAATCCATAGACGACCAATATCACATCCACTTGTCTTCCCATCATCTCTAAGATGACGTTAATTGGATTCATGAGATGTATAAATAGATGGGCACTGTTTCATTTACATTACTTTTCTATTTAGGCTCTTTGTTTTCGGGATGAGCTTATGACATCTGTCGTTTGTTGGCCTGTGAGCTTCCACTGCTTTGCCCGAATGCTTGGCCACACATGGGTTCCATTCACTTGGCCAAGCTGGGAGATTTTCTCAGAGCAGCTGGCAGCTATTTTCACAATGCCTAGCCGATGGACAGTGACAACCGCACCAGCTCCCTGACGAACCCAACAAAAATCATGGAGATCATGGCACTGGAATATATTACTAGGCCTGTTATATCGAGTTCAGACCGAAGTTGAGCCCATGCCTATTGCTCTAATTTTCAGAATCACTTGAATGGAAAACAGGCATCACAAACCCCTCAATATTGGATTTTCTGTATCAATGAATGAGTTTGTTTCAAGGACTAGTGACTACAAAGCATATGTATAGGATTGATACACTTGTGTTTATGATATTACCTCCGAGGGAGGTGGCCATCTTTGGAGGTCGTGTGGGTTAGCGTCCATGGACTAATTGGAATTGCGGATGATAGTGTCCAGATTCACATGGTTTCTTCAATTATACTTGGATTTTCAGACTGCAGTCCTAGCTTGTGTGCATATATGTATGTAGGAATTTTTTTTTTTTTTTTTTTTTGGTCTTTAAACACGGGAGGGAGGCACAATTGTACAAATGAAGGTCAGTGGACCACTTTCTGTGGTTCTAAAATAATAGAAAGGGGTGTAACAGAGAAAACGGGCTTGTAGCTTGCTTGGTCCTCTCCCAATGCTATAATTTGAAGCTATCCCATAGATTGACAGTGACCCGCCAGCTCCGTGAGTACCAACAAAAAGCATGGAGATCATGCCACTAGAATGTATGACTAGGCCTGTCACCTGGAGTCGAGACTTGAGAGTAAACTTGACTCTAAGCCTGTATCTCTGATTTTCTCTATCACCTGAATTGGAAACAAGCATCGTAGACGCATCAATGATTATATTATCAATGAATGAATTTGTGTGCAGGATTCCTTTGGTGACTAAAAAGCGGGTGCATAGAAATGATTCACTTCTGTTTTCATTGGTTTATGTTATTATTACCTCCTAGGGAGTTGACGATCTTTGGAGGTCGTGTGGGTCAGGGTCCATGGACTGATTGGAATTGAGGAGTTGGGTCTTCCTGAGAGAGATAAAAGACGATGATGGTGTCCTGTTGCACATGGTTTATTTAACTGTACTTAGATTTTCAGACCGAGCTTGTGTGCATGTATGTATGTGGGAATTATTTTTTTCTTGTCCGTACACACAAGGGAGGGAGGCACAAATGATGTCACTGGGCTACTTTGTTAGGTTCTAAAATAATAGAAACGGGTCATGTAACAGAGAAAAGGGGGCCAATTATGGCTTGCTTGGTGCTGGGGTCCTCTCTCTTCGGTGGGTAGAAAGATGAGACAGCATTTGACACTGCTGTGGCAAGGGAAGACGCATGACTTCAAAAGAGAAAAAAAAACTCCAAAAAATTGATAATTGGTCGGAATAATGTTTGCTGGTGTGGGTGTTTTGGATGGGGACCTCGCAGGCTGGCCCAGTTTGGGCTGGGCTGGCCCACTTGTTTTTATCAACTTTGAATAAAAAGTTACAACTCCGAAGAAAATGGAGTGTTGGCCAAACTCGGACCTGAATAATAGACTGTTGGCCAAAATCCATCAGCCATCCACGGGTATGCGTTCATGTGACCCACCTCATAAACAAACCAGCCTTCTTTTTATTGGGACCGGCTATACGCATGGGGTTTTTCGTGTTTGTCCGTTGCAAACCATGGATCTTGCACGTGTGATATGTTGCCACTGTTCAATCCGAGTAATTGGTCTCCGTAACTACCATACATACACCAGAAACAGTTGCTACAATAATTTGTTAACTATCGCATATACTATATTCCTTCGAACTGGTCCAGCCACTTTGCTTTATAAAAAATCCACATTACACATTACACGCGCATACCAGAACCCAGGTACCAGACCTTAAAACTTGGATATGAAATTCCCCACTGCTGACCGATATTTTAATACTTATTGCTCTAGGAGCAATTTTACAACACTTTCTGACATTCCCTCTTTCCTCTATTTCCATGTCCAGCGGTAGAGGTGTAAAGCGACCCAGGCGGTTAACCTTAACGGCCCAATTCATATTCTTATGTCGTTAATATTTTTTTAATATAAATATAAAATATATATATAGTCTTTTTATATTTTTTTTAACTATTAAACTTTAAAAGTTTTGAAGATAATTCTATTGAAAAACCTTCAAGTAGGAGAGATCCAAAGTGGAGTAGGTTTACTTTGGTCGAACACTTAAATCTATATCATACTCATTTTTATTTGTGTCTTTTAAATTCTTTAGCCTAAGATGGAAGCAAAGAACATTAGAATGCACGGAAGCACTGCACGAGTCGTGCCATGCTGAGCTGAGCCTTGCTGGTAGCCGACCTGGCATGGCACCACATATTTGACACTCCTATTTAGGGGGGTCAGGTGGGGCTCTGCTTCATGCCCAGGCCTACCTATGATTGGCATCTGCCGGGCTGCCCAGTTTTCATCTCTAGAGGCATGGCCCCCCAAATTTTTTGAAAACCCTTTAAGTCTTTAGGAAAAAGAAATTTTTTTGGCAAATAGTCCCTTCGAACTTTTCAAAGCCCTGTATATTTTGAAAACTACATAATTTTTTTTCCATATGTCCCACCCCAGCCCCCAAGAAAAAAAAAAAAGAACACACCAAAGAAGAATTCCTGGGTCCACCCTCGGTGGGGGCGATGTTGGCGTTATCTATCATTTCTTTTACTCTGCATGTTGATTTGTTCCTTCTATTTTCTTTTGAAATTATAGAAGAAAGGATTTCACGTCTTCAATTGACAAGACTTAACTTGATATAAGAGATTAGGCAAATTTCTTGATACAGATATTTCATTAGATAGACAGTTTAGCCAAGGATTGACATCTGATAATTTCTTTTAAGGACATAAATTATGGGTCATATGCCATTTCATGATTACGCCCATCAGGAGGCCCAAGTCTGATATGAAGTATGAACCCCTCACAAAGTTCAAATTTTAACAGAAGTTGAACTTTGGAGGCTGGACATGATTAATAACGAAAATTTGGGTTGTTTTCCATCTCGAGAAATGATCTCATACTGATGTAAAATAAGAATTGATTCAAACCCTCATATGGCATGGACACCTGTGTGTATGAATTTTCCCAATTTTCACTTGCAATAGAGTGATATGAACAGTTCTTGTCGGCTCGTTTCAAGTGAAATTTACACTGGTTCCTACATATATATATATATATATATATATTTCCGTTTCACATAAGCATTGTTGATGATACTAAGGTGACGCACATATGCTAAACAGTATTGGCGGGCCATAGTTGACAGAGTGGGCCCAGTTAGTCCTAGTAAGGGGCACCATTCACCAAGTACCGATTTTAAGTATGGTGTGATATATAGGGCGAAGCCCAGTTCCAAATTGTCACAAATGGTTTAGATGCAAGTATTGCTAGGGGACATTAGATCACACTCAGGCCTGTCCTAGAGCACAGGTGAAGCCCAAAATTTACACTCAGAGCGAGTTAGGAGGTGATCTTAAACCATGGACCAGGTGTAAGGGAGCCTCCCAAAAGTCAACTCCACGGTTTAATTCACAATGGATTGGACCCGAAGGACCAAGGATAAAGGTTTAAACAATTGATGAATAATCCAGATTCCTACTGATTTTGGAAAGCACGAAACAGAGGCCAGAATGTGTATTTCTTCTAGAAGAGCTCAGAAACAAGGTACGGTTTGCATTTTAACTTTATCACTAGCAATCAAGGCCCTGCTAATCCCGGGCCAAAAATAAATTATCATAACTTTTGAAATTTATTATAAAAAATATATTAAAAAACCTTATAGAAATGCAAGTAATATTTTTGACCTATAGCCTATTTTAGTTTATTCTTAAATTTAAAAAATTAATAAAGAGTTTACCGAAATAATTCTACATATGAAAGAATCGTGAAAATCACATTCGAAGCATTAGATAGCAATTCTTTGAAGAAAATATGTTTATTGTAAAATAAAAAATTGATTATTATATCTATAGATTGATTCTATCTCTTTCTTGAATACAGTTATGAACTTAATCAATAACTTTAAATGTTTACCTGAGGAAGCCCACCAATGCTCATGCTAAACCGGGGCTAAGAAAATCAAGTACATCTCAAATGTTTTAATATTGTTCAGTATAAATAATGATATTAATAGCGACAATGGCATGGGTACATCTTATTTGTAAAAAATTGTATGGGTAAAAATGCAAAATTGTAAATTACACCTGATTTGAGAAACACTTGAATAGTAATAGTTGATTCATTTTCTTTTAATTTAATAGTATCATGCAATAATCATCAACACCTGATAATAATCAAATAAATAAGTAAATTAATATTCTAATCCCAATGGACTGACCACCAGCAACACATTAAAACACTTAATAAAAAACATTGAAATCTATTTTTTTTAATTTATTTTTGAATACTTTAAATTTAATGAGAAAACAATGTACAGTGGTCCACTTTAATACTAAACACTGATAATTATAGCTACATGAAAATCTTTTTGATTTTAAATTCTATCAATAGAAACATATTTTTGAACTAATGAATGGAATTATTAGATATCAAAAGGGAAAATCAAGTGGAAATTTTTGAAGATAAAAAAAGAGATTTTAGGATATTCAAGTTTAAAAAATACTAATTGCTTAATAGATAAGAGAGATGGAGAGAGATTATAGGAGAAGAGATTGTAGCATTTTATGATGCTGTGGTGCTTTAGAAAAAAGAAAACATCAGCACCCTCCACAGGCCTCCATTCTTAGAGCTTTAATATATATAATTGAACGGTGAAAGAATGTAAGGGCAGGTATGAATTTGGGTGAAAGACAAGGGGTGGAAGGTCGGTGGTGTGGGATAGGTCTAGGTGCTAGAAAAGGGGCCACTGGTCTGGTCATTCAAACTTCTAACCTGAAGGGCTGGAAGTGTTTGTACGTATGTGAAGGATTCGAACATTGATACAGGTTAAGGTTCTAATACAGATTTTTTATATGTAAATAAGCAAACAATTAATCTAGATTAAACGGAATCAATCACAGGAGATAGATATGCGATTTTTACATGAAAAATCTAAACGAGAAAAAACCACAGGACCTAATACTTGTCCACACTCATTTAAGCATTATGTGGGAGAGGTTACAAGATCTATTTACTACCCTCATCCAGTTCAACACAACATAAAAGACTCAAAGTTCTTCTTTCCGATGCACACGCCGTTTGCCTTCTCCATGCTTGATCCAATACTCATTGAAGCCACTCAAGATGAATAACCTTCTACAAGAGAGAAGGTAATTTTCTGCAAGAGAGTAGAAGCAATATTCTCTAAAGCTCAACAACTTAGCACGCCCTCTCAATGAATGCTCTGAAGAAGAAAGTAAACTCCAATGTGTTTTCTCAATTTAAAATAGAAAGAAGGATGCCTTAGGGTTAAGAGATAACCCCTCTTTATAACTCCAATTTCATGCCTCATAATGATAATCTAACCAGGATAAGAACTGACACAAAACAGGAAAGTCCTACTTAAAATAGAAACAGAAATTTGTGCAATAACAGTTTCATTGTTTGAGACAGCAAAATGTTTGCAAATCCCGAGGCCATAACTTTGTCGTTTCAGATTTAATTGACGCAATTTTAGAACTTACGGATATCTACTTGAAACGAGCTTTCCAACGGTAGGCCAATTGCCCATATCTGGCAATCGGTTTATGAAATGTGACATTTCTAATCCAAATGCCTTCATTCATATTCTTTTAGGACTCTTTAAATTCTTCAAACTCTTGGTTTAAAATAAATAAAAATACAATTTTGACTCGAACTAGAGTTTTGTCCAATCCATGAATTTAGCCAACATACTAAAATTTTTACAGTAGGTATGCATGTTTTTTTTATCTTTATTTTATTTTTTAGTGTTATTCCTTAATGAATCCAAAGGTGAGAGAATCAGATGGGGTGTGTGAAAGATCAGGTGGGCGGAATGTTGGATGACTGCATGATCAAAACCAACTTAACAGCTATTAGAAGTAGGGATGAGAGTAGGTTACGTTAAATGGGTGAGTTGTCCCCAACCGCTCCAATTAGGGGTGGGCTTGATAGAAGTTCTTTTTTATTTTTAGTTTGAGTGGATAAGAATTTATAGATTTTGATCTAAACTGGGTTTGTTGAAGGCTTGGATAGTGTGACTCTTGCCCACCATGCTCACCTCATTTACAACTTTTATATATTTTTTAGTGGGATGTAATACACATATCATGTGCAATTGCAAAGAATTGAATTAAAGAGTTGTGGATACAAGAGCCCTCTGCATGCAATTAAACATAAATCATATAATTATTTTACTATAATAATAGGAAATAATAAAAATGCTGTCCATCAACCGGCTTGTACTCTGTCACGATGTGGGTTGATACTCTAAATAATAATCACAGGTCAAATTTCAAAATCACTCTTGAATCTTTTATACTTTTCTGCCTATTGGGGTTATTGTTTTTTTAGTACATAATACTTTTTTTAAAAACTTTTTGGATTTCATCTTTTACTTATAGGTTTTTATTTATCTGACCAGGTCTTTTCTCTTGACATCTCTCACATAATTTTTGGATTTCATGCCAACAATTTTATACTTTCTAAATTTCTCTAAAGTTTTTTGAAATGTTTTGTTTTATATATAAGAATATAGTCTTAAGAACTTTTTTAATTAATGACTGTTCTTAGCACTGGGCACAGCAATCATCTATTTGATATTCTAGAAAGGTTAAAGAGTAATCCGGTTCTCGTCCCATTAGCGCCTCTTCACATCCCCCCACTTGAGAAGGCATGAATGCAATCCATTCAGTGCACTATGACGAGGCATCGACTAGAGATATATTAATCTGATGCCCATGATAAAGTAGTCCACGTACGGTAAAAAAGAAACACGATGAATGGTCCCACATCCATAGTTGTCTCCCTAGACCAGTTACTTATGTTCCCTTCCGTGCTAGCAGGTTCATTCCTACACTGTTGAGTTGATACTTGATACCCTCCCCAGGGTATCAAGGAAGAGATTAGTGCTGCAATTATGGTATTCCCTAGTGGTTAGTCCTCGGGTTTATATAACAAATTGTTTAGGGACAACTTGTCACTCAGTCCTATCTTGTTTTTATCTTTCTAAGTTTGACCCTCTGCTGGTTAGGGCAGGTTTGGTCAGAGTTTTGATATGTTTTGGTTTTGGTTTTGTTCTAACTGGGCCCTATTTATGATTAATTTATTTGTTTATTGATAAAATATTGTGAAAAATAATACATTTTTTGTAGTGCACATGTGGAAGCAATTAACATCATCACACACGTAAAAAAGAAGAAAAGCATGCAATCATTACAAACAGATTTTACGTAGTTCACCATAAAGGTTACCTCCATGGGTTATGAGCATCTTGCTCGATTTCACTGTAAAAGATACTGGACAATTCGTTACAAGGACTTCCTCTCCTTTAATACTTAACTGTCAATCTTAATAGGTCTTAATCTTGCTCTTGCAACACCCTGCCATACGTGGTGTGTCAACACCACGGGGAAGAGAGCTCACACCTCTCTACACCCTACATGGCCCTACGTAGTTTGCATCACAGGGAAAATACTTGTCATATCTCCTATACAGAGTTTATGATCACATTACACTCACTGTTTACAACAAATGGTATTAGAGCCTGGGTTGTGGTGTTGCGATCAACGGAGTTGGATCTTCCCAGAGGATACAGTTTTTTACAAGATTCATTGTGGAAGAAGCAATTGGTCGTGATCTCTGGAAGGGCCACACGTTGCTGTAGGAGATCAAAAGAGAAGAGAAGGTTTGGCTCGGGATCTTTGTTTCTTTAAGAGAGAAGCACGAATCAGATCTGTCTGATCTGGGTGGGCCACATAGGTTGGTCCTTGCCAATCAGAAGAAGAAGAGGACAGAGAAAGCTTGGGATTTCTAGTTGCAGAAATCGGAAAAAGAGGAACCTAGTTCGTCGGAATCGGTGAATTCTCAGTGCTTGACTAAGATCAGCTTTTCCTCTATTCTGGGTTGAAGATTTCGCTGGTCTTCGGCTTGGTTATCTGTCTTTCTCGATTTTAAAGAGAGATTTGTGAAAGGCTTTGGAAAAGTTTTTTATTTGAAGAAAAAAAAAGGAAGTTACTAGAACCGGTCACTGCTGCCACTGCTGTTGCCGACTGTCGCCTTCAAGAGCTCCCACGCCGCCGTCAGCCACCGCCGGTCCCTGTCTGTCGCAGCCGAGGACAAAAAAGGGGCCATCGTAGTTCTGCAGTTTCGATTGCAAAGAACCAGAACGAGAGAGGAAGGAGAAGGTCGGCCCTTTGGGCTACGACAGGTAGGGTCAAAGTCAAGTTGAGTTAGACCTGACCTGAGCCCAGGCAAGAAGAAATATAGAATAGTGCAGGTTGGTTTCGGTTCGGGTTGAGTCAACCTGAACTCGTTTATAGTAATCTAGCCCAGCAGTAGAGCGCTGACGTCAGCATACTGATCGCGCTTAAAAAGTAGGCGTGGAAAACGAATTACGGAATCAAGGTCCGACATTCACGCACTTCAAGCGTTAAGAAGAATGGGAAATAATTACAGTTCATCATTAATTTCACTTTGTTTACATGGGTTCAAGTGCCCTGACCGCGGGGATGCAGGTTGTTTATATAAGTTTACAAAGTTTATAACCCCTCCCTCAAGTCTTAGATGTGATATTAATTTAGAAATTACAAGAAAATGTACACAAAGTAGGAAAAAATGCGGAAAAAGATGGAAAAATGGGGTGACCGTGACCCATGGTCACTGCCCCATTCCAGTGACCGTGACTCACCCACGGTCACTGGGGCCTTCCAGTGACCGTGGGTCACAGTCACTGGTAGACGGTGGCAGTGAAGCCACTGTTTGCCTCCGTTTTTTATACTGTTCGCACTGGTTCTTTCTTGAAACTTCTTTTAAGTGTTGGAACTCCATTTTTATGACTTTGAAGTAGTGGACAACCATCAGGAAGATCACAGTTAACTATGGAATCAATTGAAACCTCTGTAACTCATCATTCGTGCTTACGGACTACGTTTTTGTTTCAAGTCCGAAATGGGCAAATATGAAGCCAGAGTTGTGTCATTTTGAACCTATCATTTTCAAGGAACAAAATGAGGCCTAGAGAGACTTCTTTCACAACTCTTGCGATGGCTAAGAGGCCCTACGAATAAGAGAAACAAAGGTGACAATGTCATCCTCTCAGAAATTGCCGACGTATCAATATAGCATGAACTTTGGCCATTCCATTTCCTTCTCTCCTTCTGAATTTTCTTCCTCACCTTCAAAACTGAGAAAAGAAGGTGGGAATGGCCGTGGAAGTGCTGCTGGAGTTTGCTTCTTTGTTGCTTTAAGTGCTTCTTTCTTTGATTTCTTTTCTTTTCTTCTTTGTGTATGTGTTCATCCTTTTTTCCTTCAAAATTTGAAGCTTTTATAGACTCCCAATCAGTTTTGTGCAGTTTTAAGGAGTTAATAGCAGTTGTGGGGAGTTGGATTTCGAAGAGGAGTGGAGGGAAACTGCCCAAAATCGTGGGAAACATCTTTTGAAGGTCCATGACCGCAGGCTGGGTCACGGACGAGGCCCAATTTCGGGTTTTCGCGTATGTAGCCCATTTTCATCTGTTTTGGGCTCAAACGAAGTCCGATTGCCACGAAACTTGGAGGGATGCTTCTTGAAACTAATTTCTAGATGTCATAAAGATTTCAGCCCGTTTTGACTTCAGGAAGTTGGTTAACCTTTTCATTAATTGGGCCCCAGTCACGGATAAGGCCCACTTTTGGAACATTGCATATGCGGCCTATTTTCCATTGTTTGAGGCCCGAATGATGTCCAATCATCACGAAACTTGGAGAGATGTTGGTTGACACCATTTTAAGTGTTTCATAGAAGTTTCAGCTCTGTTTGACTACCTGAACATGGTCAACTCCTTTTGTTTGTGGGCCCTGGTCACTCCCAAGGCCCATTCTTGAACTTTTGCATATAAGGCTTGTTTCCGTCTGTTCGGGGCCCAAACAGTGTCCAATCACCACGAAAATTGGAGGAATGCTTCTTGAAACTATTTTGAGTATGTCACAGATGTTTCAGCACTGTTTGACCAACTGAACTTGGTCAACTCCTTTTGTTTGTGGGCCCGGTCACTCCCAAGGCCCATTCTTGAACTTTTGCATGTGTGGCTTGTTTCAGCCTGTTCGGGGTCCAAACGACGTCCAATCACCATGAAACTTGGAGGAACACTTCTTGACACTATTTTGAGTGTATCACAGAAGTTTCAGCTTTGTTTGACCATCTGAAGCTGGTCAACTCCTTTTGTTTGTGGGCCCTGGTCACTCCCAAGGCCCATTCTTGAACTTTTGCATATGTGGCTTGTTTCCGCTTGTTCGGGGCCCAAACGGTGTCCAATCGCCACGAAACTTGGAGAAATGCTTCTTGACACTATTTTGAGTGTATCACAGAAGTTTCAGCTCTGTTTGACCACCTGAACTTGGTCAACTCTCCAGTTGACTTTTTTATAATAGTGGGCCCTTGTTTCAGCTGTTTGAAGCCCAAATGACCCCGGTTTGATTTGAAACTTGGAGGGACTGACGTCAAGAACATCTTGGAGTATTCATCCAAATTTCATGCAATTTGGATTTGAGAAAGTAGGATTTCGAACAGTGGCCTATTCATTGCATGCGTTAGGTCACTATTCACTCCACATTGAGATAGTTAGCCTGTTTTCTATCCGAACAGCCTCCCTTGACTCGAAACTTTGGGAGAATAACTTGGGGCATTCTTTGAGCATTCGTTCCAAATTTTATCTGCTTTGGCTTTCTAGAAGTAAGATCTTAGTTGGTGACCCCCAAATTCGGGATTACTGTCCTCTAAGCTGACATGTAATGAAATTTAGACCAAACGGAGTCTTTTCGACTTGAAAATTTGCAAAGTATCTTCTGAGCATGACTGAAGTTTCGTGCCCAAATTTCATCAATTTTGGACATCGGGAAGCAGGACTTTGGTCAGTGACCCCCTGACTTGGGGTTGGACTAACCTCAGGCTGACATGCTTGTGGCTTTTGAGTTCGATGATGTCTGTTCAACCCGAAATTTGAACTTCCTCTGAGAGTTCCAGCTACCTTGATCTTCATGGGATATCACTCTGCGCAGGGATCCACAAAGCATAGCATATCATCACTTCGACATGTAGGAATGCCAGTTCTCACAGTGATTCCCCAGAATCTGCAAATAACCTCTGTAGCTTAAATTAAGCTGAGATGAGGTGCCTTCGCTGCAGTATTTGCAATTTTCATATGTCAACAAGTGCCCCCTCGAGGTGCAATGATTATAGTATAATAATCATTGTGCCTCGAAATAGCCAATCTATGAGAATAATGGATGGCTTGATGAAAAGACATTTTGTCAAGGTAGGTTGTAGGCCTAAACTTGGGATTTGAAAATTTTGATAAAAACCATAAAGGGTTTGATTACGGAATTTTGAAAAGACATAAGAAATCTGAATTTCTTTGCCCTATTTTCACGGATATCAAAAGTAGCATATTCGTGGGGACTGTAGGGACACCCACAAAGGAATCCCTTAGGTATTTAGGAAATTCAGAAGTTTATGAATTTTGTTTGGATTTTGGAAATGAATTTGATTTTCTTTTGACCTATTTTTCACAGATATCCAGAGTGGCATCTCTGTGGGGATGTAGGGAACACCCACAAAAGAAATCCCTGAGGTTTTAATAAAAATCAAAGTTTAAATTTAAAATGAATTTGGGTTTGGAATTTTCATGGATTTTTTGGTTTATTTTCAAAAATCATAGTTTAGGTTTTGACTTGGCTTGACATGAGGAAGTATGAAAAAGATTGGCTTTTGTGGATTTTGATTCATAGCAATTTGAAATGACAAATTCGGCTCAAAATTGGGTTTGTCCCGAGATGAACTTAAAATTTGGATTAGGTTGGCTTTCAAGAAAACACATACTTTTGTTTAGGGCAAAATGCCCAAAGTGGGTTCACCATGTTGTGTCTTGAGATAGAACCAAAACTTTGGCTGTGACGAACATTACAACCATAGATCATCACATTGTAGCAACAGCTTTTATCCGTGAAAGATGATGTTCTGAAACTTTGAGTCACCGTAGATGGCTTGGAAAAGTCTAGTTCAAAGAACCAGGCCTATGAAGAGTGCATTTTCACCAAAGTAAAAGCGAAGCAAACAACCTTGAATGACTTTGTTCAATTCCTTGAAACTGAAATGAGTATCAAACTGAATGAAGTTGACGTTGATGCTATTGTCCGAAAGTGAAATGCGTATCAAACTGAATGAAATTGACGTTGATGCTGTTGTCCCAGCTTAGCCAAGCTATAGAGGGCACATCCTAAGAGAGGCGACTTGAAAAGTTCTTGGACCAAATTTCACTGTCGCAGCTTCTTGTATAACTCTTTTATCTTGATCAGCTTAGGTGGCCATGTATACATTGACTTCATTCTTTGTACTTAAACTTCAAATGAATATCAACGGAAAAACTTTCTTTTCCTCCATTTTGTCATTGGTATGGGTGTTTTGTTTGATTTTTTGTGGATGTTTGATGTGGTTTGTGTGGATGGTTTGTTTGATTTGGTTTTCTCAAACTTGTATGAGGGTGTGATTTGCGATCTTTTGGATCCACAAATCGAAAATAAAGGAGTCATATAGGTGGACGTTATTCGGTGCCCATGTGTGAGGCTTTCTCCAGGGTCCATGACTTGATCCTTTTGGTGTCGAAAGGGGTCAAACAAAGTGGATGTTGTCCGGTGCCCATGTGTGAGGCTTTCCCCGGGATCCTTGACTTATTCCTTAGGACAAAGATTTGGTTTTGGTTTTTTGTTTAGATTTTGGTTATACAGGGTCTGCAAAAAGACTTATTCTATATAACCGAAGGTAGTCATATAGGGTCTACAACAGACTTGTTCTATACAACTAAGGATTAGCTATATGGGGTTTGCAAAAAGACTTATTCCACACAGCTGAGTTTTGCTATACAGGGTTTGTAAAAAGACTTAATCTATATAACAGGATGTTACAAAAGGTCTTGTAAGGACGATATCCAAGTAACGAAAGTTTGACTAGAGGGGTCGATGGAACTTGATCCTCGTAGTCATTTTATACAAGTCTGAAGGATTTTGGTTAGGAGTCTTAGGTTGTGAGGCTCGAAACCAGAGAATTTTGGTTTTGGTTGGGAGTGAGAATGTACACTATACATGGTTGGGGTACATTGTACGTGGTTTGGGTATACCAATGACATTCAAGTATATTATTTCTTGAGAAGTTTTTCATTGATAAGCATCATGCATTTATCTCCTTCGAGTGTGAGGAGTGCATGTGTACCATTAAAGCAAGCCTTGCTTCCTCATTGTTCTTTTGAGCTGGCAATGTGCTCAAAGAGTGATCAAGAACTCGAATGTAGAAGATGAGTGGTTTGCCTGGAATTAGAGCTGAAAAAATCAGTGGGTTTATGAGACACCATTTGATATCTTCACAAGCTTTATCCCACACAAATTCAATTCCTTTTTTTTTATGAGCCTGGATAATGCTCTACACTTCCCAGATAAGTTTGAGATGAACGGATAAATGTAGGCAAGTCTGCCTTACAATCCATTGAGTTATTTAAGAGTTCTCAGAGAAGGCATCTTCAATATAGCTTTGACTTTGACTGATCTCTTTGAAAGTCAGTTCTGCATCAGTAGCAACTTCAACCAATCGGGCCAAAGACTTAGTTTTATGACTAAGTATGATAGCCTTGATTTCTGATCGCAAATTGGTTTTGCACATTTCGATCGTTGCCCTTTGAGATGGTTGTTCCAAACATTTATAAGATAATGTTCTCCATCTATTGATAAAGGCCTGTGCAGTTTCGTTGTCTCCCTGCCTTGTGCTGCTGAGCATAGCAAAGGTGACTGTTTGATCCTCCTCCTGAAAATGGAGTAAGAACTTCTTTTCTGTGATCGGCCATGTCATGAATGAGAGTTCTGATAACTGCTTGTACCAATCGAAGGCGACTCCTTTCAATGTGCTGACAAATAGTCTTATTTTTAGTGCATCTAACTCTGGCAGGCTTCCTAGGAGTGATTTAAAATGCACAATATGCTGATATGCTGACCCTTTCCCAAGGTATAGTTGGAAAATCGGAAGTTTATAATTTAGTGGAAATGGAACTAGATCAAATTCCGGGGGATACTTGGGCATAATACCTTTCTTTTTCATTCTGGTCTCCACTTTTGATTTTGTCAGTATCTCTTCAACTTCTTTGAAGGTCACATGTTTTTCAAGATTTGCATGAAGACCAAGGATTGATGAATGATCACCACCAGTAAAACCTATAGCTATTACCTTGTCTGTTAGGGACTTAAATTGGGCTGTGAGAAGGTCAATTTTAGTGGCACTCTCCATGATCATTGCTTGTTCTCTTCTGTTGGCGAACAAGGATTTATTTGAGCTCCAACCGGACCACCTAGCTGATCTGTTAAGATTTTCACTTGCGCAGTTAAGTGGTCGATCATAGCTCCTTGTTGTTTGACAACATCACTGACATTGTCATTTTTATTTTCACTAGCATCTTTTTTGTCAGCATCTTTACTTCCACTAGCAACCTCATTTCCATCTTTGCTAGTTCCACTCCCTTCAGCTATAAACACAGTGTACTAACGAGGATAAGATGATGTTAATGCTTGAGGAGTGCATTGACTATCTTTTGCATTCAAGATAGTGATAGGATCATCGTCAGAATCAGTTTCGATATGACCTTCCGAAGTATTGCTTGAATGGGAGTCTGAATCAAACCTTTGTGATTGAGTTCGAGTCATACTCCGAGTAATTCTTCGAATTGAACCCAGCCCGCCCATGTAAGACGAGGTCAAATTCGGATCATCTTCTTTAACCACCCATTTTTTAGTGATCTTGCACTGTGACAGCTTCTAAGTTTGGTCCTTGTAATGGGCTAAAGCTTTCTTCTTGAGTTGGTTAGCCATCCTGGCTGCTGAGGTCTGATCTTTAAACTTGGAAACCAACGGCCTGGAAGTGCTTGTCACTCGTTCCCAATCCATAGAATCTAAAGTGGGAAGTGAAAGGATGTCAATAGCACCCCCCTTGTTCTTTTTCTTTTGCTCTTTCTTCTATTGGAGCGAATCTTTGAAATGAGTGAGATCGGTCGAATTATTGATAACCAATCGCTCAGCTTGTTTGTTGCCTTCAGCGCCATATGATAAGCCTTGGAGTGAAGATAGCGGAGAAGATGCCACTATAATAGAAGGTAGATACCCCCTGCCAAACCTCCGTCCTTCTTTTTGAGTCAGAGGATAGAAAGTATTATCTTCAACTGAGGCCAAGAGTTTGTTCTCAGCCATATTGGATTTTAGAGTGTGTGGTTGAGGTGACCACGTGCTGTATCTGGGGATGGATGCACCCTGCTGGATCTTCTTACAAGTTAGGAATTACCGGAAGTCCCTTGGTGTTTGCTTGGTAATGACCCGTTGTTTGGGCCTAGTAGGTGGTGACTTTAAACATTGAGCAGTCACTGAATGTGACTTGTCAAGTACCACTGATTTATGATCCGTGGACCGGACCTGCCTTGCCCCCAGACGAGGCTTGGTGATATGAAAATTGCTGCCTTCTGACTTCAGTTTGTGATTTGGTTCCTTCTGAACCTTGTTGAAAACTCCAAACGGATTCTGGGCGTATTTGGAAACCCAAGATTTAGGAGTTTTAGTCTTCTTGATGAATTTAAGGGTCACTGATGACCCATTTGAATCAGCCGAAGTTATAGAGCCTGTTGGAATAGAGAGTTTTTGAAATACTGAGACTCTTGACATAGAAGCAGTAAAATCCATTCGAGCCTTTTTTGATGCTCTTACAGTTGGTTTGTTTTGGGTCATGGATATTTTAGAGAGCCTCTCCTTGGCCTCATCAAAAGTGATGATCAGGGAACCCATGATGTCTCTGCAAAAAGTAAACCCACAGGACTATATTAGTGGTATAACCAACATGGCTGTCTCTTAGACTAGCCGGAATGGTTTATAGATGCCATCTAAACCAACATGGTTTTGAACCAGAATGGTTAGATATAGGCATAAATCCCATCTCATTATGCTATGCCGACTATCCCTGCTGTCAGAATTTCTGCAGCATTTCGGGTTTATCGAGTCAGGCTTAAAAGCATGCTATGCTGACTAGACCTGGCTACCAAAATTTCAGCAGCATTTCAGGACTATCTGTGTCAGACTTATAAGCAAGAGAGGGTTTGATCAATCAAAGGGATAGGGCCCACAGGATCAAGCCTGCACGACTATCACAATGACCACACAAGATCCATCAATAGTTGACGCCGGACAATGCATAATTACAATGTCGTTAGTCTTATCACTGAGTTAATAAACATTTTATATGGGTCAGAAGCCCTTTGAACTGAATCATCACTCTTCTAAAGTGAAAAGGGTGATGATTTGGTCATGCACATCAAGGTGCAAATTCTTCTAATCAAATGACAAGTGTATGCACATCAAGTTGCAAATTCATTCAATCAAGTTATGCACATCGAGGTGCAAATTCTTCCAATTAAATGGCAAGTGTACGCACATCAAGGTGCCCAATGCCTTTATTTGTATGAACAATATGCACTTCAAGGTGCAAAAGTCCTTTAATGATATTTTCAAACTCATTGCAGACATCAAAGGTCTTGTATGGGTGTAATTGGAGGTTAAATAAGCCTTTGTCATCATAAAAAATAAGTAAGTGACCGTGTGCCCCGATCACAGGCTTTTAGCAGCAGTTTTCAGTGAAACAGCAACACTTTCAGTGCAATAGCAGCAGTTACAGTGCAATAGCAGCAGTTCCCAGCACAACAGCAGCACTTTCAATGCAACAGCGGCACTTTTAGTGCAACAGCAGCAGTTACAGTGCAACAGCGGCACTTTCAATGCAGCAGCAGCAGTTACAGCGCAATAGCAGCAGTTTCCAACACAACAGCAGCACTTTCAGTGTAACATCGGCACTTTCAGTGCAACAACAGCAGTTACAGTGCAACAGCGGCACTTTCAGTGCAGCAGCAGCAGTTACAGTGCAATAGCAGCAGTTTCCAGCACAACAGGGGCAGTTACAGTGCAACAGCGGCAGTTTTCAGTGCAACAGCAGCAATTTTCAGCACTTTCATGCATTTTTCACCAAATTTGATCACAAATTAGGGCATATATTCCCCACAGACGGCGCCAATCTTCTGATCGCGCTTAAAAAGTAGGCTGGGAAAATGAATTACGGAATCAAGGTCCGACATTCACGCACTTCAAGCGTTAAAAAAATGGGAAATAATTACAGTTCATCATTAATTTCACTTTGTTTACATGGGTTCAAGTGCCCTGATCGCGGGGATGCAGGTTGTTTATATGAGTTTACAAAGTTTATAACCCCTCCCTCAAGTCTTAGATGTAATCTTAATTTGGAAATTACAAGAAAATGTACACAAATTAGGAAAAAATGTGAAAAAAGATGGAAAAATGGGGTGACCGTGACCCGCAGTCACTGCCCCATTCTAGTGACCGTGACTCACCCACGGTCACTAGGGCCTTCCAGAGACCGTGACTCACCCACGGTCACTGGGGCCTTCCAGTGACCGTGGGTCACGGTCACTGGTAGACGGTGGCCATGAAGCCACTGTTTGCCTCCGTTTTTTATACTGTTCGTGCTGGTTCTTTCTTGGAACTCCTTTCAAGTGTTGGAACTCCATTTTTATGACTTTGGAGTAGTGGACAACCATCAGGAAGATCACATTTAACCATGGAATCAATTGAAACCTCTGTAACTCATCATTCGTGCTTACGGACTGCGTTTTTGTTTCAAGTCCGAAATGGGCAAATATGAAGCCAGAGTTGTGTCATTTGGAACCTATCATTTTCAAGGAATAAAATGAGGCCTAGAGAGACTTCTTTCACAACTCTTGCGATGGCTAAGAGGCCCTACGAATAAGAGAAACAGAGGTGACAATGTCATCCTCTCAGAAATTGCCGACGTATGAACATAGCATGAACTTTGGCCGTTCCACTTCCTTCTCTTCTTCTGAATTTTCTTCCTCACCTTCAAAACTGAGAAAAGAAGGTGGGAATGGTCGTGGAAGTGCTGCTGGAGTTTGCTTCTTTGTTGCTTTAAGTGCTTCTTTTTTTTATTTCTTTTCTTTTCTTCTTTGTGTATGTGTTCATCCTTTTTTCCTTCAAAATTTGAAGCTTTTATAGACTCCCAATCAGTTTTGTGCAGTTTTAAGGAGTTAATAGCAGTTGTGGGGAGTTGGATTTCGACGAGGAGTGGAGGGAAACTGCCCAAAATCGTGGGAAACATCTTTTGAAGGTCCGTGACCGCAGGCTGGGTCACGGACGAGGCCCAATTTCGGGTTTTCTCATATATAGCCCATTTTCATCTGTTTTGGGCTCAAACGAAGTCCGATTGCCACGAAACTTGGAGGGATGCTTCTTGAAACTAATTTCTAGATGTCATAAAAATTTCAGCCCGTTTTGACTTCAGGAAGTTGGTTAACTTTTTCATTAATTGGGCCCCAGTCACGGACAAGGCCCACTTTTGGAACATTGCATATGCGGCCTATTTTCCATTGTTTGAGGCCCGAATGATGTCCAATCATCACGAAACTTGGAGAGATGTTGGTTGACACCATTTTAAGTGTTTCATAAAAGTTTCAGCTCTGTTTGACAACTTGAACATGGTCAACTCCTTTTGTTTGTGGGCCCCAGTCACTCCCAAGGCCCATTCTTGAACTTTTGCATATGTGGCTTGTTTCCGCTTGTTCGGGGCCCAAACGGTGTCCAATCGCCACGAAACTTGGAGAAATGCTTCTTGACATTATTTTGAGTCTGTCACAGAATTTTCAGATCTGTTTGACCACCTAAACTTGGTCAACTCTCCAGTTGACTTTTTTATAATAGTGGGCCCTTGTTTCAGCTGTTTGAAGCCCAAATGACCCCGGTTTGATTTGAAACTTGGAGGGACTGACGTCAAGAACATCTTGGAGTATTCATCCAAATTTCATGCAATTTGGATTTGAGGAAGTAGGATTTCGAACAGTGGCCTATTCATTGCATGCGTTAGGTCACTATTCACTCCACATTGAGATAGTTAGCCTGTTTTCTATCCGAACAGCCTCCACTTGACTCGAAACTTTGGGAGAATAACTTGAGGCATTCTTTGAGCATTCGTTCCAAATTTTATCTGCTTTGGTTTTCTGGAAGTAAGATCTTAGTTGGTGACCCCCAAATTCGGGATTACTGTCCTCTAAGCTGACATGTAATGAAATTTAGACCAAACGGAGTCTTTTCGACTTGAAAATTTGCAAAGTATCTTCTGAGCATGACTGAAGTTTCGTGCCCAAATTTTATCAATTTTGGACATCGGGAAGCAGGACTTTGGTCAGTGACCCCCTGGCTTGGGGGGGACTAACCTCAGGCTGACATGCTTGTGGCTTTTGAGTTTGATGATGTCTGTTCAACCCAAAATTTGAACTTCCTCTGAGAGTTCCAGCTACCTTGATCTTCATGGGATATCACTCTGCACAGGGATCCACAAAGCATAGCATATCATCACTTCGACATGTAGGAATCCCGGTTCTCACAGTGATTCCCCAGGATCTGCAAATAACCTCTGTAGCCTAAATTAAGCTGAGATGAGGTGTCTTCGCTACAGTATTTGCAATTTTTATAGGTCAACACATACGTCAGCGGATCGTACGGTCAAAGGCTAGATTTGACCGGACTGACGGCAAAAGTTTGTTTTCGCGATATCTTGATCATCTGGTGTTAGATCGGAGATCCATTTGTGCCCAAAAACTCGTTTTGAGCAGAACTACATATTAGAAAATGGTGATTGGCTGTTTGGCGGTCAACAATGAGGTTTGACCGATCGGAGTATAGAAACTTGTTTCTGTGATATAAAAGCCATCCGGACTTGGATTTCAAATCTGTTTCTTTAAGCGTGCTCGTGGTGACAAGATCCACAACTTTGCAAAATCATTGAAAAGAGAAGATTGTTGCTCCCCACTCGCTCAAACCAGAGAATTTTGAATCTGCATACCATGCTAGTAGACATCTATCTTGATTACAAAAGGAAGAAGGAGTTTTTGGCAGTACGAACTTCTCTTGTGGAGACGATCTGAACAGACATGGGTTCAGGTCAAAATCGGGTTGACTCGACCTGGTTGTAATTGCAAGCCCAATAGTAGGAGTCGTCAACCTAGTTGCAAAAAGGTTTGCTAATTTAAACGAAGTTATTAGTTTGGGATTCACATGTTTTTCGGATCACATGTGATACCATTTATCTTGCCAAAGCCAAGCCAATGAAGAAGCAGCAAGGAGAAGCGGATGCATCAGTAGTTCTCAAACATGTATTTGATTGAACAGAGGCTAAGTCAAATAAAGTTTTTTGACCGTTCGGAGGCAGAGGTTATTCTGCAATTGTGAAGTCATTTAGACTTGTATTCCCGATCCATTTTACTTGCAAGCTTGTGGTGATTGGATCTTTATAGTGATGTTGAAGATGGGGCAGGATAGTGAGTGATTCAGATATCGATATCATTCAAATTTATCAATGGATTTGAGCTTTAAGTTTGAGATGGAGTTTGACGAGAAGATAAACTTTGCTCAAAGTTCATGTACTGGTGCAACATCTCAAGATGTTGAATGAAGGAAACTGCATCGTCGGTGCAGTGACGTACCATTCAGTAAGGTACATGAAGACATTGCTAGTTTTATCTCTTAGTGGCTCAAGTTGTACAGAATCCAAGCCAAGGTGGAGATTGTTGGATTTATGTCTTGTATTCCGGTTTACCCCAATGAGTCATTGGGTTTGCCAATGACTGGTTTAAGGTCAATGGTATTTTGGTAATTGTACCGGGGCTTTCTTGGTGGCCAAAAAAGCGAAGATTATATATGCATATAGTCTGGAACCCTAGATCTTACAGTTGAAGAGAGGCAAGGGCTCTCTTGCCTGTGGTGTTTCCATACCACGCAGGAGAGACGATGTGATAGAGTGAGAGTCTCTATATACTTTACTTACATAGTGAAGATGATCGTCTTTGTGCTCGTGAATGTACCCTTGTTTGGATGAACCACGTAAATTTCTCTATCTCTTCTTGTATGTGGTTGCTTCTTTGTTGGTCTTGTGATTCATGTATGTGCACAACAAGTGATGTTAAAATCACAACATATTTTTAAAAGTATCAAATAATTCTTTTAAGATATAATAAGAATGAGCTCAATATAGTGAGAATAAGGCTTTGATGATGATGAGTGAAAACGAGTAAGGAATTAGGGATCAATCTAAGTTGACAAAAAATGAGCAAATTGGATCTAGTCCAAGTTGAAATCAGTCTCTCTGATTTGCTGCTCAATCTTGACATGAACTCAACTATGGTGTGGAAACTTGCTCCATGACTTAAGTAACTCAAGTTGTTTGACAAAATGACTGAGAGGGATACCTGTTTGTAGAGCATTTTGATGACATATATGGAAAGTGTGACAGTTTAGGACATGCCTGTAAGGTGTTTGATGAAATGACTGAGAAGGATATAAGATTGAAAAGAGAAAAAAGAAAAATAAAGAAAAAAAAAGGGATGTGGAAGATTATAATTTAAATGAGTATATATGATACCGGAGTGTTTTGGTAATAAGCTCTCACTTGCACCTAAGTCCAAAACAATGAAGTCACCACATCATGAAGGAAAAAAGAGGAGGAAGATAAAGAAGAAGAAGAAGCTCGTATATGCGAGTGAGAGAAAATATCGCTTGTTAGTGAAAAAAAAAACCAAAAGGGGCTCATGGAATCACTGAAGAGGTTATATATATATATTTTAGGTCTTTTTCATGTATAAAGAATTTAAAGGAATTTTTTTTAGTAAAATCCTTTTGCAGTATTATATGATACAATTCTACCGCAACTTGTCTTCAAGTGAGTCGCTGTGGGTTCGTATCTGCCTACTAAAGGCCCTTTGTTGACTTTCAGCCCCTTGTGGGTTCCATTCACCTGCATTCAAACTTACATTAATACATGAGCAAGCCACTCCCCTCCATTTATATGAAGCAGCAATATAGTCAAAGATTCCAACATTTACAAATCGACATGAATGTCCTTCTCTATTTCCGAACGACTGACTGTCCACGAGAGGATTGACAATTCCACCCTGAGTAGACCCTTTGCCTCCTTCACAGTTGCTCCTGTCACTTCACCTTTGTGATGAGTTTTTCAAAGTAAAATGGCCAACAAAGAAATAGAAAAGGCCGCTGGGTGGGTCTGAGAAAATAGACCTGATGGCAACCTAGAATACCTAGTATCACTAAGTGAACAAACGTGTTAAGATCTCGTACTGTTCTGATTATTCTAGATGGTCAAAAGGTCCAATTGGACCTCTTTGTCTTTAGCGTTTGCTGCCTTCTTTTCTTCCCTTCTTTTAACAAATACATTGGAGATTGTTTTAGTTCTTTTGGCACTGAATCCAGCTTATCTTATTATAATCGAGGGCCTCTGCATTTGTCTATAGTTTGGTCGGGACAACTGAACACTGTTAGTCAAATCTTCTCTTTTAACGATCGAGATCATTCATCTAGATAAAACACAATTTCTTGAGTGCTACATGACAATGGCTAACAATTAATGCCAAAGAAAAAACGAAAATCAGGATTGTGGGAGTTGGTTATTGTGCTACGTTTGATGGGATGGATGGATGGCGATTTCCAACACCCAAATGGCCTGATTAGATGAACTTAAAAATCATCCGATTCATATCAATTTAAACTAAAGTTTAGAGTTTGGTTTTAATACATGATTTCACACACCACATCAGTTAAATTCAAAATTTTTAAAATTTTCCTCCATGGTGATCCTAATATCTCAGTTTTTTACAGCCTTTTTCTTGAAAATATTTTTTTTAAAGGAGAAATCTTTCATGCTCAAAATCTAGTCATTTTACAGTAAAACTCAAATTCATCGGTTTCAAAACCATGATAAGAATACCTACCAAGGCATGAATTGGCCTATTAGTTGCGCGCCAATGATGGAATCATTCTCTAATATAGATTCATTCTAGGTAGATCCCACTAAACTAATCCCTAGTTTAAAGCCCAGAATCATTTTTTCATTTATTTATAACTTAAAGAGTCTTGATTCCTGCGGTCTTCCTTTCTAGATGAAGACAACCAATGCTATCTTCCCACTGATTTGTTCAAGGGTTTTTTTTTTTTTAATGGGTAGTGATTTGTTCAAGTCCTATACTGATGCAGTAGCTTTCTCTTTGCCAAAATTGACTACCATATCACAGCACACTGATCTCTCTGGTGGGCCTCTTTCTTCCGTCCGCGCAGACGCCATCAGCGGATATCATTAGATAAGATCATAAGACTAAGATGTAAAGTGTGGCCCAAGTTTTTTTCCTGTAAATCCGAAAAGGATGTGCAGTGGGGCCAATAGCCTGCGATAGTCCCATCTGATTTGGACCCATATATGATTCATCCAAATAAAATTATGCTATGTTGATTTCATTAATTAGGTAAAATGTATGGTGATTTCCATCCGACTATCTATTGATTTTTTTTGAGGTTCTAGAGGTCGTTGAGCGCTTCTAGGAGGTTGAGAGTAAATTGTAGATATCAGATTGCGTCAGCTGTTTTTCAACTTAGCCAAAAAGGCTGAGATCCGTATGTCAGATTTCTTTTATGTGTATGGATACGTGTATATATAGTGATGTCAATCCAGCCCTTTAGAGAGGGGGCCAAGTCCAACCCCCGCCCGCAAAAGCCCTCAAAACGAGGGCTTATTTTTTTCATCTAAAGCCCGAAGGTAGGGTAGGGCTTTATTTTTAAAAGCCGGCATCTAGAGAGCTGAGCTTAGGCTTGACTAATCAGACCCGAGGGGGAGCGGCCTGGCCCGCTGTTTATTAAATTTTAATATAAAATATATAATTTACACAAGCCTTTTAGGCTTGTTATACTTTTTGACAGAAGCCATTTCCATGCTACAGCTAAATCTTGTCCACTTTCCACATTGTGAGAAATTATCAAAATACACAGCCAACAGTCATAAAACAATAACATTTGAGAGGCATTTTGCATTACATTGCCGGTCCTCAGCCCGGACAAAGAAGGAGGGTTTGTATAAGGCTGGTTAGTGGTAGCGGCATATGCTGTTGCATATAAAAGATTTATTTTCATTAGAAAAAAAAATGCTATTTCTTTTAGCCCTGGCCCGGCCCAACCCTTGAGGGTTAGGTAATGACTTAAAAATTATAGGCACATCATAAAAATTAAAGACCTTTATTTAATTAGGCTTGGCCTATATATATAAGGATAAGATAAAGGCTTACCTCAGTCCGCCGGGCACTTTGACAGCCCTATCTTTGCAGCTCCCATTTGGTTTTAGGCTTGACGTGCCCTTTTATCCAACTTGTTTAGTAAAAAAGTACTATTCTGCCTTTGCAACGCATAACGCCAAAACCGCCTTTGGCATTTTGTGCTCTACATAACAGGCGTTTGATGGAACCAACCGAAGCAGTCGCACCATCAATGTACATAGTAAAAAGGAATCGAATCCATTCCGAGGGAAAAAAAATCCAATTGAAAAATATCAGCACATGTGGCATGTCCACGTAGAATTCTTGTCCTCTTAGCCTTCTGTGAAATGCCGACAGCTCAAATCACATTTGGTGTTGGTTCAATTTCACCCCGGTGAGTTAAGTACACAAAAAAAAAAAAAAAAAGTAAAAAAGCCTATACAAATCAGCATAGTTGTGATTTGGGAAAGAAATTTCTCAGCTAAACATGGGAAGTTTCTTACTCACTGGTGGTATCTCTTCTATTTTTCTTATAGACACATTCAAAATAGGACTATTAAAAAGAAGCCATATAAAAAGAGGTTAGAATCAAAATATGTATTTTGTAATAAAATGATTTTTTTAATGGTTGAAAGTTTTTCACAAATTTCTTAAGATTTTCTAGGTATCAAGCCTTAAAATTTGATGTCATAGTCATATTCATCCTTCCAAAGAGATCTAATGGCTTTGATATTGTGCTAGGCGCCTAAAAATCTTAAAAATATAATATCAATAATTTATTTTTTTAGTAAATATATCTAGCTTGGTGATAATCCAACGGCTAAAATTTAGTCTTATAGTGATCATTGACCTTATAAACATTTTTAACAGTTTGGATCGTAATTTATTATCCTAGGAATAATAATAAAAAAGAAAAAAGGGATTGCCTATGAACTAATCCAAAATTGAGAATGTTACATCGATAGTTGAAAATTTTTCACACAAATTTCTTGAGATCCATAAGGCATCAAGCCTTGAAAATTAACTCTATAGCCATCTTCAGCCTTCCAAACATTTTCAAAGGTTTGGATATTGTGTTTGAAGCCCACAGAATTCAGAAAATAATAATCAATGGCTCACTTTTTTTTTACATATATCGTGATTGATAATGAACCAATTACTGAAATTTGGCTTCGTAGCCATGTTTGATCTTGTAAATATTTTTCAACGGTTTGGATCTTGACTAACACTCTCAGATTAAAAAAATAGATTGGACAAGATAAACTTAGAGGTATAGAGGTACTGTAGCTCCACATCTTTTTTCTAGGCTCTACTTCTCAACCGCATCATAAAGTGGGTTGTGAAAACAAGAGGTGATGTCTCCACTTGTCTAAAATGGGCAAAAGTTGAAAAAAAGTGTCAAACGCTCTATTTTTTCAAATCTCTACCCGCTTTAAAGAAATAGATGAGTGGAGGCAAAAAATAGACTTGCCAAGCAACGGCTTAAACGATTTCGGGTTGATTTACTTTTGGTTTCTTAGGTTACAGTCAACTTTAATTTTTACCTAGTCGTCCCCATCCCCCATAATTTCACCGTAAGTTTCATTAAATGAAATGATTACATTTATAAGGCAAGCACAAATTAACCTTATCACTAAGATAAGGATAATTTCCTAACAAGTCATAAGATCCTAAGAAATACTTTAACCACCTAACAACTTATTGATATTATCTAACATCCTCCCTCAAACACATGATTCTTTTATGTAAAGAATATGTAATTGTCAACAATAAAAATAAAAAACCTTTTGATCACTAAATGAAATAACAAAATACTTTGTGGAATGATCATGTGTTTTTGGGGATCAACGTCCCTTAGTGGATTCATTATTGTTGCAATATGTTCCTATTGAGTTTGTTGGTGCCAATAGTGCACTAGATCATACATGACTTGATCTCTTCCAAAAGCTTTCATCGTACAAATTGATGAATATGAAGATTTGAGGAAGATAACGAGATCATAAGGCTTGAGTGGATGGATGTATAGGAGATGATGCTGATTTTTTTAGAGCAAAAATATACCTAACTTAATCGCAAGATCGTCACCAGGTCCCATCTCTGATACCATGAAGAATTTCAATAATCAATGTATTCCCATAATTTCACCTACAACCCCTGCTTGATATGAAACAAGGGTTGCAGGTTATATTATCATTAATTGTGTGAGATTTGATAATGCTACCCTTTTGTGATAGGATAGGCTCTCATTTATCACACCAAGGTGGCCAAGGTAAAATATTAAAGACACCTTTCGCATCCCAATCCACAATGGCTGTTATGCTTACAGGTAAAACCAAAAAAGGGACTTTTCTTTCCACACTGGTCTACTATAAAAGAAAAAATAGTGAAACTAAAAAAACAAAAAAACTTTTTTTCTGCTCTACCATAATGAAGCCATAAAAAAAAAGTGGAACAGATGAAAGATCTTTTTTCTGCTCTATGAACTTATTAACATTGATCTAAAACGTTTTTAATTTTATGGTAAAGCATTACCATATGTGATAGTATTGGTTTTCATTTATTTCGTACAAGTAAATTATAAAGAAATCTCTCAGATCTAAATGCATTTCAAGTGATACCCAAGGACCTAATTGTTTCTAAAGCTAGAAACGACCGCTACTTATATTGACTCTTTCTACAACCTCTCAAATTGTGATGTAAAAAAAAAAAAAAGAAAGAGAGAGAGAGAGTATATGTTTTAAATATTTTCTTTTTGTTATTATTTTTTTCATTTTTATAGGAGGTGAGCTATATTAATAAAAAGTAAAAGAGTAAGTAGATATAGTCCCATTAGATACTTACTATACGTTAAACTGTACAGATACCCTTGAAATTGATAAGTAGTGGTCCACTAGTGGATAAAATTAAGAAAACGGGATAGATACTTTTATAGCTAGATAGACTAGATGTAACAATGGGAAGATGACAATGATCCTGCATTGCATACCCGTGGTAAAGCCTTTTCCCATGTGAATAGAATGTTCGCAGCAACAGTAATCAGAAATAAGGCAGATTGAAGCCACCGAGGAGGTGGTGGGTCTCACAGAGAAGATTAAAAACCGAAAAACAACAGACCTCAGCGTCGCACTCACACGCGTGCACTTACCGACGAGGCCAAAATAGCAAATTGTCCCGTACATGCCACTTATCCTAAACCATTCATGCCACGTGGCACACAAGATGAAGCCCCTCAGTCAACTAAGACGGCTGCAAACTTCCACTGCCAAAGCAGGACAGCCAGGTGGGCCCCCGCCTCCCTTAGATGCCCATCGTTCCACATCGTCTCGTTCAAGCCTCCGTCTTTCTCCACTCCCGCAGAGGCCCCAAGTTCCCGCTCTCGAAGACTATTCTGCTTTCAAACCAAGAAAGAAAGCATGTCTGCTGCCTTGAGCACCGGACTTCTCCACCTCATCCTCTTCTTCACGTGTTTCCACACAATCCGATCAGACGATGAGCTCCAAATCCTGCTCAACTTCAAATCCCAGCTCTCCATCTCAAACTCTCTCCACTCATGGAGGTCAGATCTTCTTCCGTGCAACTTCGCCGGAATCGTCTGCAATCCCACCAATTCGATCACCGAAATCAACCTCTCCAACATGGATCTTTCCGGGGAACTCCCTCTAGATTCCATCTGCAACCTTCCATCCCTTGAGAAGCTCGCGATCGGGTCGAATTCCTTTTACGGAGCGATCACATCAGATCTCAGAAACTGCAGCAAGTTGCGTCACTTGGATCTGGCTTCGAATAAGTTCCAAGGACCGCTGCCTGATTTCTCAAATCTCAATACTCTAAGGCTCTTGAATCTGTCCGAGAATCTGTTCTCTGGTCCTTTTCCTTCCAACTCGCTGCGGAATCTGACGAATCTTGTTTCTCTGAGCCTTGGAGACAATCCGACCTTCGATCCGAGTCCGTTTCCGGACGAGATCTTGAGCCTTCGCCGGCTCTCGTGGCTCTACCTCTCGAATTGCAGTCTCGAAGGAAAGATCACGCCTTCGATCGGAGATCTGACGGAGCTCATCAATCTCGAGCTCTCCATCAACAATTTCACCGGCGAAATCCCCGCCGGCATCGTCAAGCTCACCAAGCTCTGGCAATTGGAGCTATGGAGGAATCAACTCACTGGAAAGATCCCGGTTGGATTCGGAAACCTCACGAATCTGGAGAATTTCGATGCGTCCGAGAACAGTCTCGAAGGCGATCTCGGAGAATTGAGGAATCTCACGAATCTCGTCTCTCTGCAACTCTACTACAACAACCTATCCGGCGAGATCCCGCCGGAATTCGGCGACTTCAAGAGGCTCGTAAACCTCTCTCTGTACGGAAACCAGCTAACTGGACCTCTGCCTCCGAAGCTAGGAAGCTGGGCGGAGTTCAACTTGATCGACGTGTCGGAGAACCGTCTGACCGGTCCTATCCCGCCGGACATGTGCAAGAGGGGCAAGATGAGGAAGCTCCTCCTGCTCGACAACGGCTTCACCGGTCCGATCCCTGAGTCGTACGCCAGCTGTCCGACTCTGATCCGTTTCCGAGTCACCAACAACAGGCTCTCCGGCAGAGTACCTGCCGGTGTCTGGGGCCTTCCAAACGCCGAAATCATCGAACTCTCCCGCAACCGATTCGAAGGCCCTGTAACGGCCGATATCGCAAACGCTACGAAACTAGGGCAGCTGATCATCTCCAACAACTACTTTTCCGGCGAAATCCCGCCGGAGGTCTGGAAAGCCACGGCCCTCGTCTCGATCGACGCCAGCTTCAATCAATTCTCCGGCGAGATCCCGGCGAGCACCGGAGAATTGAGGAATCTCGAAAGCTTGTTGTTCGAGAATAACCTGCTCTCAGGCGGAATTCCAGGTTCATTATCCTCTTGCGCTGCTCTCCACGAGATCAATCTGGCCGGAAATTCTCTCTCAGGTAAGATCCCGGCAACCCTGGGCTCGCTGCCATCACTCAATTCCCTAAATCTGTCGGGAAACAAGCTCTCCGGCGAGATTCCGGCGAGTCTCTCCTCGTTGAAGCTCAGCATCCTCGATCTATCAAGGAACCAGCTGACCGGCCGAGTGCCTGACGCGCTCTCGATCTCGGCCTACAGCAGCAGCTTCGCAGAAAATCCAGGACTCTGCGGTGATAACATCCGTTATCTCCGTCCATGTCTGTCAAGTGCCGCCCAATCGAGCAAATACAGAACACTTCTATCTTGCCTCCTTGCCGGAACAGCTGCCCTCGTCTTGCTGGGTTGCTATCTGCTTGTAAAGAGATGGAGAAGCAATCGTGACCGTCCGATCAAAGACTTGTGGGACATGAAATCGTTTCGGATCTTGAACTTCACAGAGCAAGAGATTTTGAATTCCATAAAACAGGAGAATCTGATAGGAAAGGGCGGGTCCGGGAATGTTTATCGGGTCGTCTTGGAGAACGGCAAAGAGCTCGCTGTGAAGCACATATGGAATTGTGATTCGGTGAACGGCAGGAGCAGGAGAAGCAGCAGTACCGCAATGCTAGGGAAACGATCCACGAAGTCGCCCGAATTCGATGCGGAGGTGGCCACGCTCAGCTCGATCCGGCATGTGAATGTGGTGAAGTTGTATTGCAGCATTACCAGCGAGGATTCGAGCCTTTTGGTTTACGAGTATCTGCCGAATGGGAGTCTGTGGGAGCGGCTGCACGCCTGTGGGAAGACGGAGCTGGATTGGGGGACCCGGTATGAGATCGCTTTGGGGGCCGCTATGGGGCTCGAATATCTGCACCATGGGTGCGATAAGCCGGTCGTGCACCGGGATGTGAAGTCCAGTAACATACTGCTGGATGAGTTTTTCAAGCCGCGGATTGCGGATTTTGGACTCGCGAAGATCATGCAGAGTGGATCAAAGGATTCAGCACAGGTGATTCCAGGGACACATGGGTACATCGCTCCTGGTAAGCAAACGTCACATTGATATCTTTACATCAATTTTTCGCATTATTAAATGAATGACACCTCGATTAAGCAGGCTTAATATTTGATTCTATGTTGCTAATTCTCTCGAGTTATGACTGGAACAGAGCCACTAATAATTTTACCTTGTGTTTGTTTGATCCCTCTTACAGAGTACGCTTATACTAACAAAGTAGACGAGAAGAGTGATGTGTATAGCTTTGGAGTCGTTCTGATGGAGCTAGTGACAGGGAAGCGGCCAATTGAACCTCAATTCGGGGACAACAAAGACATCGTCTCCTGGATCTCAACCCAGATTACGACCAGGGAGAGCATATTTAATCTGGTGGATTCTAGGATCCCTGAGTCATTCAAAGAGGATGCTGTGAAGGTGTTGAGGGTTGCAGTGCGTTGCACCGCAAGGCTGCCATCACTGAGACCTTCTATGAGAGCCGTGGTGCAGATGCTGGAAGATGTTGAACCTTCCAAGTTCATTGCCATTACTGTCAAGGCTGACAAATTGAGTGACAGTTTTGAGGCGAAGAACGAGAAACCCAAGTTAAGCCCTTGATCTATTATTGTAAGCGACTAAATAGTTCCTGGTTTCGATTCGGCAGTCCCAAGTAACCTGTACATAGTGCATAGCTAGTAGCCAATAATCTCGTGTACCAGGAGTGATGCCGCTTTGTGAGTTAAAATATAAATGTGTTCCAGTGATCTTAACCAACCAATTATATGGATGACAGCTACTGACAAGATCAGGGTTGCCATTTTTGTTCTATATTCGTGATTTGAATAAGCTGAACAGAGCCTCTCAGGAGCCTTACCCTTGCTGTGCTTGAAGTTGTTGAGGCTTGATTTTATTGGCTTCACTACTCGAGCTCGTGAGCGTCGAGGCATTTAATCTACCTCGTGCTCGCTCAAACTAAGCTTGAATAGAAGATTTATTGTCGACTGTTTTTTCTAAAAATCAAACACATCAGCCAAACCAAGTCCCTAGATTAACCAACAAACACGGAGTACCCAAATCAGTCCCCTGTGAGAGGTAGCTATTTCTGAGTTTTGGAGACGTAGAGCTATCCTGGCGTCCCACTTCCTTGCACACGTGAGTCTGTGTCTCCTTGCATGCCGCAGTTTATCTCTCATGCCATGTGTGTCTTCCTTACAGTGTCTCTCTACGGACCCAACCCCTACTTGGGTTAAACAGAGAGAGAACGAAATTGTGAGGCCACTTTTACCATATACAGTGTCCATTGCCATGCGTATTTCACACCCTACATTCTAGATTAGGGATCAATCCATCTGGTGGTATTCCTATCTCTTATTAGAGATAAAATCTCACACTAATAAAAAAAATTCTTTTGAATATTATTTATCAATCTAGCATCGGCCTTTTTTATTGGAATGAAAATTTCCAAGCACTCATATATGATAGGGGGCTCCCAATGTTAGCTTAACTACTTTACCGATGATAATACAAGAAAATGCTCAGCTGTTGCGGATGGGGGCGTGTTAGTTTGAGCCTTATGAACTAAAAATTAAAAAAAAGGAGGAGGGAAAAGAATTTATCGCCTAGGCTCAAAAGAAATAAAACTCATGGTATGGCCTACTTTTTAAAACACAAGCATTTTAACTTATGGTATAGCCCACTTTTTAAAAATATAAGCTGCTCAAAATAAATGCCCTTTCCATGCATGAGATATTTTTCAATTTCATCTTATGATGGGACCAACGCTCATTGTGAAATTTGAAAGTATCCCATACATTGCAAAAGTCCTCATTTTAGTAATTTAGATTTTTAACAGATAGGCCCAGTATATAATTTCACTTTTACATCAAAGGGATCTAGACCTAAAAAATAAGGAGCATGTTTGGTAATTTGTGATTGCCATTGAAACAAGGATTCTTTGTTGAAGATTGATATATCAGTGGATTCACCTCAATGTCTATGTGTATCCAGTGAAATTTTTAGTACAGTCACAAATGAGTGCCTAACACTAAAATGGTGCTAGCACATAGCACTTGAAAACTACTCATGTATCTATTGCTATAGTTGACAAAAATTAGTTTTGGCACACCAATCTACTAAAATAGAGATTTTCAAATTCTATGGGGAGGTCGGACTTGAAATCCTAAAAAAATGAGGATTTTCATGATTTTGTAGAAAGAAGAAATCTTTTCTTTGAAGATTTGGTTGGCAAACATAACCAAAAGCAGGTGACACCACTGCACTTTATAAACGAATTCATTCCTAGCACATGTTTTAGTTTCATTAACAACTCATTAATGGTCTATGAAGCACGGGTACCAATACGGACACAAGTACATCGATACAATAAAATCTTTAAAAAAGGGATATAGGTAACACTAGGGTATGTCCATTAAAAAATTATATTTTTTAAAATTAAAATATTGCAATATGAAAATAATTGAAATAGATTCAAATCCTTAAATGCAATATGCCAACAATTACTTAATGCCACTATAAATTCAACCTAATGAAAAAAAAAGAGTAGTAGCAATTTTATTTTTTTATATATTATAATCTAACATTCCTTTCTTTTCTTCTACCTCTTTTCCTTTTTTTTTTTGCAGGAGATGAGGGGGCTAGAAATGTATTAGAACTAAAGCCTTTTCCCTTTTAAGTTCATTAAGAAGGGTTATAGCTAAAATTAAAAATTATATTTTTAGCCAGTTCAAACACTTATAAAAGTTTTTACCAACAAATAAAATAAAAAACTCTTATAAAAGTACCGGAAACATATCTATGTACGTATCCATCATATACATACAAATGTACTCATTCCATACCCATAAAGTCAAATGTGCCGGATATGTTTGATCGTATTTGAAATGTTTTTTGACAAACCTATATTAGTACCACACTGGGTATGTACCCAATATATATATGTATATATTTTGGAAGTACCCGTACTTCATAGTTAATAGTTAATGGTTTTCTTAAAGAAAAAAAAGGAACAAACTCATTGGTGGTTTCTTATGCTTCTGCTACATTCAGGCGATTGAGGAAATTGGAGCTATCAATGGGTTCTCAGGTCCAAGTAGCCTATTCATATATTCTCAAGGGCCATGATATCCGTGCTTTTTCATGTGGTACCCGGTGAGCTTAAGCTGGCTTGGGCCATGAACATTAACTCCTTTCTTATCTGGAATGCATATGCGGGCAAGCATTAGCACAAAGCAATGGAAGCACCTGATTATTGTTTATACATTCGTAAGTTTGCAGGGGTGGCCATTGTTGTCTAAGTTTGTATTTATGCCTGGCGCGGTCCTCCCCGCTTGGGTTGGCCGTGCCAACATGTGTGTGTGGCTAGAGTAGTGGTAGTATGAGTTAATGATAATGCTATGTGGGCTACTTGAAAATCCAAAGACGACCAATATCACATCCACGTGTCTTCCCATCATCTCTAAGATGACGTTAATTGGATTCATGAGATGTATAAATAGATGGGCATTGTTTCATTTACGTTACTTTTTGTCACAACCCGAGCCCAGAAATCGGGGATTAACGAAAAGTCAAACCAGTGACACACGTACTCCCGTGCACGTGCATCCAAACCCAGTCCAGATGCACACACACAAGGGATCTACCACGTGCGAACTAAGCGTACGCGGAAGCTGTACATATCATAGCAAGCAACAAAAGAAATAGCGGAAGCCAAAAATGGAAAAAAACCAAATACGAGTCTGAATACACACCAAAATGCATCAAAATCATGATATACAAAATAGTACAAGAGTGACAAAGGCCAAAGTGATAAAATACAAAATCTCCAAAAAACCAAAATAAATAGACTGCTGATGATATGCATGTACGCACTCGGCAAAAGTGATCAAGCCCACTCTGCCAGGCCGGAGGGAGCCTCTACTAAGTCCTGCCCTACAGTCTCCTCGACCGCCGGGGAGCCGGACACGGGATCTGTGCGTGCAACACCACAAACAACACCATGAATACAACGTTCCGGCAAATATAAGTAACAGGGACGTAACACTTATAGTATTTAATTGAATAAGAACAGAACATTAAGTACAGAGTGTCATATTAGTACGCTAAGCAAATCATGCATAGAGGTAAAACATGATAGAGGAATCAAAGCATAGAAATACTGAACTGGTGGCTACTACATTGGCCATATTCTCTCACATAGAGAGCAGACAAAGCAGACAGATGAGAACTCCACTGACCTGGCCAAGGGTACAAGTAGGTCTCAGTTTCCTGGGTTCCGGGGTCCCAAGACAAAGTTACGCTGCAGCGATACAAAGCATAGAGAACCAAGCCAAAGTTAACCCCGTCGGGTATCCTAGGGCTGAGGCTGAGTAAAGCCAGACTGATACCAATCAACTAAATCAAAAGAAAAAGGGGAGATTATCTGCTTTGGACTCACGGACGACACTGGCCCGATCTTATCCGTACGTTTTAATCTCTGGGCAAAGCCACCAGGGAATACCCACTGAATCGAATATATACAGAGCATAGAGGAAATTAAGACAAAGCACAGCATAGATCAAAGCAGAGTACAGAGTGAAGAATAAAACAAATATACAGCACGAAACAAAATAATCTCAGAATGCATAAATATAGATCAGCAGAACAGAGGGCAAAACTGTAACCAATATGCAATGCATCTCAGATTAACGAGGAATCAAAGAGGATTACAAGCCAACTCTAATCTAGTTATTCACTGTCACTAACTGTGCATGTTGGTATAGTTTTAAATTATTCGATGCACTGTTGCCGTCAAAGTGTTGCAATGTAATCCTCACGTGCACCGAAGTCCTTTAAACCAATACACATGGGGAGGTGCTTAACAGTAAATCAACGCTCACATGAATAAGTCACAGCCCAGCAGACTATTCATGCGTTCCAAAGAATCCATTAGGCTGGTTTACATGTATAGTTAACCTGTCTTTTAGCCCTACAAAGTCACACTATGATCCTAAGTTTAATTTCAGATTTTTCAGGTCTTACAGTTTAGCCATGGGTGACCTACGGCTTAGCCGTGGTTCCCTTCAGAACACAGCTAAACTGGTTATCTTCTACCTCTAATCTGATACCTTTTACGGTTAAGCTACGGTGGAGTCCACGGCTTAGCCATATACCAATCTACGGCTTAGCCGTAGCTTCACCGTAGGAGTACTGTGTCTGGAAAGTTTCGACTGATCAGAATGTTAATTCATGGTTGGGTCACGGCTAGCTTACGGCTCAGCCGTAAAACAAATTACTGTTTAGTTGTAGCCTAGCCGTAGAACAAAATTCAAATATCAAGTCTCTGGAATTTGAGTCGTACCGAATTACGGCTTAGCCATACGATACAGGAAACGAATCTAGATAGTTACAGAAACTGGAAAATCATGTGCAAATTGAGCAAAACAAACTCCAATGAATCCAAAGTGATAGAATTAGGCTGTATATTATGCCAAGCATATAAGAACAAGAGAATCACAGTAATCAAACAATATACCCATATGTGTTAAATAATCCTGTACTTATACTTACCTTAAAGTTTTAGCAAATCTACTGAGATCAAGCTCCAATCCAACTAAAAACCCAAGCAAATCAGAGAACAACCCATGCATGAGATGTATGAGAGATACAGAGCTTGGAGGAGAAATCCAATTGGAGAGGTAGAAATCAAAACCCACTTACCTCAAAGCACCAAAGCACAGAGAGAGAGAGAGAGAGAGAGAGAGAGAGAGAGAGAGAGAGCCCACTCGAACTAGGTGGAAAATCCAATGCTAACCAAGAGGGAAGGAGAGAAGTGAAGAGAAGAGAACAAAGAAAACGAACATGGCTCTCCCTGGAGTTTTCTTGCATGCACGTTGAAGGAAATGAGCAGGGAGAGAAGACATCTGGCTGATGACTCATATATATAGTTTTGGAGTTTAAAACAAGGTCTGTCAAGTTTAGGCTAATTACAATTCAAGCCACATAAAGGTCCAACTCCTCCAATTGACTCCGAATGAGTCTGAGACAGTTACGGAAAATAACGAGCTCAACAAAATACACGTGCTGATACCAAGATGATGCAAATATAATGCATTCAAAGCAAAAGCAAAATTATGAAAAAGGGCTTAGAACTATCTATCTCAGGTCAAATGCTACTCAACTATCTATCCATGACCTAAAACCAAGTCCAAAAGAACGAAACAACACAAAAACACACTAATGAGCCACTAAACCGGCTCAAAGGGGATCGGAGTGTTACACTTTTCTATTTAGGCTCTATGTTTTAAGGATGAGCTTATGACATTTGTCGTTTGTTGGCCTGTGAGCATCCATTGCTTTGCCCAAATGCTTGGCCACACATGGGTTCCATTCACTTGGCCAAGCTGGGAGATTTTCTCAGAGCAACCGGCGGCTGTATTCACAATGCCTGGCCAATCGACAGTGACTATTGTTAGATCTGGATCTATCCAAGCACACACCACAATGAGAAAAAACAACAAGCAATCACACACACAGAAAACACGAGGATTTACGTGGTTCGGCAAGATTGCCTACATCCACGGGCACAAAGATTTCACTACTTAGAAATCTCTCTCTCTTTCACCCCCTTACAATGCTTTAAGTGTTCCCTTTCCCCCTGCAGTTGCCCCTTGAGTTGCCCTTTGGTTGCCCTAGAACAAGAAACACAAAGAGAATATATATATAGTGCTAACCCTAGTCAACTGGGCCATCCACTCAAGCCCAATAACGACCTTTTGAGCCAAACCCAACAATCTCCACCTTGGCGAAGAATGTCCTACCCTTTGAAGAATTGTTGAAGTGTTTGAACACATACCTTGTGGGAACGCAATCCCACCATGACTGCAACCCAAGGGAGATGAGGTGTACCTTCACTCTTTAGCAAGAGGAGAGATTGAGCAAGTCCAAGCAATGCTTGAACTTCTCTGTGGTCACTTGCTTCGTAAGCATGTCAGCTGGATTATCATCTGTGTGAATCTTCTGAATGGAGATCTCACCTGTAGTGATCCAATCTCGAATTCTGTGATAGATAACAGCTGTGTTTTGTCCTTGCATGATATACCTGATTCTTTGATAGGCATATTGCACTCAGACTGTCACAGTGTAGCAAGATTGATTTCTGTTTGATACCCATATCATTTACCAAACCTCTCATCCACATTGCTTCCTTAGAAGCCTCTGAAGCTGCCATGTATTCTGCCTTTGTAGTGGACAATGCAGTTGTAGACTAAAGCACTGATCTCCAACTTATCGGTCCACTAGCAAGTGTGTAGACGTATCCGTTAATGGATCTTTTTTTATCTAAGTCTCCTGCAAAATCAGAATCTACATATCTAACTACAACCTCTAACTCTTGTTTTCTTTTAAACAAAATTCCTAAGTCTTTGATGTCCTTCAAGTACCTCAGAATCCATTTTACGGCATTCCAATGCTCTTTTCCAGGATTCACCATGTACTTACTCACTACACCCACTGCTTGAGTTATATCTAGTCTAGTACAAACCGTGGCATACATCAAACTTCCTACCGCATTTGCATACGGTATCCTGGACATTTCTTCAATTTCCTCATCATTACTTGGACATTGTTTGCCACTTAAACTAAAGTGACTTACAAGTGGAGTAGACACAAGCTTAGCATTTAGCATGTTGAATTTTTCAAGTACTTTTGAGATGTACTTTTTCTGTGATAACCACAGCTTTCCAGCCTTCTTGTCTCTCCTAATTTCCATGCCCAACATTTTTGTGGCTACCCCAAGGTCTTTCATGTCAAATTCTTTTCTCAAATGAGATTTGAGTTCATCAACTTTTGACATGTCGTTAGATGCAATGAGCATATTATCTACATAAAGCAGCAAAATAATAACAAAATTATCATCTAAAATTTTGTAATAAATACAACAATCATACTCACATCGATGGTAGCCAATCTGCAACATATAAGAGTCAAAACGCTTGTACTATTGTCTTGGAGATTGTTTCAGCCCGTACAATGATCTCTTTAACTTACACACATGGTGTTCTTTTTCGACTTCCTTGAATCCTTCAGGTTACTTCATGTAAATTGTTTCTTCCAAGTCACCGTGAAGGAATGCTGTCTTTACATCTAATTGTTCGAGCTCCATGTCGAACTGTGCTACCAATGCTAACAACACCTTGATAGAAGTATGTTTCACAACTGGGAAAAAGATCTCATCATAATCAACCCCTTCATTTTGTGAGTACCCCTTTGCTACTAAACGTGCCTTGAACCTTAGTTCTACAATTTCGTACGAAGCTTCTTTTCTCCTAAACACCCATTTGCAGCCAACTGTTGTTCTGCCATTGGGTTTAGGAACTAACTCCCAAACCGAGTTCTTCTGGAGAGATTCCATCTCATCCATCATAACACCCATCCAACCTTATCTTTCACTACTTTCCACCGCTTCTTGAAATGAGGTCGGATCACCACTGCTAGTAATAAGAGCAAAGTGTACTTCATCCTCATCCCATTCATACCGTTGAGGTAGCTTGATGGCTCTCTTTGCCCTTCTTTGTGTTAGACTTGAGGGTTCCTGCTGAACCTCACATTGTTCCTCACATCCAGATGTACCAACCTCTGATGAACTTTGACCTTGTTCCTTGGTTATATTATTTGCAAGAGGAATTACTTCGGTGACCACTTTTTCAACACTGTGCCCTTTGACTTCACTGTCATGTTCTCTATTCAGCATAGAAGCTTCATCAAACACAACATTTCTGCTGCAGATCTTTTTTCTAGATCCCATAGTTTATACCCCTTTACACCTTTCTCAAAGCTGAGGAATATGCATTTGAGTGACTTGGAGTCTAACTTGGATCTCTCATCACTAGAGAAGTGTACATAAGCTGGACAACTGAATACTTTCAATGAAGAATAGTCCACCTCTATGCCTGTCCACACTTCTTCTGCAACTTTACAATCAAGGGGTTTTGATGGTGACCGATTAACCACATAACATGCGTGGTTAACTGCTTCTGCTCAAAAACTTTCAGGGAGCCCTACATGAAGTCTCATACTCCTTGCTCTTTTTAGAAGTGTTTTGTTTATCCTTTCTACAATTCCGTTTTGCTGAGGATTCTTTGGAATAGTGAAGTGCCTTATGATGCCTTCATCTTTGCAAAACTGTAGAAACCTGCCATTTCTGTATTCACCCCCATTATCTGATTTTAGATATTTGATTTTTCTACTTATTTGATTTTCTCCTTCTGCCTTCCACTCTTTGAACTTGGTGAAGACTTCAGATTTTTCTTTCATAAAGTAGACCCAAACCTTTCTTAAAAAATCATCAATGAATGTCAGTATGCTCCACCTTTTGACATAACCGGGACTAGTCCCCATACATCGGAGTGAATATAATCCAGAATACCATTGCTTCTACAACTATTACCTACGATTTTGAATGACACCCTTTTCTGCTTGCCAAAAACACAATATTTACAAAATTCCAGCTTGCATGTTTTCACACATTTCAACAACTGTCTTTTGTGTAGTTCGAACATGCATCTCTCACTCATATGCCCTAGACGCATATGCCATAGCTGAGACTCATCATCACTGGTTTTATCATCTGTGGAGACTGTCACTCCACCTACAACTGTGTTTCTCATAAGTTTGTACAGATTGTTTCCCACTCTGGTACCTTTCATTAATACCAGAACACCTTTTGTAACTTTCAGCAAACCATCTTTTGCCATGAATGTGCACCCTTTGGATTCAAGCAAGCCTAAAGAGATTAGGTTTTTTTTAAATGCTGGCACATGCCTCACATTACCCAGGGTTCTAACAACTCCATCTGCCATTTTAATGTTAATGGTGCCAATTCCAATGGTCTTACAGGGCACATCATTACCCATTAGAACACTACCACCATTACACTCCTCATAGGTCTCAAACCAATCACGATTAGGGCACATGTGATAAGAACAACCAGAATCTAAAATCTAAGCATCAGATAAATGGTTACCTTGCGAGACCGATAGGAGTTCCACTTCAGTTTATGAAGCAACGCTGGCGGAGTCACTGTTGACAGCTTTATTCTTCCCATCTTTGGACGCTTTGTATTCCCTGCAATCTTTCTTCCAGTGTCCTTTCCTTTTACAAAAGAAGCACTCTGAATTTCTCTTGCTTCGTGATTTTGATCTGGAGTTATTCTTCTTTGCTTTGCCCCTTTCATTGGATCTGCCACGTCACTAGAACTTCCTTTTACTAGAAGTCCCTCTACACAAGAACTAATTTTTGTGGCCTTTTCCTTGCATCATTGGAGATGATGTCTTACCTAACATCCTCGAATTTGAGTGTGTCCTTTCCATATAGCAAGGTAGTCACAAAATGATCATATGAGTCAGGAAGAGAATTCAACAGCAGCAAGGACTTGTCTTCATCATTGAATTTCACATTGAGCCTCAACAAGTCATTAATCATTATGTTGAAAATATTCATGTGCTCCAGCACATCACAACCTTCTTCCATTTTCAACCCATATAACCGTTTCTTGAGATGCAGCTTGTTTGTGAGATTCTTACCCATGTAAAGACTCTCCAACGTCTCCTATAGATCCTTTGTAGTCTCCTCTTCCATGACATTGTGCATGACTTCGTCAAAGAGGTAGAATTAAATAGAGCTGACTACCTTTTCATCTATGTCTGCCCAATCTTCATTTTTTATCTTTTCAAGCTTCTTTTCTTTGCCTAACAATGCCACCTTAATACCTTGTTGAATCAAGATATTTCTTATCTTCTGCTGCCATAAACCAAAGTTTATTCTTCCATCAAAATTTTCAATTTCAAATTTGATGCCTCCTGCAGTAGAAGTCCCCGCTGTGGCCATGGTAAATATGAAGATAACTCAAAAAACAACTCACCTAAAAATTGCTTGTCAAACCGTTAATCTACTCTGTTCACATCGGAGTCCACTGGAAAAAAATGGAGCTCAATTCTGAGTCCGGATGGCTTCGAAAATTGAGTTTGAATTTTGATCGTTGAATCTGGTCAAACTGGTCAACTGCTGACATAGGATGACGTCAGCACTGCTTGCAGACCGGGCTGCTGTAGATGGGTTCGGGTTAGGTCGACCTGAATCGTAAACTGCTTGTTTTGTCGGACTGGGCTGCGAAACCGGGTCAGGTTCACCTGACCCGAGCCTGACCTGGTTCTGGCGGTGACTGGGCTGGGTCTGTTTTGGTTCAGGTCCGCCTGACCTGACCCGTGACCTGCTGCGCTGGACTGGGCTTCTGAACTGTGTCGGTTCGCCCCAACCTGGACTGTATTCGTGCTACTGGACTGGGCTGCACCAAGGGTTGGGTCTGACCTAACTCGAAACCCGGACCGACCAGTGCTGCTTGGGCTTTCTCCAAGGTGGGTCAGGTCAAACGGACCCGACCTGAACCCGGAACGCCTGTGTCGTCTCCCCCAAGTGCCCCTGCTCTGCAATAGAGAATAGACTAGGCCCTTCTTCCTTATCTTCGGCCACGGCAGCGGCGATGGGGTCCGGCGCCCAGCGACGACTGGCAGCGGCGACGGCGATGCAACGGCCGGCAGCAGTGATGGGTCCGGCGATGGCTGTGCACAGGAGTCGGTTCTGGCTGGCGATGTACGCAACGGCGGACGATTTCGGTGGCGACGAGCAGCGTACAATGCCGTGGTCTGGTGATCGCATCGATGGCAGCAGCGAACCCCTCCTCCCTCTTCTCTAATGACGGTGTAAACCGACCTTGACAGGGAATGGGTCTGTGCTGCTGTGTCTTCCTTCACCGAGATCACTGATCTGATCTCCACGATCCCACGATCTCAACAAATGCTCTAATACCACTTGTTAGATCAGGATCTATCCAAGCACACACCACAGTGAGGAAAAACAACAAGCAATCACACACAAAGAAGACACGAGGATTTACGTGGTTCGGCAAGATTGCCTACATCCACGGGCATAAAGATTTCACTACTTAGAAATCTCTCTCTCACCCCCTTACAATACTCTCAGTGTTCCCTTTCCCCCTGCAGTTGCCCCTTCCCCCTGCAGTTGCCCCTTGAGTTGCCCTCTGGTTGCCCTAGAATAATAAACACAAAGAGAATATATATAGTGCTAACCCTAGTCAACTAGCCATCTACTCAAGCCCAATAAAGACCTTTTGAGCCAAACCCAACAACTACCGCACCAGCTCCCTGATGTACCCAACAAAAAGCACAGAGATCATGGCACTAGAATATATTACCAGGCCTGTTAGATCCAGTTGAGACTGAAGTTGAGCCCATGCCTATTGCTCTAATTTTCAGAATCAACTGAATGGAAAACAAGAATCACAAACTCATCAATTTTGGATTTTCTCTATCAATGAATGAGTTGGTTTCTAGGACTAGTGACTACAAAGCATGTGTATAGGAATGATACTTTTGTGTTTATGATATTACCTCCGAGGGAGGTGGCCATCTTTTGGGGTCGTGTGGGTCAGCGTCCATGGACTAATTGGAATTGAGGATGATAGTGTCCAGTTTTACATGGTTTCTTCAATTATACTTGGATTTTCAGACTGCAGTCCTAGCTTGTGTGCATATATGTATGTGGGATTTTATTTTATTTTATTTTTTCTTTCTTTAAACACGGTAGGGAGGCACAATTGTACAAATGAGGTCACTGGACCACTTTCTGTGGTTCTAAAATAATAGGAAGGGGTGTAACAGAAAAAACGGGCTTATAGCTTGCTTGGGCCCCTCCCAATGTTATCATTTGACGATATCTCATAGATTGACAGTGACCCGCCAGCTCCGTGAGCACCACAACAAAAAGCATGGAGATCATGCCACTAGAATGTGTGACTAGGCCTGTTAGCTAGAGTTGAGAGTAAAGTTGAGTCCAAGCCTATATCTCTGATAATCTCTATCACCGGAATTGGAAACAAGCATCATGAACGCATCAATGATTATATTATCAATGAATGAATTTGTCTGCAGGATTCCTTTGGTGACTAAAAAGCGCGTGCATAGAAATGATTTCACTTCTGCTTGCATTGGTTTATGATGTTGTTACCTCCTAGGGAGTTCACGATCTTTGGAGGTCGTGTGGGTCAGGGTCCATGGACTGACTGGAATTTAGGAGTTGGGTCTTCCTCTGAGAGATGAAAGACGATGATGGTGTCCTGTTGCACATGGCTTATTCAACTATACTCAGATTTCAGACCAAGCTTGTGTGCATGTATGTATATGGGAATTTTTTTTCATGTCCGTACACACAAGGGAGGGAGGCACAAATGATGGCACTGGACCACTTTGTTAGGTTCTAAAATAATAGAAAGGGGTCATGTGACAGAGAAAAGGAGCCTAATTATAGCTTGCTTGGTGCTGGGGTCCTCTCTCTTAGGTGGGAAGGATAGATGAGACAGCATTTGACACTGCTGAGGCAAGGGAAGACGCATGACTTAAAAAAAAAACCTCCAAAAAATTGATAATTGGACGGAATAATGTTTACTGGTGTGGGTGTTTTGGGTGGGGGCTGCGCAGCCTGGCCCAGTTTGGGCTGGGCTGGCCCACTTGTTTTTATCAACTTTGAATAAAAAGTTACAACTCCGAAGAAAATGGAGTGTTGGCCAAACTCGGACCTGAATAATGGAGTGTTGGTCAAAATCCATCAGCCATCCACGGGTATGCGTTCCTGTGACCCACCTCATAAACAAACCAGCCTTCTTTTTATAGGGACCGGCTATACGCATGGGGTTTTTAGTTTTTGTCCGTTGCAAACCATGGATCTTGCACGTGTGATATGTTGCCACTGTTCAATCCGAGTAATTGGTCTCCGTAACTACCATACATACACCAGAAACAGTTGCTACAATAATTTGTTAACTATCGCATATACTATTTTCCTTCGACCTGGTCCATTCACTTTGCCTTATAATAAATCCACATTACACATTACACGCGCATACCAGAACCCAGGTACCAGACCTGAAAACTTGGCTATGAAACTCCCCACTGCTGACCGATATTATAATCCTTATTGCTCTTGGAGCAATTTGACAACACTTTCTGACATTCCTTCTTTCCTCTATTTCCATGTCCAGCGGTAGAGGTGTAAAGACACCCAGGCGGTCAACCTTAACGGCCCATTTCATATTGTTATGTCGTTAATATTTTTTTAATATAAATATAAAAAATATATATAGCCTTTTTATATTTTTTTATTACCTATAAAACTTAAAAAATTTTGAAGGTAATTCTATTGAAAAATCTTCAAGTAGAAGAGATTCAAAGTGAGTAGATTAACTTTGGTGGAACTACTTAAATCCATGTCGTACTCTTCTTTATATGTGTCTTTTAAATTCTTTAGCCTAAGATACTAAAAAGAATGGAAGCAAAGAATATTAGAACACACGGAAGCTATGCACGAGTGGTGTCATGCTGAGTTGAGCCCTGCCGGCAGCCGACCTAGCACGGCACTACATATTGGACATCCCTATTTGGGGGGCCAGGTCGGGCTCTGCCACATGGCACAACTTCATGCCCAGGCTTGCCTTTGATCAGCATCTGCCGGGCTGCCCAGTTTTTATCTCTAGAGGCATGGCCCCCCAAATTTTTTGAAAATCCTTTAAGTCTTTAGAATTTTTTTTTGTCCCTTCAAACTTTTCAAAGCCCTCATAATTTTTTTCCATATGTCCCACCCCACCCCCAAAAGAAAAAAAAAATAAAAAGAACACATCAAAGAAGAATTCCTGGGGTCCACCCTCGGTGGGGGTAATGTTGGTATTATCTATCATTTCTTTTACTGTGCATGTTGATTTGTTCCTTCTATTTTCTTTTGAAATTATTGAAGAAAGGATTTCACATCTTCAATTGACAAGACTTAACTTGATATAAGAGATTAGGCAAATTTCTTGATACATATATTTCATTACATAGACAATTTAGCCAAGGGTTGACATCTGATAATTTCTTTTAAGGACATAAATTATGGGTCATAAGCCATTTCATGATTACGCCCATCAGGAGGCCCAAGTCTGATATGAAGTATGAACCCCTCACAAAGTTCAAATTTTAACAGAAGTTGAACTTTGGAGGCTGGACATGATTAATGAAGAAAATCTGGGTTTTTTTGCATCACGAGAAATGATCTCATACAGATGGAAATTAAGAATTGATTCAAACCTTCATATGGCATGGACTCCTGTGTGTATGAACTTTCCCAATTTTCACTTGCAATAGAGTGATATGAACAGTTCATATCGGTCCGTTTCAAGTGAAATTTATGTTAGTGTCATTGTAAGAGTGTGTTGCCAATTACGTGACCAAAGTGTAGTTCGGTTCTAGAACGATGTAGCTCACCTCGGAAGTTCATTGAAGATCACGTCAAGTTCAAAGAAGTTCAAGCTAGTTCAAGACCATTCAAGGAAAACCTATCAATGAAGACTAAGCAAAGAAGTTCAACATCATTCAAAGAAGATCATCTGTGAGTGCCAAGGGATAAGGTATCTGTGATCCCTAAGTGTCCATGGAAATAAACTAGGAAATTAGGTTTTTCAAACACCCTGTTTTGTTCTACGGCTTGGACCACGGCTAAGCCGTAGATCCTACGGCTCACTGTCCAGAGAGTATATTTTGAAGCCTTTTGTTCTACGGCTGACCCTACGGCTGCACCGAAAAATGTTACGGCTAAGCCGTAGTGTGTTTCACGGCTAAGCCGTAAAATCTACAGGCCACAATCCAGAGAGTGCACTTGGCCATATTATGCTTACGGTTGACCTTACGGCCAAGCCGAAAGCCCTTCACGGCTAAGCCGTAAGGTTATTCACGGCTAAGCCGTAAAGATTACGGGCCACTCTCCAGATAGCAGTTTCTGGGAAATTTGAGCTTACGGTTGACCCACGGCTAGGCCGAAAGGTGCTCACGGCTAAGCCGTATAAGGATTTACGGCTAAGCCGTAGGCCTAACCGTAAGAAGGAATTTGTGTTGAATCTGGTCAAACTAGCCGTTGGGTGTTGTCAGAACTTACGGCTAAGCCGTAGACCATTCTGTTCTTAGCCGTAGAACTATCCGTTGGAGCTCATCTGTATTTAAAGAGGACCTCTCCCTTGCTCCAACCACTGAATTTATTGCTGAGAAAATTACTAGTATAGCTGAGCCTTTGCACCTCCATTAAAATCATCTTCAAAGCTCCCACAACCACCTACTCTCCAAAACAAAAGAGTGCCATTATTGTTACAAGTAGAGTAGTTGGTGAGTTAGGAAAGGCTTCATTAAATATGAGAGAATACCTTAGCCTTCCAAACCCTCTTGAATCCTCTTCCCTTGGCTAAGCACACATCTGAAGATCTTCATCACCAAGGAGCAAGAACAAGAGGCCAAAGCTTGGAGGTAGTCTTCAAGCATCAAGAGCACCACTCAAAACCAAGGTATACAATTCCTTGTTTAGGTGTTCTTTATTATTTCAATTTTCATTGCTGTATTTTGGTGGAAGACAAACCACCGCATCAAAAATTGTTGTAGTTGGTGGACTAGATCAAGGATCAACCACCTGATCAAAAACTCTTGTTGGTGGAAGACAAACCACCGAATCAAAAAACTGTTGCAAGAGGTGTATGTTATGTAAGTACCTCTTATTTAGTGGAACCAAGAGAGATTGCTCTTGAAAGTGGATGTAGGTCTAGGACCGAACCACTATAAATCACTGTGTTTATTGTTTGTTGTGTGTGGATGTTGCCTTGCTTTCTTGTCACTTGAGTTGATGATCTTTTATAAGTTACATCTTTGTTGATCTAGGTGCATTTCTAAACACTCACAACTCTGAATATCTCTCTTAAATCCACTTGGGGACTCTCAACTTTAATCATCTTTCAGATTGCTCACAAATAAAACCTAAGTCTTGAAAAGAAATTTTTAATAGTCCTATTCACCCCCCCTCTAGGACTTGGTGAGATCTAGTTATTGCACTTTCAATTGGTATCAGAGCGGGTTACTTCGTAAGGGTGTAATAACCTGAAGTAGATCCATCTTTTGCTAGATTCACCATGAATCCTGAAGGAAGTTCTATCACCCGTCCACCTTTCTTCGATGGAACAAATTATGCATTTTGGAAAGCCCGGATGACAGCATTCTTAAAATCCATGGACTGGGCTGTTTGGGAGGCTATAGAGAATGGTTGGACGGAACCCACTGAAGATGTGACTACAAATGGTGTCACAACCACTAAATCATTAGATCCAGCCAAATGGTCTCAAGCTTAGCTAAATCTTAGACAAAATAATGCTAGAGCGTACAATGCTATAGTGTGTGCCATGAATCAAGAAGAGTTTAAAAAGATCATGACAACCACTAATGCAAAACAGGCATGGAGAATCCTTGAAGTAACTTATGAGGGTACCTCAGTTGTCAAAAGATCTAAACTCCAGATGTTCACAAGTCAGTTCGAAAACATTCGCATGGAAGAAAATGAAATGTTTACTGACTTCCATACTAAGCTCATGAAAATTGTAAATGAAATGTGGGCTCTTGGGGAAACTTTTCCGGAAGGTAAAATTTGTAGTAAAATCTTGAGATCACTTCCGGAAAGATTCCATCCTAAGGTAACCTCTATAGAAGAACACAAGGATTCGGAACAAATGAAAATTGAAGATTTAGTGGGATCCCTTCAGACCTTTGAACTCAAATTTAACAATGACAAAAAGAAATCAATCGCTCTAATCACCTCTCATAACACATCTTCCTTTAAAGATGATATAGGAATAACTAGTAATGATGAAGATGAAGATGTGGCCCTTTTGGTTAAAAGATTTTTGAAACAATTTAAGAAAAAGAGGGTGAAAGAGTATAAAAATGAAACCACAAATGATAAATACAAAGGTCGGTCAAGTTCCCTCTCTAGAAGTAAACATAAGGAACCCATGTGTTACAGATGCAAGAAAATTGGACACATATCCACCGATTGTCCTCAAAAAGGAAAATTCAAAAAGAAGAATCTTGTAGCCACTTGGGACGATTCATCTGAATCAGATTCTGACTCAGATGAATCACATCAAAATGAATCAGACAAATATACAGTTCTGATGGCTACCACTGCCACCTTCAATCTTTCCGAGGAAATGATTAAAATATCGAATGAAGAAGTCTCAGGCAGTGAGTCAGAGAGTGAGTATGAAAATTCAGATGATGACGATAATGACAACACCACGGATTCCTATGAACTATTCTATGAGGGAACCTGTAGGCTCGTTGAAACTGTAAGCAATCAACAAAAGAAAATTAAGAATTTAAAGGAAAAGGTTGATAGTATTAATGGTGAAAAGGAACAATTGATCAAAGAACTCGAAAGTGTAAAAATCCAACTGTCAACAGAAAAAGAAATTGTACTCAAATTAAGAGAAAATGAAAAATCCCTTTTAAAAATAAAAGATGAAAATAATGCTCTCCACAATGAAGTGACTATTCTGAAACGGTATAAAGAAAAGTATGAGTACAGATTTACTCAAAATGATGAGAAATACATTAGATTATTCAAAATTGGGAAAGCTTATAAAGACATGACCGGTCTTGGATATGACAAAAATGCTAATCAGCCTTCAAGTTCCGGAACTGTTTTTGTCAAAAGTGCCTTAAAGAACGAAGATACTAGTGTTCAAAACATTGTGGATAAGGCATCTACTAGTACTCATACTGTTTCATCATATGTCTTCTGTCATTATTGTGGAAAAAGAGGTCATTTCAAAATGGAGTGCAAGCTAAGAAAAATTCATTGTAACATCAGTCAGAAAATTGAGAAAAACACCACTAAGAAAGTGGAACCCGAAAACAAAAAACAGAAGCCTCAAATAAACACATTCCCCTTGAACCAAAAGATGAATAATTTGCTAAAAGAAGTCCAAAAGTTAAGAAAACAGTTTGAAATATACAAAAAGAATGGAGCAAACATTCCTATTTCCCAACATAACACCTTTCAAGTAAAACACCAAAAATCAACTGTGATCCCCACTACTAGTACACTTAAATGGATACCTAAAAACAAGAACCTAGTGGTCCACACAGCCTTTAAAGCTGCAGAACAATCAAGATGGTATCTGGATACTGGATGCTCAAAACATATGACTGGTGATAAATCTTGTTTGTCTAAAATGATTGAATTCGATGGAGGCACAGTTACTTTTGGTGATGGCAGTACTGCGAAAATTATTGGGAAAGGAACTTTAAATGTTCCAAACTTACCTCCTTTTGAGAATGTTTTGTGCGTTGATGGGTTGAAACATAATTTACTCAGCATATCTCAAATCTGTGATAAAGATTATGCCGTAAACTTTAGTAGTCATAGTTGTGAGATCTCAAGGAATGGAAAAATAATATTGAGAGGTCTTAGAACTATCGATAACTGTTATGTGGTGGGAAAAACAAATGTTTCATCCTCTGCTTCTTGCCTACTAACTAGTATTGATGAAGCTAAGTTGTGGCATCAAAGACTTGGGCATGTAAACTACAGGGACTTATCCCATCTAAACAAATATGTTGAAGGACTGCCCAAGATCAGTAGTCAAGAAAAGATGATTTGTGGAGAGTGCCTTCAAGGAAAACAAATTAGAAGTGCCCATAAAATGGTGAAGGCTATGAAAACTACTCGACCTCTAGAACTTATTCATATGGACTTGGTTGGACCAACTAAAAGAGAGAGTCGAGGTAAGAAAAGGTACTTTCTTGTTATGGTAGATGATTTCTCTAGATTCACTTGGATTGCATTCTTGAGAGAAAAATCTGAAGCCTTTGGAGAATTCAAAAGGATTGTAAAACAAATTCAGACTGAAAAAGGTACTTCAGTAGCCCGAATCAGAAGTGATCATGGTGGAGAATTTGAGAATGATCAATTTGACAAATTTTATGAGAAATATAGGATTCATCATGAATATTCAGCACCCAAAACTCCACAACAAAATGGGGTGGCTGAAAGAAAAAATAGAGTTCTCCAAGACATGGCCACAGTCATGCTTCATAGTAAGAATCTTCTTAGAGACTTGTGGGCCGAAGCTGTTAATACTAGTTGCTACATCATCAACCGAGTTTATCTTAGGACTGGTACAAATCAGACAGCTTATGAATTGTGGCATGGGAAGAAACCAAATGTAAAATATTTTAAGGTCTTTGGAAACAAATGTTACATCTTGAAGGATAGAGAACAACTGAGTAAATTTGACTCAAAAAGTGATGAAGGTATATTCTTAGGCTATCCAACACGGAGTCGAGCCTATCGTGTTCTAAATATGAGAACCGGAGTCATTCAAGAATCAATAAATGTCATTATAGATGATGAATCCACAATGTCTGACAATGTTGATGAAGTGGAAGTGCCCTCAATGATTGAACCCACACGATCCACAATAAAAACTGATGCACCTATCGCTACTGAAAATTTGGTAAATGTCAAAGATCATCCTATAGATCAGATTATTGGTGACCCCCTAATAGGTGTAAAAACTAGGAAACAATTGGAGAACATTATGAGTCACTTGTGCTTTACTTCTGTTTTAGAACCTACCAGCGTTGATGAAGCCTTTTCAGACAATGATTGGATAAAAGCTATGTAAGAAGAATTGAATCAGTTTACAAGAAGCGATGTTTGGTACCTAGTTCCAAGACCAAAGGATAAAAATGTGATAGGCACTAAATGGATCTTCAAAAATAAACTTGATGAAAATGGAGTTATTGTTAGGAACAAAGCTAGGTTGGTAGCACAGGGATATTCTCAAATTGAAGGTATTGACTTTGACGAGACCTTTGCCCCAGTTGCTCGTTTAGAATCAATTAGAATTTTGCTATCTATAGCTTGTTTTTTAAAGTTCAAATTGTTTCAAATGGATGTTAAGAGTGCTTTTCTAAATGGAATTTTGAATGAGGAAGTGTATGTTGAACAACCTAAAGGTTTTATAGACCCAAAATTCCCCGATCATGTGTTTAGACTGAAGAAAGCTTTGTATGGTCTTAAGCAAGCACCACGTGCTTGGTATGAAAGGTTGACAAAATTCTTGTTAGACAATAATTTTCAAAGAGGTAGTGTTGATAAAACCATTTTTATTCAAAAGACAAGAAAGTCAGTGTTAATAGCGCAAATATATGTAGATGATATCATCTTTGGTTCCACATCTAATGACTTGACTACTCAGTTCGCTAATCTAATGCAATTTGAATTCGAAATGAGTATGGTTGGCGAATTAAATTTCTTCTTAGGTTTACAAGTCAAACAATTACGTGATGGTATTTTCATTTCCCAGTCCAAGTATGCTAAAGAACTGGTGAAACGATTTGGTCTAATGACTAGGAAACATGTCAAAACCCCCATGAGTACAACCATCAAACTTACTAAAGATGCAAATGGTAAAGGGGTTGACTCTAACCTATATAGAAGTATGATCGGTAGCCTGTTGTACTTTACTGCAAGTAGGCCAGACATAGCATTTAGCGTGGGAGCATGTGCTCGATATCAAGCGGATCCAAAAGAATCTCATCTAACTGCTGTAAAAAGAATCATTAAATACATTACAGATACAACTGAATATGGTCTGTGGTATCCTCATGACTCCTCATCCTCCATTGCTGGATACTCAGATGCTGATTGGGCAGGAAACTTAGATGATAGAAAATCCACAAGTGGCGGCTGTTTTTATGTTGGAAATTGTCTAGTAGCTTGGCATAGTAAAAAGCAAAACTCGATATCTCTCTCCACTGCCGAGGCTGAATACATAGCTGCTGGAAGCTGCTGTTCTCAACTCTTGTGGATGAAGCAGATGCTTATGGACTATGGCATTACACAAGGAATAATTAACTTGTATTGTGATAACACGAGTGCCATACACATTTCAAAAAATCCAGTCCAGCATTCTCGCACCAAACACATTGATATTCGACATCATTTCATTAGAGAATTGGTTGAAAAAGGAATCATTGAGCTCGAATATATTCAGACTGAAAAACAACTTGCAGACATCTTGACTAAACCTCTTGATGTGTTAAAATTTGAAAAATTGAGGAAATCAATTGGTGTTTGCTGTTTGGACTAACTTGTATTTTTGCCCAGGGTCTACGGCTAAGCCGTACACCACTTTACGGCTAAGCCGTAAACGTTTACGGCTGAGCCGTAAAACACTCTACGGCTAAGCCGTAAGTACCCTCGTTCTGCGCGCCGAGATCTTTTTAATCCGTCTCTTCCTCTTCTTTTTCACGCTGCGCCCGTCTCTTCTTCTTCTGCTCTCGCTTCCTTTCTCTGGTTTCCTCCTCCTCCGGTCTTCCTCCTTCTTCCTTCTCCGGCGTACTCTTCCTCCGGCGTACTCCTCCTCCGGCGTACTCCTCCTCCGGCCTTCCTCCTCCGGTGTCCTCCTCTTCCTTCCTTCTCTGTCTTCCTCTTCTGGCACCGTCCTTCTCTCCCTCGTCTCTGTTCGGCCTCTTCGTTCTCCGGTGCCCTCCTTCTCCGTCATCCTTCTCCGGCGTCCTCCTCTATTTTGGGTTCTCCATTGTTCTCCTTTCTCTTTCTTTTGTTTCCTCCCTGTTTCATTCATTTACTGTGCTCTGTGTACTTTTTCCCCCTGTTTGTGGTGTGTGGCCTTCTCTCTGTGTCTCACTATGCCTCCGCGCTCCAAGAATGCCTACCCTCCGGGTAAGAGGCCTCGTGCCTCCGGTAGTTCCTCCCGGGCTCGTCAGCCCTCTCCACCCTCTCCCCCCGTTTTGGTTCCACGGGAACCCACTAGTGCTCGGTCTTTCTTTTCGAGACCCATCACTGTCGAGCGCGATGTTAACATTCTCGCGGTTGAGGCCTATGGAGTACACACACTTCTCACTCATGTTGGGTGGGAAAACATTTTGAAGTGGGGTGGTCCTGGCTTCCCCTCGCTTGTGCGTACCATGTATTCATCTATCTCACAGGCATCGATCGAGACCATGTCCTTTGACATTGGGTTCAGTGATGGCACCAATACCATCACCCCTGCCATCATCTCCTCTCTGTTGTGTGTGCCTCTCTCTGATTCCACTTCGGTCATCTCGGATTCTCTATCCGAAGAGGAGAAACACACTGCCACTTTCGCCCTCTGTGGCGCCTCCATTCCCTGGAAGGACAAGGGGTTCCTTCCTGCAGCCTCCTTGCTCCCTCATTACCGGATCCTCCATGCCATCTTCACCTATAACATCAATCCTCGGAGAGGGAATTTCTCTGACCTCACCCCGTTCATGGTGAATGTCCTCTATTCCGTTCACATGGGGGTCAGAGTGTGTCTTCCATCGCTCATCTGTGCCACCATTATTTGTTTTTGGCAGTGCCCAGGCAGAGGCACCAATGCATGTGTCTTTGGGTATCTCATGACTCGCCTCGCCTCTCAGTGTGGGGTCACTTTACCTACAGATGAGGCTCCTGAGTCTCACCCCACCTTTGGAACCGTTAACATCCAGAACATGCGCTTCTCCAAACAGCAGGCAGCTGCTCCCCGCCTTCCTGACTCCGGCGACGAAGACGATTCACCGGTTGCGTCTCCTTCTGCAGCACCCTCTGCCACTTCACCGGTTCCGGTTCCTCCCCCGGCTTCTTCCTCTTCTTCGTTTGAAGCTCGGTTGGCCGCCCTCGAACAGCGGCAAACTAAGATGGAGAAGCTCTTGAAGAAATCATTTCAGTACTTGTCAAAGATCTCCAAGAGCTGCCGGCGCGACGATGTGGCGATTCCTTCCCCTTCTCCTCCTTCGGATTGATGTCTGTTCTTGTTGTTTTGTTTGTTTTTTTTTTTGGGAAATGGCTGTACCTCACCTGTTAGTCTTGATTGTTATCTCATGTATGCTTATGGGTGATGTATTATTTTGCTATGGTTGTACTGCTCTTCATTTCTACATCTAATATAGCCATTGTTTCTCTTTGTGTGCATTTCTGTTCTCAATTATGCTTTATCTCTTTGTTAATCTTGTGCCAAAAAGGGGGAGAATTGTATGCATGTGTTTAGGGGGAGCTTTCTAACCTCCCACCTTTCTAGTAGATTGTGTTTGCAGCCTTTTGCAGGTTAAGCATCGTCAAAGGGGGAGTTTCAAAGTGTTGTGTATGTAGATGTGGGTGCTTAAGGTGTATTCACTAATGTAATACTTTGTGTATCTCAATTGCTGAGCTTAAATGTTGTATCTTCTTCACATTATGTAATTTTGTCACGAAATTGACAAAGGGGGAGATTGTTAGTGTCATTGTAAGAGTGTGTTGTCAATTACGTAACCAAAGTGTAGTTCGGTTCTAGAACGATGTAGCTCACCTCGGAAGTTCATTGAAGATCACGTCAAGTTCAAAGAAGTTCAAGCTAGTTCAAGACCATTCAAGGAAAACCTATCAATGAAGACTAAGCAAAGAAGTTCAACATCATTCAAAGAAGATCATCTGTGAGTGCCAAGGGATAAGGTATCTGTGATCCCTAAGTGTCCATGGAAATAAACTAGGAAATTAGGTTTTTCAAACACCCTGTTTTGTTCTACGGCTTGGACCACGGCTAAGCCGTAGATCCTACGGCTCACTGTCCAGAGAGTATATTTTGAAGCCTTTTGTTCTACGGCTGACCCTACGGCTGCACCGAAAAATGTTACGGCTAAGCCGTAGTGTGTTTCAAGGCTAAGCCGTAAAATCTACAGGTCACAATCCAGAGAGTGCACTTGGCCATATTATGCTTACGGTTGACCTTACGGCCAAGCCGAAAGCCCTTCACGGCTAAGCCGTAAGGTTATTCACGGCTAAGCCGTAAAGATTACGGGCCACTCTCCAGATAGCAGTTTCTGGGAAATTTGAGCTTACGGCTGACCCACGGCTAGGCCGAAAGGTGCTCACGGCTAAGCCGTATAAGGATTTACGGCTAAGCCGTAGGCCTAACCGTAAGAAGGAATTTGTGTTGAATCTGGTCAAACTAGCCGTTGGGTGTTGTCAGAACTTACGGCTAAGCCGTAGACCATTCTGTTCTTAGCCGTAGAACTATCCGTTGGAGCTCATCTGTATTTAAAGAGGACCTCTCACTTGCTCCAACCACTGAATTTATTGCTGAGAAAATTACTAGTATAGCTGAGCCTTTGCACCTCCATTAAAATCATCTTCAAAGCTCCCACAACCACCTACTCTCCAAAACAAAAGAGTGCCATTATTGTTACAAGTAGAGTAGTTGGTGAGTTAGGAAAGGCTTCATTAAATCTGAGAGAATACCTTAGCCTTCCAAACCCTCTTGAATCCTCTTCCCTTGGCTAAGCACACATCTGAAGATCTTCATCACCAAGGAGCAAGAACAAGAGGCCAAAGCTTGGAGGTAGTCTTCAAGCATCAAGAGCACCACTCAAAACCAAGGTATACAATTCCTTGTTTAGGTGTTCTTTATTATTTCAATTTTCATTGCTGTATTTTGGTGGAAGACAAACCACCGCATCAAAAATTGTTGTAGTTGGTGGACTAGATCAAGGATCAACCACCTGATCAAAAACTCTTGTTGGTGGAAGACAAACCACCGAATCAAAAAACTGTTGCAAGAGGTGTATGTTATGTAAGTACCTCTTATTTAGTGGAACCAAGAGAGATTGCTCTTGAAAGTGGATGTAGGTCTAGGACCGAACCACTATAAATCACTGTGTTTATTGTTTGTTGTGTGTGGATGTTGCCTTGCTTTCTTGTCACTTGAGTTGATGATCTTTTATAAGTTACATCTTTGTTGATCTAGGTGCATTTCTAAACACTCACAACTCTGAATATCTCTCTTAAATCCACTTGGGGACTCTCAACTTTAATCATCTTTTAGATTGCTCACAAATAAAACCTAAGTCTTGAAAAGAAATTTTTAATAGTCCTATTTACCCCCCCTCTAGGACTTGGTGAGATCTAGTTATTGCACTTTCAATTTAAACTGGTTCCTATATATATATATATTATATCCGTTTCACATACTAAGGTGACGCACATATGATAAACACTATTGCCACAGTTGACAGAAAGTGGGCCCAGTTAGTCGTAGTAAGGGGCAACATTCACCAAGTACCAATTTTGAGTATGGTGTGATATATAGGGCAAAGCCCAGTTCCAAATTGTCACAAATGGTTTAGATGCAAGTATTGCTAGGGGATATTAGATCACACTCGGGCCTGAGCTAGATCACAAGTGAAGCCCAAACTTTACACTCAGAGCGAGTTAGGATCAGATCTTAAACCATGGACCAGGTGTAAGGGAGCCTCCCAAAAGTCAACTCCACGCTTTAATTTACAGTGGATTGGACCCGAAGGAGCAAAGATAAAGGTTTAAACAATTGATGAATAATCCAGATTCCTTCTGATTTTGGAAAGCAAGAAACAGAGGCCAGAATATGTATTTCTTCTTGAAAAGCTCAGGAACAATGTACGATTTGCATTTTAATTTTATAATTGAACGGTGAGAGAATGTAAGGGCAGGTATGAATCTGGGTGAAAGACGAAGGGTGGAAGGTCGGTCGTGAGGGATAGGTCTAGGTGCCAGTAAAGGGGGCTAGTGGTCTGGCCATTCAAATTTCTAACCTAAAGGGCTGGAAGTGTATGTATGTATAAGAAGGATTTTAACATTAACACAAGTTAAGGTTCCAATACAGATTTCTTATATGTAGATAAGCAAACAATTAATATAGGTTAAAAAGCAATCACCCATAAAAGATAGACATGCGATTTTTATATAAAAAACCTAAACGAGAAAAAACCATGGACCTAATACCGTCTACGCTCAGATCAAGCACTATGTGGGAAAAGTTTTAAGATCTACTTACTACCCTCATTTAGTGTAACACAATCTAAAGGACTTTAAGTTCTTCTTACCGATGCACATGCCGTTCGCCTTCTCCACGCTTGATCCAATACTCCTTGAAGCCACTCAAGACGAACAATCTTCTACAAGAAAGAAGTCAAATTTCTAAAAAAGAGTAGAAGCAATATTCTTTAGACCTCAGCAACTTCAGCACACTCTTTCAATGAATGTTTTAGAGAAGAAAGTAATTTCCAATGTGTTTTCTCAACTTAAAATAGAAAGAAGGATGCCTTAGGGTTAAGAGATAACCCCTCTTTATAACCCTAATTTCATAACTCATAATGGTAATCCAACTAGAACAAAAACTAGCACAAAATAGAAAAGTCCTACTTAAAATAGAAACAGAAATTTGTATAATAGCAGTTTCATTATTTTAGACAACAAAATATCTGCAAACTTTCCGATGCCATAACTTTATAGTTTTAGATTTAATTGATGCAATCTTAAAACCTACGGATACCTATTCGAAACGAACTTTCTAACGGTATGCCGATTGCCTACATCCAATAATCAGTTGATGAGATATGACATTTCTAATCCAAATGCCTCCATTCCTACTCTTTTAGGACTTTTTAACATCTTCAAACTTCTGGTTTAAAATAAATAAAAGTACAACTTTGACTCCAACTAAAGTTTTGTCCAATCCATGAATTTTGACAATATACTAAAAATTTTACAATAAGTATATATATATTTTTTTTTAATGTTTTTTCTTAATGAATCCAAAGGTGAGAGAATCAGATGGGGCGTGTGAAAGATAAGGTGGGTGGAATGTTGGATGATTGCATGATCAAAACCAACTTAACAACTATTAGAAGTAGGGATGAGAGTAGGTTACGTTAAATGGGTGAGTTGTCTCCAACCTGCTCCAATTAGGGGTGGGCTTGACAGAAGTTCTTTTTCATTTTTAGTTTGAGTGGATATGAATTTATAGATTTTGATCTTAACTGGGTTTGTTGAAAGCTTAGACAGTGTGACTCTTGCCCACCATGCTGACCTCATTTACAACTTTTATATATTTTTTAGTGGGATGTAATACACATATCATGTGCAATTGCAAAGAATTGAATTAAAGAGTCATGGACTCAAGAGCCCTCTGCATGCAATTAAACATAAATCATATAATTATTTTACTATAATAATAGGAAATAAGAAAAATGCTGTCCATCAACCAACTTGTACTTTGTCACGATGTGGGTTGATTTTCTAAATAATAATCACAGGTCAAAGTACAAAATCACACTTGAATCTTTTATATTTTTCCTCCTATTGGGGTTATTTTATTTTAGTACATAATACTTTTTTAAAAAACTTTTTGGATTTCATCTTTTACGGTCTTTATTTATCTGACCAGGTCTTTTCTCTTGACATCTCTCACATAATTGTTTGGATTTCATGCTAACAATTTTATACTTTCTAAAATTCTCTAAAATTTTTTGAAATGTTTTGTTTAATATATAAGAATATAGTCTTAAGAACTTTTTTAATTAATGACTGTTCTTAGCACTGGGCACAGCAATCATCTATTTGATATTCTAGAAAAGGTTAAAGAGTAATCCGGTTCTCGTCCCATTAGCGCCTCTTCACATCCCCCCACTTGAAAAGGCATGAATGCAATCCATTCAGTGCACTATGACAAGGCATGGACTAGTAATATTTTAATCTGATGCCTATGATAAAGTAGTCCACCTACGGTAAAAAAGAAACACGATGAATGGTCCCACATCCATAGTTGTCTCCCTAGACCAGTTACTTATGTTCCCTTCCGTGCTAGCAGCTTCATTCCTACACTGTTGAGTTGATACTTGATACTCCCTCAAGGAATCTAGGAAGAGATTAGTGCTGCAATTATGATATACCCTTGTGGTTAGTCCTCTGGTTTTTATGACAAATTGTTTAGGGACAACTTGTCACTCAGTCCTATCTTGTTTTCACCTTTCTAAGTTTGACCCTCTGCTGGTTAGGGCAGGTTGGCCAGGGTTTTGGTTAGGGCTGTCAAAGGGCTGGCCCCGGGCCGGGCTTAGGTAAGCCTTTATCCTACTTTCATATATGCGGGCCGGTCCTAACTGAGTAAAAGCCCTCAATTTTTACGGCGGGCCTATAATTTTTAGGCCCTTACCCAACCCTCAAGGGTTAGGACAGGGCCAGGGCCGAGCCAGGGTCAAAAGAAAGGGAAATTTTTTTTCTGTAATGGAAATAAATCTTTTATATGCAACAACCTATGCCACCATCACCAACCAACTTTATACAAACCCTCCTTCTTTGCCCAAGTTAGGGATTGGGAATGCAATGCAAAAGGTAGCATGGCGGAGTTAAAAACTTTTTTTTAAAGCATTGGCGGTGGGATAAAATCATTTTTACAATATAAAACATAAGGTGGATAATAATAATTATATAAATGATAATAAATATATAACAAATAACAATAATTCTTTATTTAATTATTTAATCTACTTTTAGAATATCTAAAAGACCATCGAATGTATTACATCATTGTGTTGTTGCGTACGTATCCAATCTTGTGTGCAAATTAAGACTTTTACAGTGTCATATTTTAAACAAGTCCTATATTGATCAAGTACTCTTCCTCCTGTACTAAATGTTGATTCAGAAGCAACTGTAGAAATAGGAATTGCTAAAATGTCAGAAGCCATTCTAGAGATAATTTGATATTTTGTTGAATTAACTTTCCACCAATCCAATATATTGAAATTTTCAGATTTATCCCTTGGCTCCTCTAAATAATAATCTAATTCCGATTTTTCCTCTACAACTGTCAGAGTCATTTGTTCCTCAAAAGTTAAAAAATCATCTTCAAACTCATTAGATTTTTTTACCAAATCAACTTTATCCACATTTAACAATGTTTTGGTAGGTGCATCATAAACCAAATCATCGTTAAAGTCATTGTGGATATTATATATTTTATATTAAAATTTAATAAACAAGGGGCCGGGCCGGGCCCCCTCGGGCCTAATTAGTCAAGCCCAAGCTCAGCCCTCTAGATGCGGGTTTTTAAAAATAGAGCCCTACCCTACCCTCGGGCTTTAAATGAAAAAAATAAGCCCTCGTTTTGAGGGCTTTTGCGGGCCGGGCCGGGCCGGGCCCCCTCTCTAAAGGGCTGGATTGACAGCCCTAGTTTTGATATGTTTAGGTTTTGGTTTAGTTCTAGCTGGGCCCTATTTATGATTATTTTATTTATTTATTGATGAAATATTGTTAAAAATAATACATTAAAAAATTTTTTTAAAAATATCAAATAATTCTTTTAAGATATAACAAGAATGAGCTTAATATAGTGGGAATAAGGCTTTAATGATGATAAACGAAAATGAGTAAGGAATTAGGGTTCAATTTAAGTTGAAAGAAAGTGAGTGAATTGGATCTAATCCAAGTTGAAATCAGTCTCTCTGATTCACTGTTCAATCTTGACATGAACTCAACTATGGTGTGGAAACTTGCTCAGTGACTGAATTAAGTAACTCAAGCAAGTATGCCCTGGTCCTACTCATTCGTCTTGCCTAACTCAATGCATACTGAGCGCAGTCAACTGGGCCAAGTTAGAGTGACTTTCAAGATAGTAATTAAAATATAAGCTCAACTTGCTATATGGCAAACCGCTTCTGCCCCAGCGCGGATGAAGACTGGCCATATTATTGATTGGCTTAATACATTTTGAGTTATAAATATAAGCAAGTTGTGACAATATATTCCACCTTTCTCTTGTTTCATTCACAGTGCGCATCAGGTACAAGTAGGACGATAAATTGCATTGTGGACGCTACATCTGTTAAAGTATCTTGGTTTTGAAGGCAGATGGGCCATGAAAATAAAATCATGGACATGATGAGATGAGTGCAGAATGAACGAATACTCATAGATAATCCATATATCTTCTACAAAAACACTAGAAGTTCCTTGTTCAAAGCTATAGATGTGGTTGCATCATATACATTGAAATGACTGTCTAGTTATTCCACCTGTTTTTACTTCTCTCAAGTTTCAGCAGATGACACTCATCCTTCAGATTTTATTAATGAATAGAAAAGGGCCATCCCCATTGAAAACCCATACATTCAAAATTAAGCGATCGAGCTTGATAGAAAAAAAAAAAAAAAGAATGAAATGACAAGTCACACAGGTGGCCACAAAACATTTTTATGAGACCTATCATCTGTAAAATGGGTTTGTGGTAAGCCTAGTATCAAAACCATGGACTCGAGTCCTAACCCAATTGAACAAGAAATCAAGGAAGTTGTGGATACCCTAATCCCCACTTAGAAAGACAGTTAAATATTAATTTCTAATCCAATGAAAGGTCAAAAGAAATCTCATTTTATTATTTTGTCAAAATATAGGAAACAAAAAGCATAGGAAAAAAAATGTGTTAAGCCTTTCTCTTTAGTGTGGGATGTCCCACGTTTATCCACTAATTAGTAAAAATTCTGACACATGTAAAACGTATGTAGTTTCAAGTGAAGTATGATTTGGCATTGATGACAAGATTTCCACCTTAATAGCATCAAAGCCGGTCTATTATTGAAGCCCACCAAAAAGAAAAAGGCTCCCAAGATATGGTCTGGCATCATCTTGTTTCCAAATGCCAATGCCCAAAATCATTACCATTATTTTAGTTGAAGAGGCATCTTTGCTTTGCACAATAGGGACAGGGCACTGCTGCCATAAAAAACAAAGATATGACGTGACATCTATCCATTAGTTCTCTTACCTAATTACTTGATCCCTTCATTACTTCTAAGGCCCCTCACCACAGAATGGCGAATAATAGTGATAGTAATATATGAATATGAAAAACCTCTCCGTTTTTAGATGATTGGAGTCTTAAGAGGCCCAATGACTAGGGATGCCATCTCATTAGTTGTTGAAAGATAGAGGCCCACATTTTTTTTTGGTCCTTCATATTATCATCTCAGTTTTATGTCATTTATTATCCAATTATAGTTACAAGATTATTATGTATCTCATCCTTTTATCATTGGTGCTGCTTACCTTCTACAGTGAATAATCTTACTTTACAAATCCTTATACAATGTGAATCTTTTTCTTTATATTTTTTTTTTCAATGAGAAAATGTCTTACTTGCTATTAAAAAAATATCTCACACTCATGCTTATGGTTTAAAAGTTTTAAGTAACAGAAAAGTGGATGTCTAACAACAGACTCTAGAGAACTTCTTTAACTTTTATGCCCCCATTTGGATTTATGCCCCCATTTGGTTAGTGGATGGACTGATATTCTACCTAATCAACTCTCTCAAAGAGAAATTCTTTAACTTTTGTTAAGGATTTTTTTTTTTATTGATAAAGATGTGAATACCTCAATCAGTTTCACATTACAATTTATTTTTCTCTTCAATTATTCTCTATTTGTTGGATTTTCATGTTCATGCTAGTATATGAAATCGGTTGTGAAAAATGGAAAAATGATTACCAAAGCAGGAAACAGAAAGCTAAAGCCTACTTGTTTTTTCCTTGGTTTCCTTTTTTTTTCTTTTTTTCTTTTTTTTTGAACATTAAAGCTAAAACCTCTTCCATAGCACTACTTAAAAACTCAAAATTGCATTACTTTGCTCAAGCAAGTTCTTTTAGTGTTCTTTGTAATTTAAAACTCTTTCTCGTCTCTTATGTGATCGTGTCGACTCTTGACCAATGCAAATCCTATCACCCACATACTCAGCTCAAGTGAATGAGGACCGGTCCTAATTTGGCAGTTACCTCTTCATTATCCACTATTTGAACACCAAACGATTACACAATATAAAGCCATAAAATTGTGAGACCCTCAAATTAAGGGTTGCGATCATGTGGTGATTTTAGCCGGCCCCAACCCTATACGGATGCAAATCCACCCCTTGCTTTTCAACCATCCAGATGGGTCCCACTTGTGATGGTGGACATCTTTTAAGCCAAAATGCATTTTGTTGCGTTTTTGGATCCCTAGATAATTCATATTTCCTAATGGACCCAAACGGAGCCAGGCCCACTATTGGTGGGCCCAAGAAAGCTAACGTCCATGCACACGTGCATGTGGGCATGTAAACGACAATCGTGCTTTCGTACATTCCGCCGCATACACAAGTCCCGCTGCTACATGAAAAGCATGAATAAATCAATAGTAATCGGGTCCTAAGCAGCCCTCGCGGGTACACTTTCCTGATGACTCCCATGGCCATCTAAATAGATGGGGCCCACTAGATCCTCGATCCAAACCGTTGATTTTGTAAATTTAGATGGATGTGTTACAACTAGTGGCTCTCCAGGTTCAGATAGTTCAAGCAATTTTATCTGCGGGGCCTACAAACAGAAAGCAAGCAATGATTGGATAGATATGATCTTCCAATCTTTGATAACTTTGGAGCTCGCTCAACAGTGTAGCCCATTTGATCCACTTGATTCATTTTGCTCAAAGTAATTTCGTTTGCTTCCATTATAGGGATACCCACTCATAAAATAAAAAAAGGGTTGTGGTTGTGTCATATTAACATAAGTTTGGTTAATCTGAACGAACCATTTATTAATTGTTTGTCAATGTCAAACCAAATCGAACCTAAGTGTTAAAAGAGTTAACCCAAACCCTGAATCCTAGATTGGGTTCAGGTAGAGTTGATGGGTTACGGGTGGATAAATTAAGTTTAATAGGGTTGAGTAAGTTGTCAAGTTGAATAAGTTATTAAATTTTTTCAGCTAATTATTCCTACCAAAATCACGAAGTAGATTTTAGTACAAATAATTAGCTGAAGAAACTTAATATTGTATGAGAGCGAATTGGTTATGAGTTTGAATTCCAGAATGAATGACTCAGTTCTATAAAATATATGTTGCGAAAAGTACACCAACTGAATTTCACCTAAAAACAAGTTTTAACAAATGAGCTGGACCTAAGGGTGAGTATTAAAAAGTATTTATAAAGCCTCCACTAGCGCTTCATATTTTTATAGCAGCAATTAGCTAAAAAATTTAATACAATTGTGAACTAAACTTGTACCCAACACCTACTATTCAACTGCATCATGTTGAATTTCGGGTACTTGGGAAAGGAGAGATCAGAAGGCCCTTACGAGAACCGGAAAAAGTATCAACAACGAGCTGTACAATGTATCCCAATGCATTGATATCAGTGATCAGACGAACGAACCTTGGATGGAGGTTTCCTAGAAAAAGGTTCTTTCACGTTAAAATGTTAGAAACAGATATCTTTGGATTGGAAAAGACAGGCAGCAATAGTCGAACAAAAAGGCTGGGATAAGAGAGAAAAGTTAAGATAATAGCATCCAATTCAGGTAACATTATTTATTGACTTGTGTCCGTGGACTAAAGTACCCATTTTGGATCATTAAACCATATATCAACCCTCAATTGTACAAAGCCAGGCACATCACTACCATATATACTTTCACTTATGGACGGCATCTGTGCCAAGAGAGCACGTTAGTGGAAGAAGAAAAGAAATAAAAGCTGCCTTTTTGGAAAGATATGGCCCCTCCATGCACTTCCCTTCCCACCCTCTCATAGCATAGACCAACAGTACTAAAGCTTCCCCCTCAATCGTTCCATTTTATATGCTCCTTCTCTATTCTGCAACAAAACCACTCTCGCCCTCTCACTTCTAAGTTTCCATACACCTACACATGGCTCTCTTTAAAATCATACTCTACATACTTTCAGGCCTCTCTCTTTTCATCCTTTCTTCCCAAGCACCCTTGCAAAACCAATCCAATTTCTTCACTCTCATGAAAACCTCTCTCTCCGGCAACTCTATGTCCAAGTGGAACACCCTCACAGAAGGTGACCAGTACTGTAACTACCCTGGTATCACCTGTGACAATGAGGGGTATGTCGTCGAGATCGACATCTCTGCATGGTCGCTGTTGGGCCACATCCCCGACGACATCTGCTCATATGTTCAAAAGCTTCGTGTGCTTCACCTGGGACACAATGATCTGCGCGGCGGATTCCCGACTGGTATCTTGAATTGCTCTTTCTTGGAGGAGCTTAATGTAAGCAATTCGAGTCTTACTGGTAATCTTCCTAACTTCTCACAGTTGAAGTCTCTTCGAGTGCTAGACCTATCTAACAATCATTTCTGGGGCGAGTTTCCCATGTCCGTAACTAATCTTACCAGTCTTGAAGTGCTTAATTTCAATGAGAACAGCGGTTTTTCGATGTGGCAGCTTCCATACGAAATCACTCAGTTGAAAAATCTCAAGCATTTGCTACTGATGACATGTTCTCTGTATGGTCAGATCCCTCCTTGGATAGGGAACATGACTTCGCTTGTTGACCTTGAATTGAGTGGAAATTCACTTGATGGTCCACTCCCTGTAGAGCTTGGTAAGTTGAAGGACCTGCAACTTTTGGAACTTTACTATAATCAGCTAACAGGCGAGATACCTGAAGAGCTTGGAAATTTGACACGGTTGTTTGATCTTGATATCTCTGTCAATCGTCTAACAGGGAAGATACCAGTGAGTATATGCGAGCTTCCAAATCTTCGTTTCCTGCAGCTCTACAACAATAGCCTCACGGGAGAAATACCGCTTGCAATTGGTAATTCAACATCCTTGCACATCTTATCTGTTTATGAGAACTTCCTGATGGGTGAATTGCCACCTAATGTGGGGAAGTTCACTGAACTGGTCGGTCTAGATGCATCGGAGAACCATCTTTCTGGTGAATTGCCAAAAGAGGTTTGCAAGAATGGGAAATTGCTTTATTTTCTTGTGCTGGATAATCAGTTCTCTGGTGGTTTGCCTGAGAATTATGCGAAGTGTGAATCTCTGCTTCGGTTTCGAGTTAGTTATAACCGCCTGTCCGGTCCAATCCCAGAAGGACTATTGGGTCTTCCACATGCCTCAATCATTGATCTGAGTTACAATCTTTTGGATGGTATGTTTCCAAAATCCATAAGAGATGCAAAGAACCTCTCAGAGCTATACATTCAGACCAACAGGATCTCAGGTTCTTTACCTCCTGAAATTTCGCAGGCAGGTAACTTAGTGAAAATTGATCTGAGTAATAATCTTTTGTCAGGCCCAATTCCCACTGAAATTGGCAATTTAAGGAAGCTGAACCTGCTGCTGCTGCAGGGTAACCAGCTAGTTTCTTCCATTCCTGAATCGCTTTCTTCGCTGAAATCTCTCAACCTTCTCAATCTCTCAAATAATCTCCTCACAGGAAGCATCCCCGAAAGTCTATGCGAATTGCTACCGAATTCACTTGATTTCTCAAACAATCGACTTTCGGGTCCAGTTCCTCTTCTACTGATTAAAGAAGGATTGGCAGAAAGCTTTTCGGGCAATCCACAATTGTGTGCTCCAGTCTATTTCAACTCATCAATCCCACCCCTCCCTCTATGTCTCCATCCCAACACTCGAAAGAGGCTAAACACCATTTGGGTGATTGCAAGTACCGTCCTGGTCGTAATTGTTGGATTTCTGCTGTTTTTGAAACGCTGGTACTGTCGAGAGAGACTAGTGATCAAACAGAATGGCTTCCCTTCAACTTCCCTCTCATATGAGATGACTAGTTTTCGTAGGCTCAGCTTCAGCCAGGATGAGATCATCAAGTCCTTAATCGACAAGAACATAGTTGGCTATGGAGGATCAGGGACTGTGTATAAGATTGAATTGAGCAACGGCCAATCATTTGCGGTGAAGAAACTTTGGGCTAGAAAGACAAAGGATCCATCTTCAGATCAGCTGCATTTAGATAGAGAACTCAAGGCGGAAGTTGACACTCTAGGGAAGATCAGACACAAGAACATTGTGAAATTGTACTGCTGCTTCTCAAATTGGGACTCAAATTTGTTGGTCTATGAGTACATGTCGAATGGCAATTTGTGGGATATGCTTCATCGGGGTAAGGTCTTGCTTGATTGGCCAACTCGACACACGATTGCAGTTGGGATAGCACAGGGTCTAGCTTACCTTCATCATGATCTGCATCCACCAATTATACATCGTGACATAAAGTCAACCAACATCCTTCTGACTGCAGACTTTCAGCCTAAGGTGGCGGATTTTGGAATTGCTAAGGTCTTGCAAGGTAAAGGAAAGGATTCCACCACCACTGCTGTTGCCGGAACCTATGGGTACTTAGCACCAGGTAACTCTGATTCAACTAGTTCTGAAATTGATTTCAGTGTCAGCTAACTCATTAGTTTTCCAATAAATTTTCACATAGAAATTTAAATTTCTACATCTGTATTTGGATGGGCAGTTGACAGAGGCCATGAAGATATAAATGACTGAAGTGGGATTAGTCTATCATTGTTTGTAGTGATTAACCAATTGCTCATTTCAAATAGAACTAGAAAGAAAAGTAATTTGAAAACCATAAGAAAGCCAACAATCTAGTTATATTAACAATGGTATTATTCCCTTTCATTATCACAACTTGTCTAAGTCAATTGTATACATAAGTCAATTGTGTTAAAGTCAAAAGTTTGCCTCCCGTTTGGGTATTTTTCAAAGTCGCTGTTTCCTCAGTTGCATACTCTTCTGAATCATGATATAGTTTGTTTATGTTGCTAATTCAAAGAAAGTTTATTGTTTAAAACCACAGATTTTTTCCTAGGGTGTGTTCTGATCTTCAATTGACAGATATTCTTAGAGTTAAGTTGCAAGAAAGTGATTAAAGATTGAAAAAGTTACTAAGAAATGTCAGTTGTTCAACTTAATACAAAATTAACTATGATTTTTTGTTAAGTAATCTTTTCCTTTTAACTTGGTCAATGCAGTCTAAATAATTTGTTCATTCAAAGATGCTCATAACAGGGCTTTCAAAATTTTATATTGGACTTCATTCATCTAAGTTGATTGCATTTATAGGCATCCTCTCCTTTGAAGTAATGATCAATTTGAATCTGTATTTGTCTGACAGAATATGCATATTCATCCAAGGCAACAGTAAAATGCGACGTGTACAGTTTTGGAGTTGTACTAATGGAATTGATAACAGGAAAAAGACCAATTGAACCAGGATTTGGTGAGAACAGAAACATCATCTTCTGGGTGGCACAAAAGGTTTCAACTAAAGAAGGGATCATGGAAGTCTTAGACGAGAGGTTATCAGGATCATTCAAGGATGAGATGATTCAAGTGCTCCGGATTGCAATCCGTTGCACTAGTGGTGTCGCAGGTCTTCGCCCGACCATGAATGAAGTGGCTCAGCTTCTGATGGAGGCTGATCCTTGCAGGTTTGACTCATTCAAAAGATGGGATAAGCTGAAAGAGGAATCATCACCCATCATGAAGGCTTGAAACGCATTCTAGTTATGATCATGAATGAGGTTTTCATGCAGTTTGAGGAGATGAAAATATGTAATTATGACTCTTCTTCTTCTTCTTCTTTTTTTTTCTTTTTTGAGAAGATATAGATTACAATGCGTGTAATCCATCTCTCAACTCAGTGAGGGGTAATCCTACAAATGTGGACCATCAAAATTGCGGGATGTACTTTCTTCAAACATGAATTCCTGCATTCTTAAAGAAGTAGAATGTAAGAAACTAAGCATATATCTTTCTCTTTTTTATTGTTCAATGGGTCTGATATGTTAAACTAAGATGGTAAATGGGTGAAACAGAATAGCTTATGAACCCAGTGTATTGGAAGAAGCCAAATTGCCAGAATCTGCTGATGAGCTTGATTTTCAAGCTGCACTCTCTCCCCCAAGTTGGAGTTACAGTCGGCGAGTTGACAAAAAGGTGTGAATTGTGGGAGACCATCACTGTTGTCTCTCTTTTCCTCTTCATTTCTTTTCATTGAGGATGTGATAGAATTTGTCTGCAAACTGCTTTACTCTAACGCGCAGCATATATACTCAAGAGACTCATGAATATAATTATTCACTTGCTTTTGGGGAATTATATTTTCCTTATTTTCACTGCTCATGACATAAAGAGTGAAATCCAAAACTGGTGTAAAGGTTCTGATTTGCAATGGGTTATCTTTACACTAAAGTTGTCACTTGATTGTTGAATTTAAAAGTTGTTAAAATCCATTGGGAAAGGCTACACCTCCTGGGATTAGTTGATAAAGGAGAGTGATGGTTCTTCTAAAAATATAGTATCACTATCTCTATCCTACACAGAAACTTTAAGAGAAGGTAAAAGTCTTATTCCTAGAGAGGGTCATTGAAAGAATCGAAACCCTAGTTTCGTCTTAATGTCCCAATCACATATTACAATATGAATCACAGTAAAAATAGATAAATTAACCTAATTAATTCAGCAATCACACAGAAGACAAAAGGCATAATTTTTTATATGGAAAACCCTACTTAGGAAAAACCACTGGTCACCTTAACCAGGAGAAACAAGCACTATATAATTGAATGTTACAAAAGATACTCACAAATTCCCCCAGTTGTACCTCAACCTAAGGACTGCGATAATTTAGCCGACTCCTCGCTGTTCACCCTCACCGTGCTTGAAACAACTAACTTGAAGGCCTCTTCAAGTTTAATCTACTTTAAGAAGTGTAGATACAAAAAATTTAGAGCAAATGTTGTAGCACTTCAGTTCCTAAAAAAGTTACTTTAGAGAAAGTTTCAATCTTCAATGGATTCTGGGGTTGCTCTGCAGAAAGATTAGTGCCTAAAAGGGAAAAGAAAGACCCCTTAAATAGGCTTGCCGTTGTAGATTAAGTTTTCTCCAGGCACAATTTGTCTTTCCTAAGAAGTAGGAAGAGAAAATAGAAAGTTTGAATTTCTGGGAAACAAAATCGCCGCCATGTGCTCGAGCGCGATGTGAGACACACACGAGCGCTCTTGTATAAATTTGAATCCTGGGTAGTGGCATACAAGCTCGTTGATGCGAAGCTTTTGTAACACCCCGATCCCTTTGAGCCGGATTAGTGGCTCATTAGTGTGTTTTGCTTTGATTAACTCTTTCGGATTTGGTTTTGGGCCTTGGATAGGTAGTTGAGTGACCTTTGACCTGGACTAGGTAGTTCTAAGCCCTTTTTCGTAATTTTGCTTTTGTTTGGCTCATATCATCTTTGCATCATCTTGGTGTCAGCACGCGTATTTCGTTGAGCTCGACAATTTCCGTAACTGTCTCAGAACCATTTGGAGTCAATTGGGGAAGATGGACCTTCGTGTGACTTGAACTGTAATTTGTCTAAACTCACCGGACCTTGTTTTAAACTTCCAAACCTATATAAATGAATCAGGCTCCAGATGTCCTCATTCCCTGTAAATTGTCTTCAACGTGCATGCAAGAGGAAATCTCCAGAGCTCCACGTTTACTCTCTCTCTTCACTTCTCTTGCTCGATTGATGTTGGATTCTCATTTTTGATTTGGGTTCTTTTCTTCTTCTCTCATCTCTGTCTATTGCTTGAGGTAAGTGGGTTCCTTGCGTTTCTTCTCCAAATTGGATCTCTCATTCTCTGATTGCTATGACTTCATCTCATGCATGGTGTATCTCTTTGATTTGCTTTGATTTTAGTTGCTTGGAGCTTGAGTCAGTGGATTTGGTAGAGATTTGAGGCAAGTATAAGTACAGGCTTGATAACACATATGGGTGCTTTGGTTGATGGCTTTGATTTCTTCTTATTCCTTGTCTAGCATGTTTTACAGCCACATTTTGTGAATTTGGAACCTCTGTAACTCATTTTGTTCAGCTTCTGTACCGAATTTCAGTTTCTGTAACTATCCCGAATTCGTGTTCTGTATTGTACGGCTAAGCCGTAACTTTCTACGGCTCACATTCCAGAGCCTCGAAATTTCACTTTTGTTCTACGGCTAGGCTACGGCTAAGCCGTAATTTGTTCTACGGCTGAGCCGTAAGCTAGCCGTGACCCAAACCGTAACTCAGCCGTGAATTAAATCTCTGATCAGTCGAAACTTTTCCAACACAGAACTCCTACGGTGTGGCTACGGCTAAGCCGTGAAATGCTACGGCCAAGCCGTGGATTGGTCTACGGCTAAGCCGTATACTGACTGTAGCTTAGCCGAAAAAGATACCAAATCAGAGGTGAAAGGATGATCAGTTTAGCTGTGTTTTGTACGGAACCAAGGTGAAGCCGTAGTGCATATTACGACGAGCGCGTAAGATGTCTCCGGCTCAACCATAGGTCCCTCATGGCTAAACCGTTAGGCATGGCAATTCTGAAACATAACTTAGGATAATGGTGAGACTTATAGGGCTCAAATACAGGTTAACCACCCTTCGTAAACCGGCCCAATGGATTCCTTGAATCACATGAATAGTCTGTTAGGCTGTGACTTATGCATGTGAGTGTTGATCACTGTTAAGCACCTCCCCATGGGTGTTGGTTTAAGGGACGTCGGTGCACGCAAAGATTACGCAACACTTTGATGGCAACGGTGCATTGACTAACTTAAAACTACATCAACATGCACGGTTAGTGACAGTGAACAACTAGCTTAGGACTGGCTTGTAATGAACCTTGACTCCGTATTAAATCTGAGATGCATTGCATATTGTTTATGGTTTTGCCCTCTGTTCTGTTAATCTATGTTATGCATTCCTCAGTCATTTTTGTTTTCGTCCTGTATATCTGTTCTATGCTTCGTTCCGCACTATGCTTTGATCTATGCTGTGCTTTGGATTTATATCTATGCTCTGCTGGCTTTGTTTATCTCTGAGTTTGGGTATTCCCTGGTGGCTCTGCCCAGAGGTTAATACGTGAGGATAAGATCCGGTCTTTGCCATCGGTGAGTCCGAAGCGGATAATCTCCCATTTCTTTGGATTTGATTTGATTGGTGTTAGTTTGGCTCTACTCAGCCTCAGCCCTAGGATGCCCGACGGGGTTACCTCTGGCTTAGATCTCTGTATCTCTGTATAACTGCAGTGTTGCTTTGTCTTGGGACCCCGGAACCCAGGAAACCGAGACCCGCTTGTACCTTTGGCCTGGACAGCGGTGTTCTCCTCTGCTCTGCTCTGCTCTGCTCTCTAATTGAGAGAACATGGTTAACGTAGTAGCCAACTAGTTCAGTATTTCTATGTTTTGATTCACATATCATGCTCTACTTCTACGCACGATTTGCTTAGCATACTAAGATGAAATTCTGCAATTACTATTCTGTCCTTATTCTATTTGATACTATGAGTGTTTCACCCCTGTTACTTGTATTTGCTGGATCGTTGTATTCATTTGTGTTGTCTGTGGTGTTGCAGGCACAGCTACCTTGCCCAGCTCCCCGGCGGTCGAGGAGGCTGCAGGGGCGAGTGTAGAGGCACCCTCAGGTTTGGCAGAGTGGGCCTGATCATCTCTGCCGAGTGCGTTCATGCATACTTCCAGTGGCTTTTCGTTTTGGGATTTTGAGAGACTGTATTTGGACTTTGGACATGGACTTGTATTCTGTGTATTTTGTATATATTGATTTTGGTGTGTATTTGGTTTTATATCAGTGTAATTGCCTTTGTTGTTTCCGTTTCGTATTTGCTTTGGGCTTCCGCTATTTTCTTTGTTGCTTGCTATGATATCTACAGCTTCCGCGTTCGTCTATTTCGCACGTGTTAGATCCCTTGTGTGTGTGCATCTGGACTGGATTTGGGTGCACGTGCACGGGAGTACGTGTGTCACCGGTTTAGCTTTTCGCTAACCCCCGATTTCTGGGCTCGGGTCGTGACAGCTTTCTTGCAACCGTCTCAAGAAAATGAGCATGAGTGCAGGCCATGATGCGCTCAAGCACGGCCTAAAGATTTTAAGTTCACTCTTCTCGGGAAAATTCACACTAGCGCGGACCACCTTGCACTCAAACACGGTCTGGGTAAATTCAATAAAAAGGTGTAGACAACACAGCAGTCTATTTTACAAAATTACATGTTTAAACTTAAAATCCTGTTTTGTCCATTCCCAATGAATTAGTCAACAGTTACATGTCCTTACAGTCATTGTTGTGTTGAAGGGGAAGAAGGCAAGAGGGGTAGGCGCCAGCTTTATTCACCATAGTGAGCTCCACTTGGGAGCAGGAAATGCTTGTTTATGGAAGTGGATCGAAGCTTTTCAAAAGGTTCCTTCCGGTGAGAAAAAAGGTTCTTTCCATTGACGAAAAGTACTTGGTGCATATCATTATTAAGCATGCATTAATGACAAAGAACCTTCTGAGTTGAGTTGGTTTACTGTTGAATGATGTTTTAGCTAATTCAAAGAAAATTTTCCGTTTGTGCATTTCAATTGGGTTAGGCGATTGCTGCTTTCTAAAACAAAAAATTCAAGATATGGTTTGTCATTTTTTTTAGTTGACTACCAGTCTTCGAAGAAACCTTCCTCTATCTAAGCTTGGTTCAGCAAGTACTGAAGAACGAAAGATGGCAGAGGATACACCACCCCGCCGCCCCCCCCCCCCCCCCCCCCCCCCCCCAAAAGCTCATAAGACAATCATAAATCCAAGATGTTGGATCGTACACTCCCCTCATATAGGTGACAAATTTAGTATAACGAATTTAAGTGATCTTAACCATTATATTGATATTGGGAAGCTTCAAATTTTTCTAATCATCAATCTAACCATCAGAGATGTATTTATGTACACAAGCAATTTTTATATAGATAGAATGTACACGGGTTAATGCTTTAACCCTCCATAAAGTCATCCATGACCTGTTCAACATCAAGAGAGGGTTTCCTATGCTTTACTACAAAATGACAATTCAAGTTATCGTCGTGATCGTTATCTTGGTCACCATCATCTTAGCTTTATCGGATCAATCTGGGTCAGCTTTGCATTCTGCTCATAAAATTAAACAAGCTATGGCCATCTTTCTCTCTCTCTCTCTCTCTCTCTCAACATCAAAGATGGATTGCAATGGATTCGATTCGTAAAGTCCCCATGCCTAAGATACCACAACAGAGACCCACCCAACAACATCAACGATGGCAATGGATTCGATTCGTAAAGTCCCCACGCCTAAGAGACCACACTAGGCTCCCTTGGTTCTGGCCAGCCCGACCTGCCTTACGGCTTGATTCGGTCCCTGCCTCTAGGCAGGTGTGATTAGCTTGGGCTTGATTTTCAAACCAATATCTAAACAGGCAGACTGGCAGACCCTGGTTTATTTGAGCATCGTTCCTGATCGCATGGGTGAATCTGGGCAGGAATGATACTCATGCTAACTCAAAACGCCGGCTTTAGCAAGCTTAGAACTGTCTAACCTGGTTCGGTGGCAAGTCCTCTATATGGAATTCTTGGCAGATAATGAAATGGGCCGCACCTTGGGCTATCCCTCTTAAACGCCTGGTCCAGAGAACATGTTTAACACACACACTGCATATAGTCGAGCTGGGCATACGTAGGTCTGAGTTTTCAAACTGGGGGCTGATCAAGGCCTAAAATTATGGGCTTAGCCTGGTTCAACCCGGCCCAAGAACTCTCCTACCCTTTATGACATTCATTAATGAACCATCCAAACCCTTCCAAAGAAGTGTCACTGTAACCTATTTACAGGAGCAGGAGCTGACCCACGTTGAGCCAAATGGGTGTAGCCACCCGAGAAAAATTTGAAAAACACCTATGTGAGATATGAGCTGTATGGCTCGCGCCCCACTTTGATATCGATCCTACCCCAGCCCATGAGTACCGAGGAACGCCAAAACCCCCAAATCATCACCATCAAAACCCTCCCCATCAGATATCCCCAAATCCTCCCTCAAGGCTCCCCATCTATAGAACATCGATTCCGTCATTGATGCAGGTTTGTTCGAGATTCCCAACAACTGCCACATCCACATCTTGGAGAAGTGATGAAAAGGAGTTGAAAATACTAACTTCATGGAGGCATTAAAATCTTGTTGGATTAGTATTTAAATGTTATAAAGACTACAATGGCAGAGTTCTTGATTGGCCTTTGAGAGTTTCCATCATAAGTGGCATTGTTAAGATATGTGAGAAATTCTTCTTGTAAATAAGAGGGATGCAAAGAAATATTGAAAACATGCTCAAGGTATTTTTTTAATATTAAATGAAAACATATTGCAAATTTTGATTAAAAAAATTCCGTCAAATCTACTTGCACCCTATATGACAAGAGTCCACAACCTCTCATGTTGTGAAGCATAAATCCCATGGTTAGAAAGATAAACCCATTAGAGGGTCTCACTCATGAAATCCAAACATGAATATTTTCCCCATGTATTGGATCTAAAACAAATTTCCTCTCAATGGGAGTTGGACCATCACCAGATTGATCTCAAGTAGAATACGCAAATAAATTAGAAGAAGACAAAGGAGTGAAGTTATGTTTTTATTAACAATAATTGACATCCACCATGTTTGGTTTATGTCTTGTATTCCGGTTTAACTGAATTTATTCATTAGTCTAACCAATGACCAGGTTAGGGTCAAGTGTAATTTAGTCTTTGTACCGGAAATTTCTTGGTGGCCAAGAAAGCATACATTACATATTCATGTAATGTAACCTCAGGCTTTGTATAGGAGATGTGGTAGATCTCTTCCCCGTGATGTAAACCACATAGGGCCATGTATGCTATAGAGAGGTGTGAGTTCTCTTCCATGTGATGTTGACACACTACATATGGTAGAATGCTGTGAAAGTAAGATGCTCATCGCTCGTAGAGGTAACCTTTATGGTAAACCACGTAAAATCTGTATATCATGATTGCATGGTTTTCTTCTCCTCTATATGTGCAATGATGTTGATTAAATTGCCCTAAGCCAATCTAACAACAACAACTAGTAATAGTGCTTCCTCATGTACACTATAAGTGGTATTAGAGCGAGGTTAAGAACGCTCAGAGTTTTTTGTGATTGACGGATCTCCATAGAAGAAGAGTTTCAGCGGTAATGTTTGGATCCATCTTCCATTACATCGGAAAAAATTTGGAGTTGGAAAAAAAAAAGGAGGCTCTTTATTGAAGTAAAGAATCAGATCTGACCTGGCCAGATCAAATTGGTTTTGCTACCACATTACTGATTCCGGATTGGAGAAGACGGAGAGCACAAGCCTCTCGGATTGGGTTTCCCAAAGGTGATGAGAAGTAGGAGTTCAACTGTGTGATCTTAAAATGGGCCACGGTTGTGGGAAGGACAGTCGGTTTCACCGACTTCAACCTAAGAAGAAAGAATGGTTGCAGCGTGATGAATCAGATCCAAACTTCTCGTCTCGAGATGAATCAGATCCGAAGTTCTCTAAAAGAGATCAGGCATGGATCTCTTGCCTTGATTTTAGGCTTCTTGTTGTTTCCAACTTGAGACATCTAGTGGGGATCACAAGGTGGGCTCGGTTTCTATCAAGAGTAGAGAAGATCTCGGTTTGTTTGGTTCTCTGTTGTGGATTGCAGACTCAAATCAAAGAACAGGATCAAGAGGATCTGGCCTTGCGTTGGCTAGTTGATCAGATTCTGGGAAGTTGCCAGATTTTAATCTCATCTCCGCAGTCTCTGAAAGAAAATACAGAGTAGGGCTCTGTTGCAGGCGACCTTAACCGAAGAAGTCAGCCTTATCCACACCCTATTTCGTCGTCACTGGAACCGGAGAAAACAACCATAGCAACCACTGCCATGCTCGGAGAAGAAGGGCATCCTTTTACTGTAGCGTGGGCGTCGTCATGCTCGGAGAATAACTCGGTACTCGCCGGAATCTGCGTCGTCCGTACCCAGAACCACCACTACAGTCCCCGATTCTTGCCAGATGTCACCATCGCCAGCCATCCCCGTCTGCTGCTGCCAAGCAGAAGTGGAGGGGCCTTGGCGTTCCAAGCCCCCTGTTGCAAACCGAAAGAAGAAGAAGAAGGCCTCTGGGCCTAGATTCTCTAAGTCGGGCCAGTTTGGGTTAGGTTATACCTAACCTGTGAGGCCAGGTCCATCCCAGCTAGCAGTTTTCAGTTTGGGTTGGGCCACATCGACCTGAACTCGTGTGCAGAGCCCAGTTCAACAACCAGTGCAGTGTTGACATCAACACACGTCAGCACGTAGGTACGGTCAAAGGTAGTTTGACCAGTTCGATGGCTGAAAGTATTCTACAATATTTTGATCATCCGACATCTAATTAAAGATCGATTTGTGCCTACAAACTCGTTTTGAGCATATCTACATAGTGGAAGAGGGAGATTGGCTGTTAGATGGTTAACAAGGACGTTTGATCGATTGGAGAGTAGAAAATTGTTTATACGATATCAGAGCGAATCGGAGTCAGATTTTAGATATGTTTCTTTCAGAGTGGTCATGCTAATTGGATCTTCATGGTTGTGTTGAAATTGGGGCAGTTTATAGATGATTTAGATATGAACATCACACGGACTCATCAATGGATTCGAACCTTTGGTTCGAGGTGGAGTGTGACAAGAAGAACTTTGCAACATCGATGAAATGATGTACCTTCAGCTTCAACAAGATATGGGAAGACATAGACAGGTATTTTCATTGTGGCTCAAAGATTTACAGAATCCAAGCCAATGTAAAGAGTTAGGATTATGTCTTGTATTCCAATTTAACCGAATTAGTTCATTAGTCTAGCCAATGACCGGGTTAGGGTCAAGGGTGTTGATCCATAAAAAATTATAAATGTTACAACAAAGATATTACAAGCAAATTCCAAACCAATAATACATAAACCTTGGGATTGTGGAATGGCAAGTCAAGTACTGCAACTAAATGTTTAGAGCTAGTGCAATCCAATCAGAAGACTTCAGATGAGCTTAGAATACAGCATTTCAGAGTTACTGGACTTCATTTTGTCACTCAATTCACCAAATACCAAATTTAGGGTTCATTGGCTAAAAAACTAGGGGTCACTAAACATACTCAAGGTTATGGGTTACCAAAGTAGTTGAAACTTTCATGGCAACTCTAACACATGCTTGAAAATGATGTTTCAAAGTTTCAAAGCATTTGGATTTCATCTCAGCTCAAAACCAAGCTTCAGTGACTGTTCGCCAGCTCCTTAGAGGTCACTGTGGAAATTGACATTTCTACATGTCAAAACAAGCTCGAATTTAGGGGAATACCTTCAAGTACATTCAAAGATCATCCTTTAAAATTCCAAACCATGTGAACATCATTTGAACCCAAACTCAGTTTAGATGGTTGTCCACTAAGCTCTATGGGGTCACTGTACAAAGTGACACCTCATGAAGATCAAATTAGCTCAAACTCTTGGAGGAAGCTCAAATTATGCTCAATGGTGGTTTGCAAAATTTTAGGTCAAATGGATATCATTTAACCCAAAGTCTACAAACATGTCAACTTAGGGTCAATGGCCCCCAAGTCATGGGATCACTAACCAAAGTCCTGCTTTCCGACATTCAAAATTAATAAAGTTTGGGCACAAAGTTTCAATTATGCTTAAGGGAGATTCTACAAATTTTTAAGTCAAGAGGACTTTGTTTGGTCCTACTTCCATTGCTTGTCAGCTTAAAAGTCAGTGACCCCCGAGCCATGGAGGTCACTGACAAAAATCCTATTTCCAGAGAGCCAAAGCTGATGAAACCTGGAACAAAGGTTCAAAATACATTCAAAATCAACTTTCCAAAGTTTCAAATCAATTGAATGTAATTTGGGTAGAAAACAAGCTAACTACCTACAGTGTGAGGTGAATAGTGATTTAGAACATGCAACAAACTGATCACTATTCGAAATCCTACTTCCACAAGTCCAAATTGCATAAAATTTGGATGGACATTCTAAGATACTCTTGACATCAGTCCCTCCAAGTTTCAAATCAAATCGAGGTCATTTCAGCCTTAAACAGCTGAAATAAAGGCCCATTTTCACGAAAAATCAATGGGGGAGTTAACCAACTTTAGAAGGTCAAAATGAGTTGAAATTTCTATGACACACTCAAAATAGTGTTAAGAAGCGTCTCGCCAAGTTTCGTGAATATTAGACATCGTTCGGGCCTCGAGTAAACAAAAACGGGTCATATATTCAAAAGTCAAAAAATGAGCCTTGGAAGTGACCGCGGCTATAGTCACTGACGCTTGTGAAGCAGTTCCTATGGTTTTCGGTGGTTCCCTTCATTTTATTTCAAACCTTAACTTCCCATAACTCCTTTTAACTCTCTATAACTCCCCAAACTACTGTTGAAGTCTATAAAAAGAGAGGTTTAACATACAAAGAGGAGGAGAGAGATAGAGAAAACAATTTTCTAAGTTCCAAGAGCAACGTCCACAGATTTGAAGCCATTCACAAAGCACTTCAAGCAATCCTAGTACGCTTCTTCTTCTCCCTCTCACTTAATTAAGGTGAGAAATGGTTCAAAGAAGGGAGGGAAGCATGTGTATTGATTAGAAAAGATGGTGCTCAAGCGCTGTCAAGCATGTAAGGGATGAAATCAAGTCCTTTGTTTTTTTTACTTGGGGGTTTTCTAGCCATTGTGGAAGTTGTGAACAAGCCTCTTTAGGCTTCATTCTGTCCCTTGAAAATCATAGGTTCAGAATAACACAACTTTAGCTTTATGTAGTACATTTTTCAAACTTATACAAAAAACAGTTCGTAAATAACAGTGATGTTCAACAAAGGTTTCGATCAATTCCATGGTTGAATTGAATATTTTTAATAGTGTCACTCAACACCCTAAAGATCATAAAAGCAAGTTTTATCACTTTGAAGAGGTTACAGAGATGAAATGGTGCAATACAAAAGTCAAAACAGTGGCCTTTCGGCTACGTCTACCAGTGACCGGGGGCCACGGTCACTCCCATTGTATTTTGCGTTTTTTGCATTTTTGCTACTTTCCATATATTTCCTTGCAAATTTTAAGTTTGTATCACATCTAAGACTTAAGGGAGGGGTTGTAAACTTTTCAATAAATATCTAAATAACATGCATCCCCTCGGTTAGAGCATTTGAACTTTTGTAAATAAAAGGAGAATTAATGATGAACTGTGGTTAATTCCCATTATTCTTAAACGCTTAAAGTGCGTAAATGTCAGACTTAAATCCGCTACACATATCGCATCTTCGAGTGCGATCAAAGGGTAATTTCGTCTTTGTACCGGGGCTTTCTTGGTGGCCAAGAAAGCATACATTACATATTCATAATGTAAACCACATTGGGCCATGTATGGTGTAGAGAAGTGTGAGCTCTCTTCCACGTGATATTGACATACCACGTATGACAAGATACTATGAGAGCAAAATACTCATAACTCGTGGAGATAGCCATTATGGTGAACCACGTAAAATTTGTGTGCCATGATTAGATGGTTTTCTTTTCCTCCATGTGTACAATGATATTGATGTAATTGCCCTGATCCAATTTAACAAAAACAACTAGTAACAGTGCTTCCGCATGTGCACTATACACCAAATAGTGCAATTTGTTGTTATATAATAAATATAAATACATAATTCAAATTCCTCTCCCAATCTTAAGCCTGCCCCCTTGAACAAGCCTAGACCAGAATGAGTTCTTAACTAGATCATATAATATAGGCTTGGACTTGGCTTGGCCAAGTTGCCTTCCCAGTCCTATATATTATTTCTATCGTTCTTTTATCGTCAACGCTGTGGTTTTTTATTTTTTTTTCAATGCCCTGAGGTAGATGGAGTGAGCCCTCATGTCTCTCACCCTGGCAATACCACCCTAACACTCAGTGATGGCCTGGGTGTTGTGCGCGCGTGTGCAAACGCAATCAAGATCAGCAATCACCACACAAAAAGACAAGAAGATTTACGTGGTTTGGTAAAGATGTCTACGTCCACGGGAAACCAATTTCCACTAGGTTCTCCTCCAATCTATGAAACCACAGCCTTGGAATTTCAGCCACTCTCAGCCTCTCTCCTATAGGGTTACAGATTACATCATATATATAACTATCACATCCTTATCCCCCAAGAACTCTATCTCAAGAAATAAAAAAAGTCCTAATCTATTAGAAAACTGCTGTTTGACAAAACAGGAAATTCCTAATATCATTAGGGAAACCACCCCAGATACTGAACCCACTAATGGTTTAGACTCACATGGTCAACAATCTCCCCCTCCAGACCATGGGGAAAAGACCCTGAACCCTTTACTGGGAGTTCAGCTCTGCCAACTCTGAACACAGCTCTAGCTTTTCCTTAGACACAACCTTGGTCATCATATCCGAGGGATTCTTGTCTGAATGAATTTTTTTTAAGCTTCATGAAGTTCTTCTCAATCACCTCACCAATCCAATGGTATTTGATATCAATGTGAATCATGTGACTATGATATGTAGCATTCTCACTGAAATTCATAGCACTCTGACTATCACAGTAGACTATATATTCTTCTTGCTTCAAACCTAGTTCTTGAAGGAATCTTTTCAACCAAAGCATCTCTCTCCCTGCTTCATTAGCAGCTATGTATTCCACTTCAGTTGTAGACTGTGCTGTACACTTCTGCAACTTTGATTGCCAGGAGATAGCTCCCACTACGAAAGTAAACAAATCAAGTCCGACGTCCAATGACGTGGGCTGACGTCAGCCTGATGACGTCACGCTGCTGACTTCTGCGCGGCGGCTGACGGGCTAGACCGACTACGAATGGGTTCTGGTCAACCCGACCTAACCCGAAACTGCACCTCTGTGCTTCTGGGCTTCGCTTCACGACGGGTTAGGTCCGAACGACCTGATCCGAAACCCAACCGATCTGTTGCTGCTTCTGGGTTTAGGGTTTAGCGACCTGACCCGAAACCCAACCGACCTGTTGCTGCTTCTGGGCTGTCAACACGGGTTGGGTCTGACCCGACCCGAAACCCGAACTGACCTTAAACAGCGCTTGGGCTTTCTCCATGGCTGGTCAGGTTAAATGGACCTGACCTGAACCAAACAACCTAGAATCTAGGTCATCTTCAACAGGTAAATTCTGCTCTGCAACAGCGACTGCAAACCCGGGTGGTTTGCTCCTTCTCCGGCTGCCTGGTCCGGCGACCAGCAGCGCGCGGCGGGTAACGTCTAGTCCGGCGACGAGGGCCGCGATGGCGACGAGCTAGCAGGGACCGGCGGCGACCACATGTGTCTTGGAGCGACGACCGGCGCGCGGGAAATTTTTTTTTTTTTTTTTTTTTTGGTTCTTACAGACGGTTTTCTCCGGTCTTCTTCCTCAAATCCGGCAGCCCTTAAAATGGCGATGTCCAACAAACCAAGAACCCCAACTCTGTCTTCTTCTTCCGGTTCTGCAAAAAAAAAAAAAAAAACCGAAGCTCTGTTTTTTGTAACAGAGAGATCGATTTTCTTCCGTGGCCCGCTAGAGATCAACACAGCTGATCTCTTCCCTTTGATCTTCCACGCACAACTTCCGCTCTGATACCACTTGTTGTGAATATTGAACATCACCCGTTGTACGCACACATGAATTACAAGATCAACAAGAACAAGCCATATACAAGAAGAGATACTGAGATTTACGCGGTTCACCCAAACAGGGCTACGTCCATAGGCACAGAGACGATCATCTTCACTATCACAAGTAAAGTACACAGAGACATACGTTCTCTCACATCGTCTCACCTACGTGGTGTTGGAACACCACGGGCAAGAGAGCTCTCACCTCTCTTTAGCGCGCGATCTAGGGTTACAGACTACACACATATATAGTCTCCACTTTCTTGGCCACCAAGAAAGCCCGGTATAATTACCAAAATACCCTTGACCTTAAACCAGTCCTTGGCCAACCTAGTGGACTCATTCGGCTAAACCGGAATACAAGACATATACCCAACACTAGCGGCAGGAGTCATCATGGCCTGGGAACACCACTCATTTACTTTTTGGTCATAAAATTCTGGCCCAATCAACTGAATGGCCTGAATGTCAAGGCCAGCCCCAGCCTATTTACAATATAAGCCTTTTGAATAAAGCCCGGGTCGATTTAACACTCGATCAAAAAGTTAATACCGGGCACATCCATGGGCCTAAAATGGAATCCAGATCCAGCTAATGCTGGCTGGAATTAGGCTGACCGGGCCTCACCACGACACAGGTCCAGAAGGGTATCTTCACCATTTTATTTACCTACAAGAGATTGGTAAATAGTAATACCTTTCATAACAGATATCCAATTCTATAGTATCGGTCGGTCAGGCAAATGCCCTAGTGTTTATGTTACTGATGATGGGTTGGCTTCTTTTGTTTTAGCTCAAATTTTAAGAAAAATATCCATTAAATTTCAAATATTAAATACTTAAATTTTGTGTTTCTTAAAATAGGTCACCAATGCCATTTATACATGAATGTACAGGTCAAGACTTGAAAGTTGATCCATGTTTTAGAAATTTGGGATGAATGAAGGAATTTTACAGGTTCTATTGTTTGGTAAGCATAGGTTATGTAGGGCATCTTTGGACTTTGGATAAATGAAAAGTAGAGTAAAGTAAAGTAGATTTCACATGAGAAGCGAAGCGAAAGAGAAGCGGGTTGAAGTTAAGGTAGAGTACTTCATTTCACTCTAAAAGATACTTTGTCTAAATGTTGGCGATATATGTAATCTCCCATTATGAAAATTCTATGTACAAACATCCAAAATAAATTCATTCTATCCTAAAAAATAATCTATATGCCAAACCAGTAATGAATTTGGGATGGAAACATCAAACAATGAAAATGATACCAAATGCCCATTTCCCATTCCATAATCAAAAAACGAAGAAGAAGAAAAGAGTAGCAGTCAAAATGAATATCAACATAATTGATTGCAACTCCACAACCCTCCAAAATTAATGGTGAGGATGTAATACCCCAACCACGCATAACCCTAATTAGTACAAATTAATGGTAATTAGATACTAATTTAGTTTGTTTTAGTGTTTAACGAAGAGGTTTACTGGTTTTGAGGGACTATGGACCTAGGTCGGTGGTTAAGACTTTTTCATAATTTGGAATTTCTTTGGAAATGTGGGGTAGAGTGACAGTTTTGGCATGTGACTTGTTGCCTTGGGCAGAGTATGACATGTATATCACTTTTCATGTTTTGACTTTTATGGTAGGGTCATTAGAAATATCATACCCAGCTCAAAAATCCATTTCCAAAAAAACTATTTCTTGAGCAAAAAGGGTTTTCTGTAATTTTTGAAAACCATTTTAAATTAATACCTAGGCCAACTTCATTCGTTCTTCATTTCTTTCTCTTCTCTCAATTTCGGTTGAAACCCCATCTCTCTCTCCTTCTGGAACTAGCAATCTGTAAGTCCTTGTTAGATTGGGACAATCTAACGACTGCAAAACAATCCCTACAATGACAAAACTATTTCTAGAGCAAAATGTCTTTTCAATCTACAAGTTCTCTGTTTCTTTTCCGCTTTGACAATGGCAAAACAATCCAATTCCAAGACGGGATTTGGGCAAAACAATCCCTGCCACCAGTTGGAGTTCCCAACCATTGGAATTCCTATAGCTTGTCGGAAAGACGAGAGGATTCTTAAGGATCAGAAATTCTTGGATGCTCAGCCCTCTAGCATTTGGAATTTCCCCTTTTGCTGCTTTGAAAATTCCAATGATTCAAGAAATCTCAGGATTTCTGCTTTGAAATGAAGAATTTTTAAGAGAGTCTTCGGAAATTCCCGACAACCGAAAATCTCATCAGAAATTCCCACAAACAAATAGACCCTTAGATGATGCCAAATACCCAAATTTATAGTGTGCGAACAGCTATTGCAGGGAATCATGTAACACATCCTTGAAATCCATCATGGGGTTCACATAGTTATAATTTGGACCATTCAAGATAAATACCATCCGTTCCAGGCATATACATTCAAATTTTAGTTCAGCATAAGTCGGTCCTGCTTTCCAATGGAGCACATGATGAAAACATGATTGGCACTAAACATACAGCAATGCCGCATGAGTGCCTACTCATATTTTCAATCATGTGTTAAGTCTTATAGCAGAGCCCATTGCTATTAAAGTGAAATTTGAGGATATGCCATTTGAGAAGATAGGATTCATCTTTAATCGTCTAGATCATCTTTATGTAGGCCCTATAGTGAAATTCCTGGCATGTGTTACACGGTTATGTTTAACAATAGCTTCATTGTAAACATGTGGTACATCAATGAGGCCTACTAATTTCACTGTATATGAAGTTGGTTCTATATATTAACTATCCATAAATGATTGGCCCTGAGGCCTACTGTAACACCCCCAAACCCTGGCTATCCGGATAGGATGGAAAATTGAACTTAAGGCGAGATACATGTAGGATCTTTAATCCACAATGAGGACCAATTTAAAACTTTTTCCGACATTCACTCCACATTTAACATTTAAGTGGAAGCATATGATAAAACTTCAAAAGCAACATAAAGCATGATCCCTTCATAAAAGTTGGTACCAATCACTTTCTGTCAAATCTAATAGTAGAAGCAAAATCTGTAAACTATAATGTTCAACATGTCTAAAGTTATTACAATTTATTACAATTAACTCCCAATAATTGTAATTCTCAAATACCACCTCAAATCTAAATGACAACTCTCCGAAAAGCTCCATACGCTTCATCTATAGCTTAACCGAACTAAACCACTCTAGAAACCTCGCCGATCTCCTGCACATATCCCTCTGAGCTCACAATCTACAACGCCTAAAGTAAAAAACGTCAAGTCACGAAGGACTTGGTAAATGCAACATGCAAATAATATCATACATAGATCAAGATAAAATAAAGAAACCGATGAAATCAATGAGGTCAATGCTATCAATATCAATATCAAAAGCAGTATTATCATGAATCAATAAGTAAGAATCAACTGAAGTAAGTAACATCTATCTCATCCATCACCTATATAAGAGGCACGTCTAAAAGTCTATTGCATGGCATGACAGACCAGCCATATCCTTCCCATAGGACTTTTAGAAAGAAGTTCCGAATCTTCAGCATAGGTTTGATACTGTAGTATCCTCTGGATCGTACATCCAGCTATAGTAAACAATTTCGTCAAATTTCAGTCAACCATGGGACCTATAAAATATGCTTCTACCAAGGGTTGGCCCACCCAAGGCTAAGCTATCAACTAAGTAGATGTAAGTGCCAATAGTATTATCAATAATACAAGGTCCATGTCTTGCTAGACCCTTGCGTGAGCAAGAATATTCATGCATAAGGTCAATATCATTGGATCCATATATCCATTTATATAATCCATGAAATTCATCCATCAATATTCATCCATAAAGTCTGTCTATCAATAATAAAACAGTATCCAATACCATTCGGTATCTTTTCAATATCAATACTTATTTCGAGTTCATTCATCTCTGCATGATTCATTTATCCCATACATACAGCTATTGAATGCTGGCCCAACCATAGGCAATAATCCATCTCCATTACATATCTTTGGGTCACCTAAGTATACCCTAAGTTAAGTTACCATTTATGCATTTTAAATAATAAAGAGAAAGAGCAATAAAATCCTGTAATCATTTATGAGAAAGAGGGCAAGAATACAATAGCAATGTAAGATCGATATCATCTTACCTATTAATAGAATGTATGATCAAAGCAGTCAAACCTAGGTTAAGTTGTACATTTCGAGCTATAGAGGACGTCTATCTACCATATGATGGACATCCCAAACCTATAAGGGTTCTATGCATTGGGTGTTACAATGGTTGGGCTCCATCTAGATCCAAACATGTATCTATTGGTATAAATCTCTCTCTATATCTACTATGCTACAACCAGTCATACCCTGAATCCACATGGGCATATTTTATGGTCCATAATTAGGGGTAAATATGATTCATGTGGTATCCAAGGTCCAAGGTTCAAAATATCAATTTTTTCTTAATTTACTAAGTTTTGTTGTAAGACACGCTCTAAAGCGGATGAGCGCCCGCTCAAGCACTGTAGCCCACTCGTGCACAGATGAGATCACGCTCATGCGCACTCGTTTTTGTCTGGCAACAAAATACTATTCTAGCTTGATAATTGAGAGTTCTTAGAGCCCGCTAGAGTGTGAGCTGGGAATTTTTCTCCGAATTAAGAAATTATGTTTTCTCAATTCCTTCAATTCACCATCTTTCATCAACCAACATACATCCATTTAAGCATGATCAATCATGCCTCCACCTCCTGTCGGTCCCCACCAATTATATTCCATCATTCACACTCGTCCTTCTCCAATATAATACAAACTACAACATCCATTCTCCATCTCGTTCAGTCAAAGCCATTCATTCCACCATTTCTCATTATTAATAGATCATAGATGAAGATTATCACATACATTATTAATATAAACATTGGTATGCAATTACTCATCATTTATAACATTTATGGCCATTAAGAAAGAGTTTTCATCTAGATACTAGGTATGACATGAGCTTAGTTAACATAGGTGTTTAAGGAGCATTTCATCAAACACATAAAATATAGTCAAGGTATTTCGCATATAATGGGATTATAAGCATACTCTATTTGCCTCAAATAAAGGTAATCCTCCTCCAAGAGCCACACACTCACTTCTGATCCACTCTAAGGTAATCCAACTCAAGAAAACCTAAAGATCTAACTCGACAACCACAAAACCAAAGGATCCAAGGGAGAGAAGAATATTAGACTATAATTGAAGCAAGATATCACAATAGAAAAGGGGAATTGATAGGATTGTAGGAATTCTTACCTTGATATGATGTAAAGAGAGCTATATTAATCTATAGGACTCAATTGGAAGATTAGTGGCTTGCTCCTTTAAGATCTAGCTCTTTAAAAATTGTTAGCCATGAAAGTTAGGTGATTAGCTCTACCTTAAGGAGATTAGGAATAGATGAAGAGAGATTAGGGGAAGAGAGAGTGCTTTGAGAGAGATGGGTTTGAAATGAGAGTTTGCTGAAATTTGGGTTGATATAAAGTAGAGTCATGTGAAAGGTCTAGTTTACCCTCAAATTGCAAAGTTACACGACTGATCATAAATGTACTTTTTGTCTTTCCAAGTAGGTTGGGTTGGAATGACCAAAACACTATGAACAATTAATAGAAGAGGGAAGATATTTTAAGGGCAGTGTGGAATTTGGTAAATATAGCTTTTAGATTTTTCTCCCAAAAACCTTTAGTAAAACTAAAACTTACTCAAGTCCTCTTCTACAACCTTCTATCACTAAGCTAATTGCATAGAACTCCTCTAATCCTCTAATCATAGCCTAACACTACTAAACTAAGCAAAATAATATATATATATATATAGAAAATAAAGGGACGAGGCCTCACATCTATTGATTTCATCATTTGAAGTTGTTTCATATATTAACTATGGATAAATTATGGGCATTGAGGCCTACTAATTTCATCGTATGAAGTTGGTTCCATATATTTACTATCCATAAATGATTGGCCTTCTTAAACCTTCAAACAAAAGCAATTATTTCAAACTGCTGATTGATTTCAAAGACCTCCTCACTTCTATTATGATATTATATATGAAGCGAATTGATTTCAATTGAGAAATAAGTTGGTTTTTGAAATTGATTTTGACTTTTCTTGCCAACTAATCTCTCTCTATTCTCTTGTTCTTCCTCCTCCTCCAGTAAGAATTCCCCCTCTTCTTGCGAAAGTAATAACGAATCGCTGGATCATACAATTGATTTTCATAATCAACTAACACAACAGAGATATCTCCTATGTTATGGCTCCCAGACAACTATTCCATAACATGTGTTTGGTAACAAAATGTTTTTGTTGTTGTGGCAGCACTCATCTTATAAAAAGGTGAATTTATTGTTAGTTTTTTTATGTGTTTGAGAGCATTCAAAAGTTTTTGTCATTCTTTATCTCCTTTCATAAAATAGTAAGAGATGGCTCTGTGTAGTTGTATAGAATCCCACATTGGCTTTTATTGCATGCACGCATCTCACCTATCCTAGGGGGTGGGGGGCCTGGATCCAAAAATATGTAACAAGGACGGAACTCATCCTAAAGAACTTCTAGTTCTCTAACTTAGTGTTTGTTTGCTTATAGAACCTCCTATTATCAATCTAGTCCTTTTACATGTATTGATTACCTCAAGATTGGCATTGATCTTAATTTCATGCTACCACATTTTAAAGTTTCACTTAACCATTAAGATGTAACATGAATTTCTAAAACTCATTTTGTAGGCTTGATATTAGCTATATCTCGGCTTGTTTCTTTATAAGAATTTCTGACTAATCTTTTTCTATGTTTGGATTTTTGGAACAAGATGTGATGGCTTATCTCCTAGTACTTTTAAATGTCATATTTCTTTATAGGAAATTTTGAATTCTAGCTAACTGAAACGACTTAAATAACCTTTGAAATTTTCAAAATTACAGCTCCTTTAGCTTTTGGTGAAATTTTTGAGTACATAAGTATGATGGAGCATCCAGAATTTTCAAAAATCCCCCCAAAAAATTTTTTGTTTTTTGAATTCTAGTAAAGAAACCAATCCAATGGACATCATAAACCTTCCATAAGTCTATGTAGCATAATAGACATTATATATTTTCACCATACGAATAAGGGTTTGTTTGGTGCAGTTCGCGGAAGAGGAAACCAAACATTTCGTCTTGTCGGCCAACTACGTCCAAACCAAGTGCATTTATGTCTTGGGTAGTTTCACTGATTATATTAGGATTTTCCTATTTGTTAATAGTAGTCTCCTAATAGTATTATGTATTTCCTTTTTCTAAGAATAGAGATCTTGGGGGCTAAGGAAGTGGGGATTATATATATTGATGTAATCTGTTACCCTAGATATATGCTGAGATTTCAAGGCTGTAGATTCATAGATTAGAGGAAAATCTAGTAGAAATTGGTTTCCCGTGGACATAAGCATCTTTGCCGAACCATATCAATCTTTTATCTTCTTATGTGGTCAATTGGTTGATCTTGGTTGCTCACGCATACTGTGAACAACGGTGGTGTCACATCCACAACAAGTGGTATCAAAGCCAGACTAGGGTCTCCCAGGGCTGGGGTTTGTGTGTGGAAGATCGACTGGATCTTGTTAGATCCAGATTTGTTGGATTTATAGGAAGAATATATCAACCTCTGTGATCTCGGCCACAAGTCTGATTTGCCTATTGGAGAAAAAAACTGAGTAGGGTTTTTCATTGCTGGTAGTTGAGTTTTTATTGTAAACCGAAAAGGGGGTTCTTTGCCCGTTTTTCCCTCTCCCTGCCGCTGCCCCTTGCAAGCCTTTCTGATCGCCACTGCCTGAAAAGACGACCGTCATCGCACTCCCCCACCACTTCCGCTGCATGATCCGCATCGCCGGAGTTCCCTCCAACCAACCGAACCTGCTGATCCTTCGCTGCCACTGCCAAGGAAAAGGACAAAGGGTTTTTGGTCCTTGTTCACTGAAACAGGGACAATGAAGAAGAGACCTATATTTCCAAGCCACGTCATTTTCGGGTTAGGTCATTCATACCTAACCTGTGGTGCAACAGCCCGGAGCATACCAGCAGGTTGGGTCAGTTCCAGATCGGGTCAGCCTGACCTGTGTTCAAGCTCAACTATAACAACAATCAACTGATGACGTCAGTACATGTCAGCAAAGTCGTATGGTTAAAGTAGATTGACCTTGATCGATGGCATAAACTTCTTTCTGTAATAACTTAACCATCCGATAGCTGAACAGAGATCCGTTTACGCCTATAGACTCATTTCGAACAGATCTGCGCATTGTGGAAAAAGATTGACTGTTTGATGGTCAACAAGAGAGTTTGACTTAATCGGATCATAAAATACTGTTTCTGCGATATCGGAGCTATCCGAAGTCAAATTTCAAATCTATTTCTTCTAGCGTGATTATGGTGACAAGATCTACAGCTTGGTGCAAGAGTTAAGGTCAGTGTTAGTTGTTTGTTTTCTTATTTACTAAATTGAGGTGGAGAACAACACTATAAACACTACCATGATTAAGCTTAACCATTTCAATTGGTTGATCTGGAAATAAAAAATGGAGGACATCCTCTATTGTAAAAACCTCTATAATTCCATTGAAGGGGATAGTGCCCGACCAAACGATCTGTCAGATGCATATTGAAACAAGATGCATAGAAAAACGATTAGTCACATCAAACAATGGATTGATAACAGTGTATTTCACCACGAGTCAACTGAAACCAGTGCGCATACCCTTTAAAAAAAGCTAGAAACAAGGTATGATAAAAAGATCACAATAAATAAAACCTTTTTTTATCAGAAAGCTTGTGAACATGAAATTCAAGGACGGTGGTCAGATCGAAAATCACAACAATGAGTTACAAAGTATGGTCAATCAGTTAGCCACAATGAAAATGGTCCTTAATGATGATATACAATCTTTGTTGCTTCTGAGTTTTTTGCCGGATACATGGGAAACATTAGTTGTTTTTGTGAGCAGCTCTACTCTAGATGGTGGGTTGTCCATAAGTCAGGTTACCAATAGTTTACACAATGAAGAAACTAGAAAGAAAACTATAAGGATAGATAATGCACAGGCCTTTGTTACTGAGAACGAGAAGATGAGTAAGAGTAGAGGACCAAAGGGGGGGTCATCGTAAATCTTAAGGTAGATCACAGATCAAGAAAAAGTTTGTAAAATGCTTTCTTTATGGAAAGATGGGCCACATCAGGAAAGAATGTTTTGCCTTTAAGGAACAGAAAAGAGCCAATAATAAGAAAAAGAATGACAATGAAAACATTACAACTACTTTGGGATAAGAAGTAGTGGTGCTTGCCAGTGATAATGATGAGTATTTTAAGTGTTGTAGATGATCGGGTTGAGTGGGTTGTTGACGAGGCAACATCCTACCATACTATTCCTTGTAGTGAAATGTTCACAACGTACAAAGCAGGTGACTTTGGTACGTGAAGATGGGCAACACAGGTCGTTCAGAGATTATTGGTATCAGTGACGTTTGCATTCAAATAGATATTGCTTACACAATGACACTGACAGATGTGTGACATGTTCTTGATCTACAGTTGAATTTGATTTCCGCGACCATATTGGATGGTACAAGTTATGAAAATTATTTTAGAAATGGCAGATGGAAGCTCACTAGAGGGTCTCTTTTTATTACGAGAGGGAAAATAAGTAATACACTTTACAAAACACATGTGAAACTATGCAAAGGTGTATTGAATGATATTTAAGACAGTTCCTCTCCGAATTGGTGCCATAAGAGACTTGGTCATATAAGTGAGAAAGAACTACAAATGTTGGCAAAAAATGATTTAATTCCTTACTCTAACGGTATATCCCTTGACCATTGTAATTATTGCTTGTTTGGCAAACAACATAGGGTTGCTTTTTCTTCGACATCAAAATTAAAATCTAATGTATTAAATTTAGTATATTCTGATGTTTATGGTCCCATGGAGGTAAAATCATTGGGTGATAATAAGTTCTTTGTTACGTTTATTAATGATGCATTCAGAAAAGTCTGGGTTTATGCGTTGAAATTATAAGATTAGGTGTTCGAAAATTTTCAACAGTGTTATGTCATGGTTGAAAGAGAAACAGATAAACTCTTGTAGTATCTCCGCATAAATAATGGTGGTGAGTACAAGCCCAACCAGTTCAAAAGGTACTACCCGAAACATGGTATTCGACATGAAAAGACAGTTCCTGACACTCCACAATACAATGGTGTGGTAGAGAGAATGCACCGCATTATTTTTGAGAATATGAGATGCATGATGAGATTAAGACGGCTGCCTAAATCATTCTTGGGTGAAGCCGTTTTGACTATCGGTTAGCTGATTAACAGATCTCTCTCAGTTCCTTTAAATTTTGATTTTCCAGAGAGAAGATGAATAGGTAACAATGCTTACTATTCATACTTGAAGTTGTTTGGGTGTAAGGCTTTTGCACATGTACCAAAAAAGCAGCGTTCAAAGATGAACGATAAGGTAGTGAGTTGAATCTTTCTTGGTTATGGTAGAGATGAGTTTCGCTATAGGTTAGAGGGTCCAGAGAAAAGAAAAATTATCAGAAGTATGGTTGTGGTTTTCCATGAAGACCAGTTCTTTAGAGATGTTAAGAAGATTAATAAGTCTTCTGAAATAATTGACGGAGTGGTTGATCTCACACCGACTCCTTCTCCGGTGCAGACTAAAGGTGGAGAAGGTAGACAAAACGATCCGAATCGTGATGAAACACAAGGGTTGCCAGATGATGAGGGTGTTAAATAGGGGGAGTTGCAATCTCCTCGATCAGAAACCACCTAACCTCAAGCTAGGAGGTCTATTTAAGAGTGTCAACCATCAACTAAGTATCCTACATCCGAGTATATTTTGCTTACTGATGAAAGAGAACCAGGAAGTTTCCAAGAAGCAATGACTCATGATGATAAAGATAAGAAAATGAAAGCTATGCGGACGAGATGAGTTCTTTGAGGAAGAACAAGACTTATGAGCTGGTGCAACTTCCTAATGATAAGAATGTTTTGAAAAACAAATATGTGTTCAAGCTGAAAAAGGATGAAAAGGGAAGACTGGTGAAGTACAAAGCATGGATAGTAGTAAAAGACTTCGCTCAGACAAAGATTATTGACTTCGATGATGTTTTCTCTCCCGTTGTGAAGATAACTTCTGTCAGCATTATCTTGAGTTTAGTCACCAGCGTGGACCTTGATATTGAACAGATGGATATGAAACTGTGTTTCTTCATGGTGACTTAAAAGAAGAGATCTACATGACTCAACCAGAGGGGTTTAAGGTATAAGGAAAAGAACAGATAGTTTGCAAGTTAAAGAAGAGTCTCTATGAGCTGAAGTAAGCACCAAGACAATGGTACAAGAAGTTTGATTCATTCATATTGAGTCATGGGTACCGAATGACAACTGCAGATCACTGTATTTATGTTCATCGATTGATCGATGGCAGGTTCATCATCCTTTTTTACTATGTAGATGATATGTTGATAGTTGGACAGGATATCAAGTTGATTGGCAAGTTAAAAGAGGAGATGTCAAAGTCATTTAACATGAAAGACTTGGATCCTGTACATATAATATTGGGCATGCAAATATGTCATGACAAGAGTGCCAAAAAGTAATGGTTGTCACAAGATAAATATGTTGAATGAGTACTCGAGCAGTTTAACATGAAAAATACTAAGCCAGTTAGCATGCCTCTAGCCAGTACTTTAACTTACTTTAACTTAAGCAAGCGCTTGTGTCTTACTATAGATGAAAAAAAGAAAATATAACATTTGTTCCTTACGCCTCTGTTGTGGAAAGTCTAATGTATGCCATGGTTTGCACACGGCCAGGCATTGCTCATGATGTGGGTTTAGTGAGTAGATTTCTATCTAACTTTGAGAAGCAGTGGAGTGAATCTTTAGGTATTTGAAAGATACTTCCAAGTTGTGCTTGTGTTTTTGAGGCTCAAAGCCATGGTGAAAGGTTTTACTAATGCTGATTTTGCAGGCGATTTTGATCATCGGTTGTCGACTTCTGGTTATCTATTTACTTTTATGGAGGGAGTTTTCTCCTGCCAATCGAAGTTGCAGAAGTATACAGCATAGTCTATAATTGAAACAAAATACATAGCTGCTAATGAAGCATGAAGGGAGATGCTTTGATTGAAAAAATTCATTTAAACATTGGGCTTGAAACAAGAAAAATATGCAGTTTACTGTGATAGTAAGAGTGCTATGGATTTCAATGAAAATGCTACATATCATAGTCGCATGAAATACGTTGATATCAAGTACCATCGGATTCGTAAGGTCATCGAGAAGAACTTTATGAAGTTAGAAAACATTTATACTGACAAAAATTCCTCGGATATGATGACAAAGGTCATGTCTAAGGGAAAGCTGGAGCCGTGTTCATAGTTGGTAGGGATGAACTCTCAGTAAGGGGTTCAAGGCATCTTCTCCATGGTCTTTAGGGAAAGATTGTTGGCCAAGTAGGTCCAACCCAAGTGATTTCATGTATTGAGCAGTTTTCCTAATTATATTAGGATTTTTTTTGTTAGTTAAGTGTAGTCTCCTAATAGTAATAGGTATTTCTTTTATCTAAGAATAGAATTCTTGGCGGCTAAGAAAGTGATAATTATATATATTGATGTAATTTGTAACCTTAGACATATACCGAGAATCCAAGGCTATGGATTCACAGAATGTATGAGAATCTAGTAAAAATTAAGTTTCTGCAAACGCAGGCATTTTTATCGAATCATATAAATTTTTTATCTTCTTATATGGTCAATTAATTAATCTTAGTTGCTCATGCACTACCACACGCACTCAAGGAAGATGTCTCGTTCACGACACCTCTTTCATGGATCTACTTTCTTACGGAAACCAACCCACCCCCCCCCCCCCCCCCCCCCCCCCCCCCCGCGGCATCAGAAATCGGGATGATCTCTAACGAGGAAGTATGGCAAAAAAATTTGGTGATTCCGCTCCAAATGCGCGTCGCACAAAATGCATATTTTGGCGCCTTGTCCAGAGTCATTTTCTGCCGAAAACAAGGCTGCACAACAAGAACTGCATCCTCATTGCACTGAGAATGAATGGTTACTTACCTTTAAGCCTTTGAGTAAAAGCCAAGAAAGATATCGATGCAGGGTATGGGCCATAGGCCCCACATGTTCCACCCCATTTGTCAAAAAGTATCCCTCCACTCCATCATGAAATTCACGGGTATTAGTAGAGTTGGTCATTGCAATATTGCCTTCTTTATAAGATTGAGTTTATAAAATGGATGTGTACAGTGAAAAAATTTTAAGTCTTTTTTATTTAAAAAAATGGCTTTGTAAAAATTTTAAAATGATGCAAATTGTGGATTGGAATTTTTAAAAGGCGAGCATTAATCACCACAATTCCAAAAGATGAACCCAAATTAAATGGGCTAATTTAGACCTTAATCTAATTAGCCTTGATTGAATTGGTTGAAATTTCCAAAAAAGCTCCTAAGACTGAAAAGCAAAAAAAGTTGAGAATGAACATTGAAATATATTATAGCCTGCGCTTGCAGCTTAGAAAAATAGTTGACTGGTGTAAGAATGGTAAATACATTCTATTTTGGCATTAATAGAAAAGTATAACATTTAATACATTCCCGGGCATGTCGAAGCACAGGGCATTTCCGTTATTTATAGAAGGATTTAAACCTGTTTTGAAAGCCAATTTGAAATCGGGATTGGGATTCGGGCGGCAAAATCAGATGACCTAATAACTGCCGAGAGTTAAGATGGCCGGCCCTAACCCTTAGTTACCTAACCACGGTTAAATAAACCAGATCCAGATCTCTCTTCCCCTCTCCTCCTCTTATAAATCAAACCCTAAACGCAGCATTGCATTGGCCATAAGATAGCAATCAGAGGCGTCTTCATACACGCCTGTTTCTTCTTCTCGTTCTTCTCTGCCTTCCGGCTTTCCTTCCCCCTCTCTTCTTCCCTTCCTCTGCATTTGCGTTCTTCTCTTCCAGCGTAAATGAGAGAGTGCATCTCGATCCACATCGGTCAGGCCGGTATTCAGGTTGGCAATGCCTGCTGGGAACTTTACTGCCTCGAGCACGGCATCCAGGTGAAGATCTATCTTCTCTTGCATTTTCTTTGTGCTCGTTACAGATCAAAGGCCTTTTTCATGTGATGGCATCTGTAGGATTGTTTGTGCTGTTTTTTGTCCGATTTGTCCAAATGATCAGCTGATCTTCTGAAACTGAACGGTTTTCTTCGGTTTTTTCATGTAGAAGGTTGCTGAAATCTCGAATTTCCATGTATTTTGACCTAGATCTCGAATTGCCATGTCTCTCTGCTTCGCCGATTGTTCTTTCCTCTGCTTCTAATTCTCTGTGTTGTATTTTTTGGCAGCCTGATGGTCAAATGCCCAGCGATAAGACCGTCGGCGGAGGTGATGATGCGTTTAACACCTTTTTCAGCGAAACCGGCGCGGGGAAGCACGTCCCTCGTGCCGTCTTCGTAGATCTCGAGCCTACTGTGATTGACGAAGTGAGGACTGGAACCTACCGCCAGCTGTTCCACCCCGAGCAGCTCATCAGCGGCAAAGAAGACGCCGCCAACAACTTTGCCCGTGGCCATTACACGAGTAACTTCATTTCCTCTTCTCTTGTTCCGTGATTCGCAGCATGGTGAAAGTCATAATAGATTGATTTGTCTTGCTGTAATTCTGATTGATGCTGCAGTTGGAAAGGAGATCGTGGATCTGTGCCTAGATCGCATCAGGAAGCTCGCTGATAACTGCACAGGCCTTCAGGGATTCCTTGTCTTCAATGCTGTGGGCGGAGGCACTGGTTCCGGCCTCGGATCTCTTCTCCTGGAGCGCCTCTCCGTCGACTATGGGAAGAAATCAAAGCTCGGCTTCACCGTCTACCCCTCCCCCCAGGTCTCCACCTCCGTCGTGGAACCGTACAACAGCGTCCTCTCGACCCACTCTCTCCTCGAGCACACAGACGTCGCTGTTCTCCTTGACAATGAGGCCATCTACGACATTTGCAGGCGCTCGCTTGACATCGAGCGACCCACCTACACCAACCTCAACCGCCTCGTCTCTCAGGTGATCTCATCGCTCACTGCCTCGCTGAGGTTTGATGGCGCATTGAATGTGGATGTTACTGAATTCCAAACCAATCTCGTCCCTTACCCGAGGATCCACTTCATGTTGTCTTCGTATGCACCGGTCATCTCTGCTGAGAAGGCCTACCATGAGCAGCTTTCTGTGGCAGAGATCACCAACAGCGCCTTTGAGCCATCGTCTATGATGGCCAAGTGCGATCCTCGCCATGGCAAGTACATGGCCTGCTGCCTCATGTACAGGGGGGATGTTGTGCCCAAGGATGTGAATGCGGCTGTTGCGACGATCAAGACGAAGAGGACCATTCAGTTTGTGGACTGGTGCCCCACCGGGTTCAAGTGCGGGATCAACTACCAGCCTCCGACTGTCGTCCCTGGGGGTGATCTGGCCAAGGTCCAGAGGGCTGTGTGCATGATCTCCAACTCGACCAGTGTTGCGGAGGTCTTCTCCCGCATTGATCACAAGTTTGATCTCATGTATGCAAAGAGGGCGTTTGTGCATTGGTATGTTGGTGAGGGGATGGAGGAAGGAGAGTTCTCCGAAGCCCGTGAGGATCTTGCAGCGCTTGAGAAGGATTACGAGGAAGTGGGTGCTGAATCTGCTGAAGGGGAGGATGGAGACGAGGGTGATGAGTACTGAGAAAAAGATTTGCATAATGGTACCCTGCTTTGTGTGATGTTTCTGTTTCGGATTCTGTTTAGTTCTGGCATGTTGTTATGATTGTTGCCTGTTTGTGTGTCTTCGTTGGCCTGTTTTAGCTTTGTTGTTTGTTTGTTTAGCGCTGGGATGCGATCTAATGCATCCTTGTTATTGTTCTACTGCTACTGCTACATGTTGTTTTGGAATTCCTTTTTACTGGTTGTGTGCGGAGTATATATATTTTTTTATTGTTATTACCGTTTTAGTGTTCATGATTGTACACATGCCACTCACACACTAAAAAAAAAAAAGGGAAATTAACTGACAAAGCAACTTCATTTCTCACCTGCAAAGTCTATTTATGATTGTTCACATATCACTTACAAGCCTACGCAGAAAATCAACTTACGAGGCCCCTTCCATGTAAAGCATTAATAAGCAACTAAGGACATTTGCGGGGAGGAACCCATTTCTAACATGAAATTAGTTTTGCTTATTATGAATAATGCAATTAAAAGATGAATTTTCAAATTAAGAAAAAAGAAAGAAAGAAAGAAAGAAAATATAAAGGCTTAGGATGCGATTGGTTGAATTTTTTTGATTTAGTTTTTTTGTCTTTTGATAAGAGTTCAAATAGCCCTTAAAAATCAGAAAATGGGAGAGCTGCCCCAATTGCTCCTATTAGTGATCACTTTGGTAATTGCTCCTGTTGGTGTAGTGATCGGTTTGCTAATTGTTCTATTTTATTATTCCTTTTTGGTTAAGATTTTGAAATTCCTTTTGGGTTAAGATTTTGAAATTCTTTTTGATAAATAAAGTCCGGGGAACATGGAAACGTTCTACTGACATGTAGTCAAAATTATTAATATTGTACCCCTTCGTCTGAAATGAGCAATATTTTTCATTTTGGCCGAAGGGGATGAAGCAAAATGGCGTTAAATAATTTTCCTTTTGAATATCAGTCCATCTCGAAAATTTACAAAATCCAATATCCGGCCTATATGTTATATGAGGTTTCTTCTATTATATATATATATATAAAGAAGTAAAGGGAGTTAAATTAAAGGAAGTCATCTCTCCTTTTCCCCACTTCATCTAACCCTACGATTGTTCTTTTCTCTTTTCCCTCCAGATCTCCCTTCCCTCCTCCCGGTGGCCATCCCAGCATTGCCAGTTGCAGGAAGAGTTAGCCAAGTAGTTGCTGGTGCTAGAAATGATTTCTTGAGGGTGTGTTTGGATATTATGTAAAGTAAATTAGAGTAAAGTTTAATATTTAAATTTTAAATTTTCTTCCTTCTTTTTCAAAAGAAGTCAAAAAAGTAATCACTAAATTACAAAAAATATCTAATTTTTATACAAAAAGTCAAAAAAATTCATTATTAAATAATTAAAAACAAAAAATCATCATAACCTTATCATATATTATTTTTTTTCATTTTGGATTTATTCTACTCTATTTTACTTCACTCCACATCCAAATAGGCCCTCGAATGTGGGGATGGGTTTATAGTGCAATATCCATTTGAATTATTAAGGGGCAACATCATGAGTACTCCCCAATTTGTTCTTTTAGGAATGCTTGGATGGTCGCATTATAAATTCTTGATCGATAAATTAGACTTAAGACTAACTTTTGGTGGTTGTGTAAATCAAAGCCCTTTTAAGCAATATCTCCAAGAAATGTGATTACTCTTAACACCAATCAAACTATTGATGTCAAGTGGGATTTATACATAAACTAGTTCATTCTTTGAATGTGCTCCTTCAATATAATAAAGGAGAAGGACTTGGGTTTCGTTTGGGCTCTTGCAAATGTGCCAACAGCTCACCATGCTGCAAAGGAATTTTTAGATTTATTGGTTTGGGTTAACTCTCAACGGACCATTAAAAATTAAAATGTAAAGTCTCAATGCGATGTTCTTTCGGTGTTTGGGGGAGACTTTAGTATAGTCAAATCCCCATTTGAGAAGAAAGGAGTGTCTTTTTATTACTCGCACAATGAAATCCTTCTAAGTTCATTAATGAAAAGAGTTAATTGACTTGCCTGTACAGGGGCAAAGATATACGTGTCTAATAATAGAGAGCAGGCAACGAAATAAACTTAAACACATCAATAATCGTTCGCTTCAAAAAATATATATCGATAATTGTTCTCACATTCAAGATCAAATTGCATGTGTCCCACGTAATGGCAGACCTGTATCTTGCACGATAGTTTATAGTGCATGTCATAGTCCATCGATCATGGGTACGTAACGACTATATGGTTGATCCACCACAAACTTAGATTAGAGTAGATGCAAGTTGAATCTAATATTTAGTTAAAAATTCAATAACTCGAAATCTAATCATAACTTAAATGGGCATGTGTTTAAATTTAATTTGTTATTACAAAGCTTGCCAAATTTGAAAGTAGGGAAGTAGGGCGTCCATTTGCACGATCGGAACCCTTCTCCCTAGAAGCTGGTTGCTGAGGTGGGCTCGGGTCTCCTCGCTTTCCATCGCACCTCTCCCGGGCCATGGGTTAAAAAAAATACATTTTTTTATTTTCTCCCTTGTTTTTGGAAGCCTTAAACCCGAATCCAATCTCTAATCCCCTAAAGCCTAATTAACCACCCAGATTCTCAATTCCCTAAATCCAACCCCATGATTGTGATTATACTTTAGATATGTTTATGTCTAAAACGAGAAATCATAGATAACACTTTTTTCTGTTACTGTCCGTAAGTTCTTTTGGTTTGTTGAGTTATAGATTTTGTTTATTTAAAATGGGCTAGGTCAGAAAAGGTCTGTATCAGTTTTGTAGTATTTTCTATTGAACTTTGTGTGGAAGAAGAAAAATGGTTATCTATTTTTAAAATTTTTCTGGTGCAAATGTAGGATTTGTGTAGTTGATTTAAGCTATTATAGGATTTTAGAGGCTTGTATATTTGGTTTAATTTTATTCTTATGTTTCCCAATGCATGTTAGTTGAACTTAATTCCATTGTTAAGTCACATTGAGATCTTTTTTTTTTTTCTACAATTTCTTTCTAGTTAATCTTTTTTCAAGAGGCAATTTTCTTATGGTTTATTATATATATATATATATTTCTTTTGCTGCCATGGACAAGGAGCAATAGATTAGAAAGCATTTGTTCTGCTGGAGTTCCTCTTTGCTAAACTTGTCAGGACAAAAGGCCCTTGGCCCTTTAATAGACAAGATACAATCTTTACTTATGCATTTTAGTAGTTATGAAGTGATTCATGTAAGTCAAGAAGGCAATGTAGTAGCTCATAAGTTAGCTCGGCATGCAAGAATGATAGAGGATCTAGAAGTGTAGTGGTATTTTATTTCAAAATCATTCTAGCAAAATGTTTTATTAGATTCTAAAGTGTGGTGGTGTTTCATTCCAAAATTATTCCAGCAAAATATTTTATTCAATTCTGAGGATTTTTATGAAAAAATTAATCCTAAATTTAGATTGTATGAATTGATTAAGAAAGATTAGAAAAAAATCCAATTTGAAGTTCGTACTCCATCAAAAGACAGATATACCCTCAGCTGACGATATCGTACAAAACCTTATAAACATTCCTTCCATCTCTTTTCTATCTCTCTTCTCCATCTTAAGATTCCGTTAGAGTCTCACCCTGCAACAGCATCACCATCAGTGTCCTATCTTTTTTTATATTCTTCTTCTCTTATTTCTTTCTCTTTCTGCAGAACTAGTATGCCCTCCTCCTCCTCCTCCTTCTCCCTCTTTTTTCACTAATATGCCTTCTTTTTGTTCTTGTTCTTGTTCTTGTTCTTGTTCTTCTTATTCTTATTCTTTTTTATTTTCTTTTCTTTTAATCTCTCTTTCTATTCTGACAATCTCTTTACCCTCTCGTGTGTGTTTTTTCTTGCATTCCTCTCTGTCCTCTCTCTTACTCTCTTTGTTTTCTTAAACTCGTAACCCTTCTATTTCTCTCTTTTCTATGCCTAGTTATTTTTAATTTTTGTTTTATTTTTTTTTCTTCTCTCGTAAGCTCTCTCTCCTTTCCTCTTACTATTATCCCACTCAATCCCCTTCTTCTTTTCCCTCTTTTCTCATTTTTTTTCTTTTCATCTTTCTTTCCTTTTATTTTTTTCCTCTTCAGCCATAAACTAAAAATACCAAAAAATTACTCTCTGAATTGTGGCATGTAAGTTGTACGGCTTAGCCATAAATCATTCTATAGCTAAGCCATAAGGAACTTACAGCTTTGCCTTCTTGTCAGCCATAAGTAAAAAATACCAAAAAAACTTTCTAGATAGTGGCCCGCGAGTTCTACGGCTTAGCCGTAAATCATTTTATAACTTAGTCATAAAGACTTTATGGCTTAGCCGTAGAATCAACCATAATAAAACTCAAAATTTAGGCATGAATTTATAACTATCAGGTAACGATATCATTATCATCTTTAATGCTTTACATGCCCATTTTGGTTTCTAACATTCATTCCCTAAATATTTTTATACTAAGATATCCAAATTCTGTAGACGGCATAGGAATTGACCTAAAAAAATTGGATTCATGTAGTAATATATAACTGTCAGGTAACGAGATCATTAGTATTCTTTATGTATTATCTTTCCCAATTTGGTTCTATTCATTCATTTTGTAAATATCTTTATACGGAAATACATAAACTATGTAAAGGGCATAGAAATTGACAAGAAAAAATTTGATTCACTCATGAATTTATAACTTTCAGATAACGATATTGTTAGTATTTTTAACGCTTTATATGCCCTTTTTTTCATTTCATCTTGATGGAGTTTTGGGTCAAATTCTAATTCCCTATGCCCTCTCCATATTTTAGGTATTCTAGTATAAATAAAATGAATGGTGGAAACCAAACTGGGGAAGATAATGCTTAAGGAATAGTAACAATATTATTACCTGAAAAGTATATATTAATACATGAATCCAATTTTTTTGGGCCAATTCCTTTGCCTCTACACAGTTTATGTATCTTAGTATAAAGATATTTAGGGAATGAATGTTTAAAATCAAAATAGGCTTATAAAGCGTTAAAAATGGTACTGATATCGTTACCTGAAAGTTATAAATTTATATTTGAATTAAATTATTTTGGTCAATTTCTATGCCCTCTACATAGTTTATGTATCTTAGTATAAAGATATTTTAATAATGAATTTCGAAAATCAAACTGAACATATAAAGTGTTAAAAATGGTAACGATATCATTACTTGATTATTGCGGCTTAGCTATAAGTGAAAAAATACTACGCAAATACAATCTACTCATAAAATGAGTTACGGCTTAGCTGTAAATCAAATTTATGTAATGATATCGTTACTTGAAACTTACAAACTCATACATGAATCAAATTATTTGAGTCAATTTTTACGCCTTCTACATAGTTTATGTATCTCAGTATAAAGATATTTAGAGAATGAATTTTGGAAAGCAAACTGGATATATAAAGCATTAAAAATTGTAACAATATCGTTATCTGACTATTACGACTTAGCTGTAAGTAAAAAAATACTGCACCAATACGGTCCACCAGTAAAATGACCTATGATTTAACTATAAATGTACTACATCTTAACCGTAGGGCTTAGCTGTAAGTGAAAAACCCTGTACAAATATGGTCCAATCAAAGCTGAGGGCATATTTGTCTTTTGATATAGTACAAACTCCAAATTGAATTTTTTAAAATCTTTCTTAATCAGTTGGTATAATCTAAATTTAGAATTAATTTTTTGGTAAAAATCCCTAGATTCTATGTACTGTTCTATATTTTTACAAATGAGATATTTTCTATCAAATGAAAAAAACTTGTATGTTCAATTTTTTAACAAAAAAGAGAAAAAGTTGTATGCCCATTGTTTAGAGTTGGGTGATCATCTTTGTTATAGGTTGATAGGGTCTGCCTTCTTGGTACTTTTGAATCTGAATGCTAAAGGATTTATTTTCCCTTTTTTTCAAGTTTCAGTGGCAGAAGGCATTGTGTGGTTGGGATCCGCAACACCAGCATCCTAGTGGCAAAATGGTATTGATGAATAGGCTTGACCAGGCACGTCAGCTGCCGCTACTGAAGCTTTGCTGTGGGCTGGAAATTGAGATGCCCCGTTGGCATTTTTGTTGTTACTTCCATCCTGCCGCAACACGCTTGAATAAACTTTTGACCGATGGGGAGATGGACCAGGGCTCATCTGACCTATTCAAGAAAATAGAGTTTATATATTTTGTAAACGGGCTGCGGCTGGAGCTGGGGCTGGAGCTGGCCCTGACACTCAAGCCATTCAGTCGATTTGGGCCAGAAATTTTGGACCAAAAGTAAATGGGTGAGGCATGTTGAAGCGCCTGCCTGTGTCGACCCAGGCCATGAATGAGTGTGATAGGGGTGGTGTTGCTTGGGTAGTGTTCCCGGGATAAGAGACATGAAGGCTCACTCTATCTTCCCCAGGGCATTTGAAAAAAAAAAAAAATCACAGGGTTGTTGAAAAATTCACGATAGGAAAAATATATAGGACTAGGAATCCAACTTGGGCCAGACCAAGTCCAAGCCTAAATGATCTGATATGGTTAAGAACCGATTCTTGGCTAAGCTTGTTCACGGTCAGGCTTAAGCTTGGGAGAGGAGTTTGAAGCATGATTAGGTTTTGGGCTGTCCCAAGGTTGGGCCTCACAAGCAATATTAGGCTCTGCCTCCTAAATTACATGTATTTATATCTATATATATGTTTCTTGTGCATACGTCCCTCATAAACTTTTCATGCACACTCTTCGGTGGGCCCACTATGGACCCCACCAAGGGATGAGACTGGGGGGAGTTGAAAAAATCTATGTGAAAGTAACCCATATATCAAATTTGACCCCAATGACATATCCCTAACCCCTTCATCCATGACTCACAAATCCATTCCGTTTGAATTAGTGTATAATCAATCCAATGGTCCAATAAATTTGAATCCGACCAAAACTTGGGCCGAGTTGCTATCATGGGGTCCAATGTGTGTTGCAAGGTTTGAATTGAGTGATAGATGTGCACCACCTAGAATTCTCATGAAAAAAATGGTGATGGACAAATGCGTATGAAGATTCTCCATATATATATAGGGCTTGTTTGGTAGGTCTAACCTTATTTTTATAGACCATCCAAAATAAGGCGATTAAAAAAAGAGCTATAAAAAAAAGAGGCTAGAATTAAAATATGTTTGTTAATAGAAGCATCTATTTTAAATAGATTATTTTAAATCAATGGTTAAAAATTTTTCACAAACGTATCAAGATCTACTAGGTATTAAGCCTTCAAATTGTACTCCGTAACTACTAGGTATTAAGCCTTCAAATTGTACTCCATAACTATCTTCGGCCCCCCCACAGAGATCTAACGATTTGGCTCTTGTGTTTAGGGCCTTTATTTTTTTAAAGAAAAAAATTAATAATTCGCGTCTTTTAGAAAATTTTTCAAGTTTGGTGATGATCTAACGGCTACAATTTGGTCTCATAGTGGTCACTGACCTTCTGCACATTTTCAATGGTTTGGATTGTTATTTATTATCCCAGAAATGATAATAAAAAATAAAAATATGGACTACTTATGGACTAGCCCAAAATTGAGAATATTAAATCAGTCATAGGAATTTTTCACAAATTTCTTGAGGTCCACAATGAATTGATCTTTGAAAATTGACCCCATAGCCATTTTTAGTCTTCACAACATTTTCAATGGTTTGGATCTTGAATTTGGGCCCCACAAAATTCAAAAAATAATATCTAATGGCTCATGTTTTCTAGCACATACCTCGAGATTTATGATGATCCAATAGCTAAAATTTGGAGACATGGCCATGTTTGATCATATGAACATTTTCAACGGTTTGAATTTATATTTATCCTCTCGGATTTCAAGAAAAATTAAACAAATCAAACTGGGCGTGATCCTCACAAAATACTGTAACGGCACTTTTTTTTTTAATCTCTAATTTAAAAATGCATCATAAAGAGGGCAGTGGGAAATAGAGGTAAAGCCTTTATATGTCTAAATTGGATAAAGCACAAAAGCACATGTCAAATACTCTTATTTTTACAAACCCTATTAGGTTTAAACATTTAGATAAATAGAGTCTAAAAATAGTGATGCCAGACATGCACATAGTGTACTATTAGTTGACACATACATACATGGCCCAACTCCCATTGGAAAGAAGTTTTGTTCAGATCCAATACATAGGAAATATTCATGCTTGGATTTCATGAGTGAGACACACCGATGGATTTACCTGTCTAACCACCGGATTTCTGCTTCACAACATGAGAGGATATGGAATCTTGTGGATATGTTACTTTGACAGTTCTCTGGAACGGGTTGGATGGTTCATCCATGGATGTCAATATAGGGTAGGAGAGTTCTTGGGCCGAGTTGAACCAGGCTAAGCCTCTAAGATGAACCAGTTTGATTGTTAGTCATAGATCTTAGGCCTTGATGACCCACTGTCTGAAATTTTAGGTCTAGGCCCTGCCTCAACTCTATACACAGTGTGTTAAATATGTTATCCGGAGCGGCCTTCAGTGTCAATAGGCCCAGCTACGGCCCATTTAATATTCTGCCAAGAATTCTATATAGAGGACTAGTCATGGGACTTGGCAACAGTTCTAAGCTTGCTAAATACAGATTCACACATGTAATCAAGAACGAGGCTCAAATAGCCTGTTTGAGCTAACTGCATTGGGCCAGACCAGGTTACAAATCAGTTTAGATGTTGGTCGGACAATCAAGCCTAAGCTAATCACACCTGCCAAGAGACGGACAAAATCAATCCGTAAGGTAGGTCGGGCTGTCCAGATCCATTACGGCCTAGTGTAGTATCTTAGATATGAAGACTTTTAGTACAACGAATCAAATCCATTGCCATCTTCCATCTTGTGTATTTTTTTTTTTTTTTTTTGGTTAAACTACTTAAAGGGGTTCGGACTCAGACAGAAAACCCATAAACATAGGATAAAAGCCCACTTAAGTCGGAAAGGAAGCCCACAAACAGGGGAAGAAGACCGACACATGCGAGAAGAGTTGATATATTCAGGATTCAATCCCTAGGCAGTTAAGTAAGAACACACACACCTCTTACCACAGCGGTTAGAGGACAATTATGAGAGAGAGAGATTGTTACTTCATGCACCATAGCAAGAACAAGAGATTAATGGTCATAACTTGTTTAATTTATGAGCAGATCGCAAAGCTGACCGTCGAATACTGAGTTACAAAAAAAGTAACTTGATATTAACAAGCACTGTCTCACTACTCACCACTAGTGTAACTTAAAACTCGTTAAAGTTTACAGCCTCTTACCATAAAATTTGTGACAGTGATATGAAGAAAGATGGGGAACAAGGGAATACAAGGAAAATGTTATAAGATGTATTATCATAGGTGGATGTCCACATTGGGACCTACATGAGATAAGGGAATGACTAAGGATTAGAGTATTTCCCTATTAGGTTGCTTGAGGAGGAAGCAATTTTATTCTATAAATAAGACCCTCCTTCTCCCATTATGTACACACACAGATTTCATGAATAAGAACATTTCTCCCCTCTCTCTATTCTTCTTTGTCTCTGGTTATCTCTTATTTTTGTAACACGTTATCAGCACAGGGCTCGCACTCCACCTTTGTCTCCCACCAGTCGCACGCCTCTACGGCTCGCCGTCTTCACTTTCCACGTGGTGGATTCGGATCGCGCTATTGTACAAGTGCGTCGCTGTCCAGTTTGCTCCGTCCGAAAATCCAAATCTCGGATCCGATTTGGTCGTCTTGCAGTGCGGATCGGATACGGTGTCGGGCAGGTTCGAGACGCTGCAGCACAGGAGCATGGTGTGGCACTTGGATCGGATGGTGAAGTGGGCGGAGGATTTGGGAGACAGGCAGGCAACACGTGGAGAGCGGAGGACCATTGATCCATGCGTGGGAAGCCCGAGGATAGAGGTGAAGAAGTTCGGGCGGAGCTACTCGCAACTACTGGAGATGATGTTGGAGCACGCGCAGATGGAGGAGCGGATTGTTTTCCCCGTCTTGGAGCACGTCTCTTCTGTCTCTCGCTACGACATCACCGCCCATCGCTGCATCCACCGTTATTGGAAGATCACGGCCGTTGCCGCAGTTGACGGAGCACCATCACCAGAATCGGAGAAGAAATGCCCGCCATCACTGCTGCGATCACGGGACTAGTCGTCGTCACCTCCGATGTCAGTCCGTCGGTGATCACCTTCCCTTTCCACGCCGAAACCAAAGAGGAAGAAGCTTTTTTTTGGTTCTTCTAGTTGCAGGAAGGAAAGAGATGCCTGGGTATTTCAAACCCAGGTCAGACTTAGATCAGGTCGACCCACCTGAACTGATGACAAAAATAGCCCATCAGGCTAGGTCAGTTCGGGTCCGGTCAGATCGACCTGAACCATTGAACAAAGCACGATGCCTGATGTCATCCGGGTGACGTCAGCCTGCTAATGACAGCGAATAGTACGGTCAAAGGCAGATTTGATCAGATCGATGGCAGAAACTTGTTACTGCGATATCTTGACGATCTGGAGTCCGATTTGAGATCCGTTTGCGCCTACAAAAAGCTCACGAGCAAATCTACACATTGGCACCAAAACGGGGACAATTCAAATGTTAAATAATTTCTCCTTATTTTATGATCTCTTATTAATTTGATAATCATACACTTGCATTTATTTTTATACCTTTTCGATATACAAATATTTATAATTTTAATTCGAGTGATGAATAATTTATTATTTCTTATCAAAAGGAGATCATGATAAAAACTGAAAATCATGGATTATAAATAGAACAAGAAGTTCTCTACAAGTAATTGGAACCCGAAGTTCCATACGATATTCAGAACTAAAAGTTCTTTCGAATTCGGACCAGAAGATTCGTTGGTTATTTTACTTTGAAACCAGAAGTTTTTAAATCCACAAATGTACTTGAAGTTTCATATGATACTTAGAACTAGAAGTTCTATATTGAATAAATAATCTGAACTTGCAGTTCTGTATGTTATTTTAATTTAGAACCAGAAGTTCTAACTCGGACCTGAAGATCCATGAATTATCCTAATCTAGAACCTGAAGTTCTAACTCGTACTGAAAGATCCATAAACTATTCTAATTTAGAACCAGAAGTTTTGATTCTTAAGTTGAGAACCCGATGTTCTAAACTTCAATTTCTAAATTCTTCATCACATTTTTATTATTATCTTTGATTAGATGTTAAGAACCTGAAGTTCTACATTTTATTTCTATTTTTCACACACATTTATTTTTATTTATTCTATAACATTGTACTGCATGTTTGATATAATTACTTCGGTATAATTATCATTATATGATTATATGAAACTTTAGTTTTGATGAATTTGTTATTGCCAGAAACAGTAGTTGTATATAATAAAACCTGAAGTTCTATATCAACTGAATCACCCGGACCCGAAGATCCATAAACTTTCTAGAACCAGAAGTTCTAAGATTTGGAATATGAACATGAAGATTTATATTCATAATCAAACTTGGAGCTTTGAGTCAAAGTAGTGTAGATCGATACGAAGGCCATGGATTCAAACCTGAAGCTTTGATAGACCCAGCAGTTCTAAGAACCTGAAGTTCTATCGCTAGCCTGAAGTCTTGACAGAACTAGAAATTCTGATTCATTAGTTAAGAACCTGAAGTTCTCACTTTCTAATTGGCCAATTCTTTATTATACTTTGTCAGCGGATATTGACAACCCGAAGTTCTATTTTTATTTGCTTGTTACTGATATATCGATCTTTACACACTAAAAGGATTAGTAATGCTATCAAAGTCGGAAATAAGATATCCCTGATGGATATGACATATGCTTTTATTTTCTGTGCGATTATATCCCCATTAGACAAGGATGATCACCAGCAGATGGTTATACACCTAATACTTGAAATAACTGCCAGCTTAGTCAATCAAAATCCCTCTAGAAGAGGTAGATATAATATGTTCTCCTGTAGAGATGAAAATAACCACCCCAGGAGAGATGATTTAGAAGGCATTTTGTTTGGAAATTGGGCAAACCACCAAGCATGGTCTAGAAGGCCTACAATTACTTTTATGAGTTCGAGTATTGAGTTCAATTTTCAATATTTTGTTTGATGTTAGACTTATTCTTTTATCCCCCGTATTTTGTGTTTGCCTACTATATATGCTTTGAATGGTAAATTATTTCGCTGTTCTCATATTTTATTTTTATGATGTGATTAACTAGTTATGTGAGTTTATTATTACTTGCTATATGGATCATGGAATACATGAAACTGAGGATAATATCTGTCTGGTAGACAGTGTAACAAAACACACTACATTGAAAAAATCAGAAGTTTTTCTCTGAGTTAGTGTTTCATTCGTTCACGGCATCGATTATAGCTGTATCTATACAAATACTTGAATGCTCCGGAAGAGTCTACCTAATGGTATTTGCACATCATTACTAGTATTGACAGCCAGAAGCTGATACTAGAAAAGCTACGTGCATTCTCATCAGGCTATAAGGCTATACTATAAGACAATCTTCAAAACTCGAATCACATTCGATTATAAGCAAAACGACAAAGTCAAGCCCAAAGCTCACACCAAGCCCTAAACTTAGTGACCATAAGGCTTTAATGCTTTGGCATGATAGGTTAGGTCACCCTAGAGATACTATGCTATGGCAAATTATTAGTAATTCTGTTAAGTACTCCTTAGAGTACTATCCATTGACCATTGTTTCCGTAAAGGATATAGTGTAACATTTGTGAACCCATTAAATTGCACAAATTATTAAATCTAGGGTACACTTCCTTGAGCATTTTTTAAATTTATAAGGCTTGATATCGTAGGTTCGTGACTTTCATGAACCCATGACGTAGATTCTATGTTAGTTCTACTTCACCCCCGATTATTGGATATTTAGACAGGAGATATATAAATTGTTCGTTTTGCTGATTGTCATCTTGATGAGACAGTCTTCTCGCCGTTAGGGAGAAATAAGAGAGTTCCTGAAGAACACCTTGTTCCTGTAGAACAATCCATTCCTGAAGAACGGCGAGAATTAGTGTGGAATACTTTCACTCTGTCTCATCTAGATTTATGTACTGCACAATGTGAGAAAGAAGTACGGAGAATTGTGCACTTAATTACAAACGAATTCCTCCATGCTTTTAATGATGCAGCAAAAGTGACTAGGTCACATGTATTAGCTATGAACACACAAGCACGAATTAATGTCCCTGTAGGACAAGTACGAATTAGTGTTCCTGAAGAACAAAGTCCAAATATGGCAATAAATGAATCTATACACGCCAGAAGCGTGGTAAAACTATAGGTTTCAAGGACTCAGCTCCCCAGAAGAGGAGAAATAAGCAATTATATCCCAATCATACTCTAGAAGAGGTATACTCCCGAAGAGTTTATGATAAAATCCACTTTCTCTAAAAATTCCTAAAGAAATTAATGTCCCAAAAGTGACACGAGTCCCGGAAGAGATTCTAGAAGCCCCTGAAGAGGCAATGGGTACCCAATAAATAAAGAGATCTCTATACTTTATAATTATTCAAGAGAGAGATGTGATAGAAATGAAAATATCATCGATAACGCATTTGCATATGCGGTAGCTACTCAAATATCTAGGGAAAATATGAATGATGATCGGGATACAAAACCCCGTTCTATAAATGAATGTCGACAAAGAACATATTGGCCAAAATAAAGAAATACCATTAAGGAATTACAATCTCTAAATAGACGTGGTATATATGAACCTATAGTACAAACCCCAAACGATGTTAACCCTGTAGGTTACAAATGGGTGTTTGTAAGGAAAATGAATAAAAGGCAAACTTGTGATACAAGGTTTCCTGCAGAAACTTGGGATTGAAAACATCCACAGACATATATATATGAAAATCCCAGAAGGATTTGCTTTGCCTGAAAAAAAGTAAGAGAGTACGTACTCAATATAAGTAAGACGTTCATTGTACCTCCTGAAGCATTCTAGAAGAATATGGTACAATCGTCTTAGTAAATGTCTATATAAGGAAGAGTATGAAAACAATCCTATTTGCCTGTTTATCTTTATACAATCCTTAAAAGGATTTATAATAGTAGAAGTTTATGTAAATAACATAAATTTAATCGAGACTCCAGAAAAGCTCGAGAACACTATTGACTATTTTATCTCGGCCTGCAGATCGAGAGAAGTTCTAATGAGATTTTCACTCTTTATAAATATGCTTCCCACATATATAGTTTTGCACCAAGGTTTTGTATTGGTATTAAACAAATGCTATGATATTTATGTCTGTTTTATGGTTGAAATCAAATTTTGTAGGATATACAGATTCAGGATATATCTCTGATCCTCATAAGGGTCGATCATAGACATGTTATATGTTTCTTCATGTCAACATCATTATTTTTGGTATTTTACTAAATTGACTATTGGTAGCTACTTATTCTAACTATGCTGAGATTTTAAGCCAGTGGGGAATGTATATGGCTAAAATCTTTAACTCAACATATATGTAGTTCTTGTCAATTACCTCTTAGTACAGGTACATCAAGCATTATTTGCGAAGACAATGAGGCATGTATTCAACAGATTAAAGAATGATACATTAAAGATGACAAGACGAAGCACATTACACCAAAGATCTTCTTCACTCATGAGCTTCAAGAGAAAAGCAAGATTAAAGTCAAGCAAATTCGTTCAAGCAACAACCTGGCTGATCAGTTTACGAAGCTTTTGCCAAAAATCAATATTTTAAAAATTGTATACGAGATTGACATGCTTAATTATGTACAAAGATGTTATCATCAGGGGGAGTAGTCAATCAGGGGGAGGCATCTTGAAGTATGCTATCCAGGACATATGTGCGCTGTACTGTTTTTCCTTTTCTAGGTTTTGTCCCACTGGATTTTCCTAGTTAATGTTTTAACGAGACAGCATTATGCACGTCCAACACCAATTCAATGATCTCGTCGAACATTATACTATTTTTCCTTCGCTTTGGTTTTTATCCCACTGGGTTTTTCCTTTACAAGGTTTTAATGAGGCAACTGTCATTAAATGGTGGTCATCCAAGGGGGAGTGTTATAAGATGTATTATCATAGGTGGATGCCCACATTAGGACCCACATGAGATAAGGGGATGACTAAGGATTAAAGTCTTTCTCTATTAAGTTACTTGGGGAGGAAGCAATCTTATTCTATAAATAAGACCCTCCTCCCCCCATTATGTACACACACAAATCTCATGAATAAAAACCTTTCTCCCCTCTTTCTATTCTTCTTTGTCTCTGGTTCTCCTTTATTTTTGTAACAGAAAAGGGTTTTTTAAAAAAGCTTAAATATATGGGATCAGATCCATGCCTCTAGATCCCTCTGTTTTGGCTCCCCTGTGGCTGCTGGTTCCTGCAGCGACACAACATCCTCACTCTCCTTGTCGTTTCCCTGTCAATGGTGGACAAACGATAATCACAAAGAACTACAAATATTTTTTTAACTCATAAGACACTATCCCTCTTGTTCCCATTGAACTAATTAATTTGAAAATTTTCCAAATTACAAAATGAAAGAATCAGAACAGTCTAAACTCTCACCAAGACTAGCACAGATCCAAACTCAGCACCACAAAATATTTAAAAGGTTGAAAAGAAAGAAATAAAGTAATTACCATCTACGTCATAAATTAGATAGATCTGTAACATGAATCAATAAATCTATAAACATCACTACAACGTCTCTTTTTTAACATACCAGAAAAAAAAAAAGACAAGAAAAAAAAAACACCACACAAGTCCAAGTTTCTTTGTCCCTTGAAAATAAAACATCTTCACATAATATATATGTTATTAATAGGAGTACACCCCATTTCACACTAACAATAGTATATAAGAGTAATATAAAAATCTTAAATAAAAAAATGAGAAGAAAATGATCAAAAGCAATAGCGTAATGCTTATTGCTCATCCAAGTCCGACCACAAATTTTAGGGCTAGAAAAAATATCCAAACCACTCATTGAAAGGGTTTGAAATATGAGTTTCTTTTTAAAGATAAATTGGTCAAAAATAAAAATTAAAATTAAGAGCCTCATTAAGCTTTGTTCAATATAACTATCTTTTGAGAAAACTTTTAATAAAAACAAAAGATACTGTAGCCATTTTTTCGAATATTTGAAAATAGAGGGTCTTACAATTTATTTCATGTAAACTTTTTGAATAAAAAAATTTATTTTGTATAGGCTGGGAGATTCCATTTTGACTTTAGACTTTAGTATAAAAAAAATACATTTAACATATGCTGGGATATTTGAGATTTAAACCCATAACACCCACAATGTTCATTTTGTTGGGAAAAGCGGGGCAACGGAAACTACCCGCGATCGACGGATCAACCACGATGAGCACACACAATCACACCATCAAGCAATCACACACATGAACATAGTTCAACAACTTTGCCCACGTCTACGGAGGAGAAAACTCATTTCGCATGATCCCATCTCAATTCTCTCAAGATCTAGGGTTACAGTACATTAATATATATAATCTTCGCTTTCTTAGCCAATAAGAAAACCATACATAATGACTATAATACCCATAACCCTGAACCTCGGTTTTGGCTAAACTGGACAACCGATCCGGTTAAATCGAAATACAAAACAAAACCCAACACATATAGCATCTGAACTAGTGAGTTATTGTGTCAAACTTGTTTTATTTGCAATATAATATATAAAAACTAAATAAATTGTTTTGGTTTGAAGGGGGGCATGAGCCAGCGGCCCATTTAAGAGTATTGCCATTTTTGGAATCCAAAGAGGTGTAATTACCCCTATGGACCCAATGTGGGTCCGTCCATGCTCATTGTTGTTGTCATTGTCATTATCATTTCCCAACAACAACTCGTACCAAATCTCATTTTCGCCATTGTTGTTTGCACCGTCTTTCTTATGTTGGACAAGCTAAGGGTGGACGATGAAGGGCTGCACAGTGGTGTAGAGTGTGGTAGAGAGGGTGGATGATGAAACTGGAACAGTTCTTACTTGGAACCCGCAGGAGTCTGGGACATGGTTATTTTGGAGATAGAGGATAGGGAGATGGCAAGAAGTAATCTTAGTCATCCTTGAGTGCAATTAACACATGTACTATAATTAGTTCAAATTGATCACCCATACATGGCTCACCATTTGATCAGTGAAAGTTTTAAAATACATTATTAGACTTCATGTGTATGAGAGAGTTACTGAAAAAGAGGCCATCACTTGCAATAACATAATAATAACCATGAAAATAATAATATGGTAATATTCAAGTGAGAACAGTTGTCATGGAATTACCTTCAGAACTTTTTATGGGACCCACTTGTGGGTCCCATTTGGTGATAGGACCAGGGGGAATGGAAAGATCCATGCAGGACCACCACATATATCAAATTTGGCCCAATCACATGTTCCTAACCCCTTCATTTGCGACTGACAGATCCAGCCTATTCAGATTAGTGCACAATTAATCTAATGGTCCAGTAAGTTCGAATTTGATAGAAATTTGGGGCGTGTGACTATTGAGTGTCCCTGTGTATTGCAAGATTTGAATTGAGTGATAAATAAGCTAGACCTAGAGTTCTTACAAAAAACTCTGTGAAAACTACTCTCACCTAAATATTACCGATAATAACTCATTTTTTGTTTAATGGGTGTAAGGCTAAAATTATCTTTTTTTTTATAAAAGATAAATACAAATCTCATGATGATTGCCCATTTTTGTTAGAAATATTTATTTTAGGGACCTGACATATGTTAGAATGTAAACGCAAGGATATATTTACAAATAATAAAAACACAAGGATCTATTTACAAATCCTATAAACCTTAAGAGGAAATTTATATAAAAAAAAACCTCAATAAAAATGGCTACTACCATGCCAATGTATTCCCTTTTGTTATAAACATAAATGCTCTATCCTTTGATCGAATACACCAAAAAAAAAGAAAAAGAAATGAGTTTTGAACTTTATATTGATAGAGGTTGGATTTGGAATGTTATAAATTTTGTTTTCTACAGCATAAAGGGGCTGATTCATGGTCCCCTCACCAATTGTCTAATTTTAGAAGATTTCTGGCCAAATGCATCAATATATCGACATAATAAGAGTTTTTTGGTAATCACCCCACTAGGATTTATAGGACTTGTAAATATGCCCCTACCGTTTTAGTATTTTTAAATAGGCCATTGCTTTTCCATTTTAATGCTTGCCAAGTCCCTAGAATAAACACTCTGGACAAAAATCAGCAACCATCAAGAGGTTTATATTTAATTTTTACAAAAATGACAAATTTGCCGTTACACCCATTAAACAAAAAATGAGTATATTATTTTTTGTAAAAATATTAGTATTTTATCCCAGTCCCAATGCCCTCTCTCTCAATAACTTTCTTATGCATATAAAGTCTAATCATACAAAGTTTTTCATCAATCAAATAATGGGCCATGTATAGATAGGATAAATTAGAATTCATTATAAATATATATGTTGATTGTCATTACAATGGATTTAGATTTAATGAAATGGATCATAGATTGAGAGAATTAGATTTATATAGAGTGTTCTCTCCCACTAAATATAACTCTTAATCTCACAAGAGAAAAAAAAATACTATGCTTTTAAAATTATGCATATATGGATAAAAGATATAGGCAAAAATATCATTTCATTCTAGAAAATTATGGTGGTTTAAAGTCTACTAATTTTAAAAATATAGAAGGATATTAAAATGAAAAGGCAGGGGCCTATTTATAAAAACTAGAACCTCAAGGGCCTATTTACAAATCTTATAAATTTTAACGGGGTATTTACAAAAAACTCGAATAATAACCCTCTAAAATAATCATTTTGGAAAAAATACATACCTAAATAAAGGTGCAAAGCTAATGAATTATATGAAAACTTTTTTCGCATTCCAAGAATTTCCTTATCATGCCACTTCTCAATCATTCTGAATTCGACGGTTTGCAGTGGAATTTTTTTCCAATTAAAGTACTAATAGTAGGAATGACAAAGGGTCAGGGACGGATTAAAATCGCTGTATCGGTCACGGTATCGGTCTACCCAAAAAACCGATACAATATCAGTATTGGTCATAGTTCGCGGTCCATCGCGGTTATCGCGGTGTGAATTTTTTTCACCTAAAAAAATTTTGAAAAAATATTCAAAAAATTCATAATAATAGAAAATGCTAGATAACAATGTCTTTTCTCATTAGTATACACAATAATGCAAAATATCGGTCTCCTTAAGTTATAACATCTCGTATCGCTGTTTTATTATTAACTGTTAAATATATTAAGTTCTAATGTTTAAACTTTTCGGCCCATTTTTATAATTTATAAGTCTATCAATGTAGCCCACAGTGACTATTATAAAGCAAAAATTTTTTATTTCACATTCTTTTTTATAAGTTACCAATATGATTTTGGAGATCGTACCCAAATCTTATTAGAATATATTCTATTGAGGGCCCATTATGGAAGCATTTATTTGAGTGATTTAGTTTTTTTTTAATAAGTGGGTCCTATTAAAGGGGTACAAGTTTTTTTTTATTTTTTTATGTCCATCTACTCCAAGGACTTAGGGGTACCATTGTTTTGTTCACTATAAAGAATTTCAATTTTTTTATTTTATTATGAAAATTTTAAGCAAATCAATCTGATAGTTGGCCGAATTTATATCTTAGATTATTTTGTTGAAGGTCCTTTTAAGATAAACATATATTTGAGTGCTTTATATGAGTGGGCTTTATTGACAAGTATTATACTATTGGGCCCATATATTAAGTTTTGTTGAAAAATGGTGAGCCCACAACTGAGCCCATCCATCGACTTAAAATGAGAACCCTAAAAAAGGGGCTTTTTGTCTTCTACCTATTGATTGAAACATACAGAACTAGGGTAGAAGGAGACGGATGGGAGAGGGAAAATAGGGAAAAAGGAGGAATAGAGGAGAGGAGGAAAAGGAAAAGAAGGGAAAAAAAGGAGGAAGATAAAAAAAGGGGCTTTTTGTCTTCTACCTGTTGATTGAAACATACAAAACTAGGGTAAAAGGAGACCGCTGGGAGAGGGAAAACAGGGGAAAAAAGAGGAAAAGAGGAGAGGAGGAAGAGGAAAAGAAGGAATAAAAAAAGGAGGAGGAAGAAGAAGGGGTGAAGGGAATAAGTTATGATTCTTTGTTTTTTTATTTTTTATTTTTTATTTTTATTTTTATGCAACACATGCTTATTGTCATTTATTATTCTTTCTCTCATGTAATAGCCATGTCCATCTCTTTGTTGTTTCTTCTTCTTAACATCCTTCTCTCTGTTTTTTATTATTTTTTTGTTTCATCCGTAACGTCAAAATATTGGCTGTAACGGCCAATATTTGGCCAGTATTATGTGATATTGACTGCAACAAACTGCGACAGATATCTCAATGAGATATCGTTCGTCACAGTAGGAACTGATACCAGTATGTATTGACTGATACGTACCGGTATTAGCCGATATTTTGAACCATGGGTTCAAGTCATGTTGTTATGGGCTGGTTTGATTGTATTTTTTGTTTACGGAACGAAGGCAAGTACAAATTTATATCAATGATAAGATGTATATTTGAATCGCAATAAATGTGATTATGAGACACAGAATATCAGAATAAATTGATTTTTAATATGCAAGAATCAAATTACATAAAAACATAAAAATAATCTGTAATTTATTAAAAAGACTTTATAGTACCTTTTTTTTTTCCTATAGCACCCAATCTGTTTTTTAATAGTTACTTTCATTAAAAAGAAAGATCCCATACAATTGGCAAAAAAAAAAAAAAAAAACTATCAAAGGCGCTGAAACTCTCACCCTCAGGATCAAGAGAAAACTATTTCCTTTCAATTTACCATCCGCTGATCCACTGTATAATCTTGAATAAAGGGTTCTGTTTTGCCCATAGAGCAATTGGGAATTTGATTTTTCCACATAAACTGTCTTCGCAACAAGAATTTTCCTCAAAACATTTTGCATTGAGGATACTCTTTTGGAGAGCAATCCATCCTATAGTACCCAATCTGGTAACATAATTTCAAAATTTTAAGAGTACCCTATTAAAAATAATATTCTAGCAATGCCTGTTGTAGGCTACATTTAGTCACAGTGAGTTTTATCAAACGTTCACCAAAATAGTTGTGCCACAACGGACAAAAACTTCAATAACAGTCACTGTAAACAGAAAAGGAAGAGAAAACGAAGAGAGCAGATCTGTGAAAAAATACAGGGGAAAGAAAGCAGATCTAAGTAGCTTTTGAAGAACAGGAAAAGGAGTAGTAGATATATAGAAGACTACTACAATACATCTATCCTTCACTTTATGATGAGGAACACTTCTATAGGAAAAGGTTTTTGAGGAAATGCAAATTAGAGATTTCTTACTTGGCCATAGATGAGGATTCTCATAGGATTAAAGCTCAAATTTGAGAGTGCCAAGAAGTTCCAAAGATTATTTTTAATGGATGGACAAAACGCCATGGCTATTCACCACAATATGCTTCACTTAGAAAAAAAAAAAGCAAAAAAGAAAAGAAATAACTAGAACAACAATTAAGTTCACTCAAAAAAATGTAAAATGTAACTCTTTATGTCACAAATTATATACAAGGGATGAGATTTAGAAAGACAAGAGTCTAAGAGATCTACAGCAGAACTTTTCAATCATCAGAACGCACAAAGATCTTCAACCGTGTGACGGAGTTTCGCATCCATATCCATCATCTACAACTGAATTCATGTGGTTCATGTATCTTTTACGATGGGCAATATTATAGCAAACCTTGAATGCCGTAGAAGTTGGAATTCGACACGACCATGTTAGCAATACTCAGCATTTAACGGCCCATGTACCTTCAACCTTTTACAGACCATTGGTCTAGTAAGATGAGTGGCTCGTTTAATCCACCAAATCACATTGGTCCGCGTCTATTTATCTTGATTTTGACATTTGAATTGAATTTTATCTTTATCGTGCAAATTCAATGATCCCACTACAATTACACAGCAAACATATGATTTCACACTATAAACGGTTAAAAATTAAAATAAAAAATGATTTTACAAAATAAGCATCAACATTTATTAAAATAGAAGAAAGGAAAGATGGAAAATAAATAACCACTTGTCACCCTCATATTTAAGGTTCATTACTTTAATCATGTACAAGCTTTCCTTGCGGTTTTATGGTAGAACCACTTACTGAGCCCCACTTAAGACACAATAAATTATGGCATAGCGGGGGACTGAAAGGTCCAAGTGGGGCCAACTTAGATATCAAATTTAAAGTCAATCAAACACCCTTAACACATTCATCAATGGTCTACAAGTTTAACGACTTTATATAAAACAACAAAAACTCTCAATCCAATAGTCCACTCCATTCGCATCTATAAAAACCTAATGGGACCTACGTAAATAGGGAGGGTGGGTTTGAATGGTCTGCTCGAATGGATTAGTAGACAGCCTCACGTAGTAGCTTGTTTCATAAGATCATATGAGAAGCTCGTACATGATCACCTGTGTAAGTTTCTTGATGCACTGAGATAGAAAACAGTAGGCCATGTCATCTTCACTGCCATATGGGCATCATTGTCATGTGGGCTCCTTTGTGCCACTTTGGAAGCTTTGAGAATCAGGCTAGATGTCTAGCGACTTTCAGCATTCATGGTATCCTGTAATCAATTTTCGGAAGTTGCATATGTTTTGGGTCCACTGCTGGTTATTAGTAGTAAATTGCAATATTAAGTGAAGGTTAAGTGTGCTAGAACTGATAGCAATCAATCTAATGAGTTGTAGTTTTGAATGTAATAACCTTTGGAATCAAGCATGTCTTCATGCGGGGAAGAGCTATATATATTGTAATGGTCCATTGAGGAGGTCAGATTATGCGAATATGTTTGTTAATCTATTCAGAAGTTAGCTTGGCTCCTCTGTTTATCCTTTTACTAGTGTGTTCTCGTCTTTGAAACTTTAGTATTTTGTTAAGGCAACCATATTATACACAGTATTTTGGGGTAAGAACCTCAGTATTCTAGTGTTCCCTCTTCATTTGACATCAGAGCACCTCTGTATTTTGGTGCTTCCCTCATCATTTGGTATCAGAGTGACTTCCCACATCATTTCTCGAGGCCAACTTAGATATCAAATTTAAAGTTAATCTAATACATTGTAACACATTCATTCAAGGTCCACAAGTTTAACAACTTAATATAAAATAATAAAATTGACCCTAGATCCAATGGTCCACTCCATTCAGATCTACTACAATCCGGTGGGACCTATGTAGATAGGGAGGGTGGGTTTGGATAGTCTACTTGGATGGACTAGCAGGTGGCCCCGCATAAAAGCTTATATTGAAAGACCATAAAGAAAGCTTGTACAGAATCATTACTCTATTATGTGTATATATACATTTGATGGTCGAAAGGTGCATACACGTTGGGGCTAATGGACACCGATCATGTAAGTGTCATAAATAACTCATATGTTCTCAGACCATAGTGGTGACATATGATCAATCTATGATTTGTATATGCTTAGATCAATAGTCTGAAGCGTGCATACTCCTCGGCCCACTTTTGATTAGCAATATATGCACATGGAGCCTGTTACAATATACTATTACACCATCCACTGGAGTTTCACAACTCTGTCACTTCATTAATGGGGATATCAGTGAATCCTGAAACCAGATGGGCTAATTCTAAATTTGCTATTACCAATTATGAATGTTTGAGCATCTGCGTCCAACCTTTTGAGCATATATGCAATCTAAAAACTATATAGTTTTTTCCACAATGCAACATATTTTATCAGATCGAGTGCAGCAGGCTGTTCCAAAACCCGCCACTCTTCCCATGATTAACATCGATGAACTAATTTAAGTAACTATTTTACCTCCACCGAACTTCTGGGTAAGATGGTCCTCAATTTCCATTCTCTTCCTCATCAAGGAGGTGTACCTGGAAAACAGTTGTGGATCTCCAGCGGGCATTGAAAGCTTACAAGAAAGAGATGTTTTCTCTAACTTGTTCTCATACATGCATGAGATGGGAACAAAACAGCCTTCCATGTTGCATAACCAACCATGAGCTGCCCTCAAAGCAGCACCCAGAGAAGCTGAATCTGTGTCGACAGAAAATTCAGGTTTTATAACACACTAAATTAAGAATGAAAGATTAATATAAATAAACTAAAAAACAAAAACACAGGAAATAACAACATTTGCAGCCATGAATATAAGTTTTTCATAGAAAAAAATTATCTCATTTTCCCGTGAATCTTGTCAGGTTATTCATGGACTATTGCCTCATTTTTCTTAGTTGTAACAAATACCTCAGCCACAGGCCCTAATATCATTTCAATTATTCGGCAAAAGCAATTGATACTAATCCAGCAAGATTTTTTTCATCATTTCCTTCAAATTGTAAAGTGCATGCTTGTAGTCTTTTCTTTCTTTCTTTTTTCCCTTAAAAGTTCTGACTGAGCAAAGAGCTAAAATCTAACCTCTAGTTGTGTCCATCCATGAAAGGGTGTCAGATTTTACACTAACATTACCGCGGAACTTCTATGACATATAACAGAGCTTTGGAAGTTGCAGGTTCACTTGTTTTTTATTCAAACTTTTAACAATTAAGGACAATTAAAAGGGAGAACTTTATGCAAATAAAACATTTAGAGGATTACCATAACAGTAGGTATTCAAGAACAGTTAAGTAGTGTATGATCTGAGCTGCTCAGACATGAGAATAGCTAGCTGGACTCAAAAGAGAATAGTACTAAAGTGAACAAAAACTTGTGCTAGAAGCTCCAGAACCAAGGGATGTACTTGAAGAACTGATCAGTGATGGGAATCTGATGCCAAACCATGAACTATGCTACCAACAGAGATTGTAGAATTGACTTAAAAATGCTTGCTGAAACATTGAGAAATTGTGTGTGCAATAAGGAAGAAACTAGAATACACCTACATTAAGGCTTGGATATATCAGAGAGAAGATAACATAGAAAAACATACTGAAATAAATAGAGACACCAGACAAGCCACAAGATAAATACCAGGTCGCTGAACGGTATAGACTGCACATCCGAAAATGGAAGCAATTGCTTTAAGAATAGTTGTATTGGTTGATGCTCCACCAGTTGCTATTATCCGTTTGGGAGGAGATGGCATTCCAAACCTCTCTGCATGAGCTCGCATTGAGAGCAGCTGCCCTTCAATTATGGCACGTACCTTGAATCAAGGTAAGTTGCCCAAAATAAAACCTTATACAACTTTTGCCAAAAAGTACCGTGAAATAGGTTAAGAAAGATGATGTAAAGTTTTTTTTTTCCTTTGATGAGTTATTGAGTTAGAAGATTCTATAACTATTCGACTGCACTTTTTGCATTGAGAGAAGTTACAACCTTCACCGAGAAGTGCAGTAAAATAGGTTAAACAAAATAACGAGCAAATCCACCATTTGTTGGCCCCTCCTATTTCTATATCCGCAGAACCCATAGTTTGGTGATCCAGGCTGTTACTATCATGGACCCTATAATCTATTGAGGATCTCCATAAAAACTCCTCAGTTGGAACTTTGAAGAGGCAACTCTATAATCAGTGGCTCACAGGTAAGCTGGTTAGAAATACACTACATAACCCAATAATTCCATTTCTTGCAAAAGTCTAAATATGCAATGTAGAAGTAACCTGTATCGACAAACCTCAGAAGGGGCATCAAACTCCTGCACTTCATGTGCTTTCGACTCATCTATAGAGTCATCTGTGAAGTTTCCAAGAACATAGTGATGAAACCCAGCTGTAAAAATAAAAATAATTGAAGTCAGCATATTTAAGATAAGAATGAAAAGAAATTCAAAAGCTCCATTTGAATAGAAACCATTATTCACCAGGGAGTGGAGGCGAAATTTCATGCTCCTTGTAGTAGAATCCTAATTTTCCGCCTGTTATCATAGAAAGTATAAGAATGCAGAGACGATATCGTCATCATCATCAAAGCCTTGTCCCAACTATTTTGGAATTTGCTACGTGAATTCTATAAGTTTTCATATACGAATTTACTACCGCCATCCAAGTCTTATTTGGCTTACCCCCTTCCCCTTGGTGGGCCATCAACCTGCATAGCCAAACTTTTTCTTACCAACGTTGTTGTTGACTTGCTCTCAACATGCCCAAACCATCTCAAATGAGTTTCTCTTATCTTATAACCTATTGATGCTACCCCTAAATGCTCTCAAAAGCGCTCATTTCTAATTTTACCACATATCTACCTCAACATTTTCATCTCTGCTACATTCATTTTCTGCATTTGCTGCTTCTTGATTGGCCAATATTTTGCCCCATAGGGGTAAAGGAGCAGGGCTGCATTAAGTAGGTTGACAGTCAGCATATAACTTAGTCACAACCCAAATGTAGAGAATATGTAATGTGGAAAAAATACTCTTCACCTATTTGCACTCTACTCATTGATTGTCTGAGAATAATATAAGTGCAAATAAACAATGAGCTGAACAGGGTATTTAGACATTTCGGAATAATAATCCATGAGAAAATATAGTGTCCTAACGAGTGTTCGTTGTTCGCCTATCCAGGCTTCAGACACTTATCTGATGCATCATACCATGTGTAAGACCTGTTTACCCAAGGTTGGTCTTTTTTCTGTGGATCACAACTGTATGTTCCATAGGATCAATTCTGAAGATTTCAGGTACATAATATACTTATGGTGGGACTCATCAAATATATCAAAAACCGAAAGATGGGCCCACAATTAGGAATGCACATTAGGATATGATGCATGTCCTGATACAAGACCTTATAATTCCTCTATAAAAAATAACTTTAAGAGTTAAACTATGAGGAAGGGAAGCACACCATTTAGTGGAGATGTTTCCTCCATGGACTTGTTAAAAATATCCCAAGATTGCTTTGCACACCGATTGCGTACATCTACCGCCACAGTATAACAACAAACTAAGGTAGTTGAAACTACCAAGATATGCTTCATGAATACCACTAGAATTGACAACAGAAATACCTTCTCGAGTTAGAGACCCATTTTTGTAGACCAGCATTACCATATAGCAATTTGGATCGACTGGATTAGGTAAAACATGACCTTCCAGTCTGGGTTGTGGCTCTCTAGTGATTCCAAAAGCCTGGGCTATCTCAACATTGTTGACTAAATAGAACAATTTATCATAAAATGGAACAAAAAGAAGACACTGAAACAACAAAAACCGAATAAGTTCAGAGCTTACAGTGTCACTGGTGCCGAGACTAATGGCAAGATCCCCAGGAGTATTGAGGGTCAAACCTGAGTAGGTTCAACAAGTATTATTTCATATGATCAACAAAATTAGTACAATCTTAATAAAGCAGATATCTTGGTAGCCAGACAATTGTATTTCCATTGAATCAAGGCTCAGATCAACTGACACATGATAGTTTTCTCTGAGGTGGAAACATAAGTAGGGGCATGTGACCAATAATATTTGATTCTAGAAATGTTCCCTTGCCTAATTATATATTTTATTAAGATTCAACTGATTATATATATATATATATTCCAATTAGTAACTAGAAATTTCATGTTACAATAGACCATATATCCTACAGTAGGGGAAGTATAATTACAAAAACCATAACCAGCAGAAAGAAAAAGTAAAAATAAAACCAAGAATTACACATCCATCCAATATAGTAAACCACTATCAACACCTTGTTCTGCTAAAGAATCTATGCTTTCACCCTTTGAATATGAAAAAAAAAGAAAACCATCATGGGTTCCATATGTGAAACCCTCTATCAACAACTTGTTTTGCCAGTGAGTCTGTGCCTTCACCCTTAGAATATGCTAGAACATTATCTCTGGTTACTTGTGAATCTCCTTATCCCATTCAATGTGAAAGTTCCGAAACCCTAGTTTCGTCTTAAGGTCCCAATCACAGATTCTAATATGAATGGCAAAAATCTCAGAATAAATAAACTACCTAATTATGCAATTACACCCAAGACAAGAGGCACGATTTTTTACGTGGAAAACCCAACTTGGAAAAACTATAGGTCACCTTGACAAGAAGTAATAAGCACTATGTAACTGAAGATTACAATTTACAAGAGATACTCATAGATCCCCCCTAGTTGTACCTCAACCTAAGGACTGCGACGTTCTTGCCAACTCCTCGCCGTTCACGTTCACCGTACTTAAAACAACCAACTTGATGGGCTCTTCAAGTTGAACCTACTACGTGGAAGAGTAAACAAGTAGATCTAGAGCAAAGGGTTCAGCAGTTCAGATTCTTCACAACATGCTCTAGAGAGGATACTTCAATCTTCAATGGATGCTAAGTTGTTCTTCAAGAACATAGATTAGTCTCCAAAGAAAGAGAATAACCCCATATATAGGCTTTGCTTCGTAGTTTAGGTCTCCCTTGCGCGGTTGAGAGCAAGCTCGAGCGCGTTTGTTTAAACTTGACATCCGGGGAATGGTGTACGAGCTCGTGATTACGGGGCTCTTGCGCACTTGTATCTAGAATTAGCGCACGAAGGCGCTTTGGACCACGCATGAGGCAGTCTGAAAATTTTCAGTGCATTCGTCTCGAGTTTTGGCTCATAAGTGCGGCCTGAATAAATTAAAAAATTCAGTGCAGTTAAACTGCGCACTCCATCTATTAAAATACATGATTACTAACAAAGCCTAGTTTTGTCCATTTCCCAGTGAATTTGCCAACACTTAAATGTCCTTACAATCTCCCCCTCTGCAAGTCATGGACAAAACTCCTAAAACATTAAAATCGACCCAACACAACCATATACATTCAAAAACCGGGGACGTAGAACATCAAGAATCTTCAACAAAAATTTTCAACTCAGCATAAACATGATTCCTGTAAAGCCTGTCATGAACTTTGGCAAAGAAAAGTGAATGTAGTCACGAAATCACGAAATTCACACAGATTCTTAGGCAGAGGCATGCCACAATGCCGCTCCCTACGACCACTCTAAAAACAGACCCGTGGGTGTGATGTCGAATGCCTTAAAATATTAAGTTGTACCTCTACCATCACCAATTGGCTTGGTAGGAATGGTAGCTCAATGGGTGCATAAGTGCATAAAATCCTACAAATGGCATCAGAGCTCCAGGTCAAGGGTTTGAGTTGCGAGAGCGCCATCGTGACAGGGGGATTGTTAGGCAGAGACGTGCCACAATGCTGCTCCCTACAACCACTCTAAAAACAGGCCCATGAGTGGGATGTCGAATTCCTTAAAACAATGAATTGTGCCTCGACCACCACCAATTGGTTTTGGTAGGAATAGTAGCTCAATGGGTGCATAAGATCCTACACAATGTTTGCTTTAGGAGTTTTTGGCGCTAAAAGTTCTTCAAGTATAACAGGCTTCTGATCTTTTACACCAGTACTTGATAAACAAGCATGAATCATTCAACAATTCTAGGATGGAACATTACATTCGTATATGCCTGTCAATGAGGACTTGGGAGGGGGAAATACTGTATCATAAGAAAGAGCACTCCTTGTTGTTCATAAAAGCAATAGGTATATGGAGTAGAGACTACATGACTTTGCAGTTGAGTGAACTTTTTTTATTTTCAGGTGGCAATATACTTATTGACCAACCAAGGGCCAAGGCCAACATCTGTAAGAATACAAGACCTCCAAGAAGAACTTTTTTGGAGGTTGCCTCACTGATGTTGCAGTTGTGTTATCATACTCCTCTGGGCTTCGGCCCCACAGTAGGTTATTGTACCTTAATTGCTTTCTTGGAGAGAAAAAGAGGAGAGTACAACATAGTAGAAGCTTTATTAAGCAACAAGCATTGCAAGGTCGTGAAATCAATGTTAAATATTGGTATGGGCATGGATGTTGGTGTCAAGACTCAGACAAACTCCAAATGTTAGGGTATAAGAAAACAAATATATTCTATATTTAATTTATTAATATTTCCCACATATCTTGTAATTCTTAAATATTTTTCATTAAATAAGATTTTATGATAAAGTTATCTGGCTATATTGGTGGGCCATCTCTAACAGATGCCACAGGATGCATATCCATATTATATCACATCTTAGCACATGAGCTCGCAAGAAATTTGAAGGGTCTATGCAGAAGATAAACACATAGCATCATCATCATCAAAGCCCTGTCCAACTATGTTGGCGGTATAAATCCAACTATGCTCGCGGTATAAATACAATAGCATACAAAACTTTTATTACCATATGTCACGCAACAAGAACAACAATGCACCTGCCAAGCTGTTTGGGTTGTCTCCAGACCACTGAATGACCAGGCAGCTCTTCTTAAAGTTGAACCTGTAATCGGGTTATATTGTTTATGTGATATCCCATAAATTAACAAACTAATGAAGAAGTCTTACCAAACCAATGCGACAGCCATTGTACCCATCCAAAAATAAATAAATAAGTAAATAAGAAAAAGAAAAATACGACTGAATGATTTGGAGTTTTCACAATTCATACACAGGTCCAATTCGTCAAAGAAATTACTACTCTTCTTAAAGTTGAACCTGTAATCAGGTTATATTGTTTACATGATATCCCATAAATTAACATACTAATGAAGAAGTCTTACCAAACCAATGTGACAGCAATTGTACCCATCCAAAAATAAATAAATAAGTAAAGAAGAAAAAGAAAAACACGACTGAATGATTCGGAGTTTTCACAATTCATACACAGGTCCAATTCGTCAAAGAGATTACTAATTTTTCAAAAGAAGTGGAGTTTAAAAAAAAACAAAATAAATTAAAAATAAGAAATCAAATTAGAAAAGAACATGAGATGCTAAAAGCCTAAACTTTTAAAGGAAAGTAAACCTTTCTAACATAAAAAAAAAAGAGACAAAAATCATCTCCAAGTGGACTGCAAGGTTTTGGTAAAACCCACACCCCAGATGGTTGAACAGCTTTTTAACAGTTTTGACCACTTTTGCCCGATTTTGAGCATTGAAATTGATAAAGAAGCGACTACAGGATCTAGCATTTTATCACCAAGCTACATGACAATAAGTATCTAATGAACTTGACCATCTAACTCAAGGAAAAAATCCAGGATATTTGATTTATCACCAAACTACATGAAAATAGGAATCTAATGCGCTTGACCATCTAACTCCAAAAAAAAAAATGCAGGAAATTTCAAAGAATATCAAACACATAGTGGATCATAATAAATCAGTGTATGCGGTTTGAGGAATGTGGGACTAACCTCTCAACAAAATATGGAGCTGTCAAACCAGCAACAGCATGGGCAGGTGCCAGTTCTCCAAGCTTATCCCTTAAACCTGGTGCTGTAGCCTAAATAGAAAAGGTTACAATTGTCATGACAACAACTTCAAAGGTAAACATAAATTCCACTTGATTTTCAACGAACCTCTATAGCAACCTTCAACCAGATTCGTTGTCTAATATCCATTAAGTTCATTCCTGAGCCATCAGTTTCGTCTATACTAGCATAGCCACCAATGAGAAGTGATGCCATGAAAGAGCTTACAAGGGAGATCCTCTCAGTATCATGATATACTTCCGGTTGCATCTCAAATATTCTGCGGATTTGTGGTCCTGTGAACCTCTCATATGCACGTGACCCTGTTAGTTGGGATAGCGCAAATGCACCACCAACACTTCTTTCTATTTCTCTGCACTGTGTGGTGGTGCTACTATCCATCCATATTGGCGACTCTTTTGTGGAAAAAGCATCACCAAGCTGCTCTAGTAATGTCTTCTCAGGATTTAAAGATGCCAAAGTCAATAAACTGCCTTTCTTCCAATAAACACTGCCATGCTGCTGTCCGCTGCCAGAAACAGCTGAAATACGTCCAAAATCCAATTTTAACTTCACAAATTTTCCCAGTAGAAGGTCCAAGGCCTCCACCCACATCAATGTGGGGGAGACAATTCTACCATTTCCAGATGGGTCTCGGTAAACTCCATCTTTAGTTTTGTAATGTGGCAATTCAGATTCATAATGAACAAGTTCTGAAGCAATGATGCTGAGGTTGGCATCTAAAACAGTTGCCTTCAAGGACCTGTGAACAAAGGCCCAAAATTCAGGAATCTGTTTTGTGCATCTAGTGAGTTTAAAACAAAAATACCAGACCTCAGAATTAATACAAATCTTAAAAAGATTACTTAGGGCCCGTTCACCTACTTGGTGTTAAATTCTTGGGAATCCATGTCTTCTCAGGGTTTGATTGTTCAATTCTGGGGTGGTAGAAGGCTGGAAGCATGGAGCAAGAGTGAAATTCCAAAGGGGAAGAGAGCCAGAGCAGTACCTTGGGTATAAGGCTTCTGCATCTAAGGTTTTATGCACAGATAAAAGTTGCGGCTAATCTTTTTATCTTCATAAAAGTTTGTAGACGTTCAACTCACAGCCAGCAGATTAACGAGGAGAATTCAGAGTAGACCCAATATAATCATCCTACTCACAACTGAGGTGGACATTCAAGTATAATGGTCATTTCTACAATTTTGGTGATTGGGCAACAGAAACTGGATATCTAATTCGGATTAGACTATAGAGACTCCACCAACAAATTTGCGAGTTTTCAAATGGCTCTAAACTAATGATGAACTTCATAAATAACAAATTTGTATCAGGAATGCATTTCTTCATCTATGACAATACAAATTAGGAAAACCGTTATTTTTGAAGCTCTTAGTAATACAGTTGAACCAATAGAAACAACCAGAGAATGAGACTGCAAGGTTATGGAGACTCCCAGTGAAACCCCTGTTGTGATTTTTAGAACAATCACCCGTTGTGCGCATCCATCAATCACAAGATCAACACGAACAAGCCACACACAAGAAGAGACACGAGATTTACGTGGTTCACCCAAACAGGGCTACATCCACGGGCACAGGAGGACGAACATCTTCACTATGACAAGTAAAGCATACAAGAGATTCCCACACTCTCACCTCATCTCTCCTACGTGGTGTGGGAACACCACGGGCAACTGCCGCCGCCGCCGCAAGATCTAGGGTTACAGACTATACATATATATAATCTCCGCTTTCTTGGCCACCAACAAAGCCCCGGTACAATTACCAAAATACCATTGACCTTAAACCAGTCTCTGGCTAACCCAGTGACTCATCCGGCTAAACCGGAATACAAGACATAAACCCAACAATCTCCACCTTGGCTTGAATTCCGTACAACTCCGTACAACTCGAGCTACTAGGAGATAAAACCGGTAATGTCTTCACGTACCCTGCTGAATGGCACGTCACTGCACCAGGGATGCAGTCTTCTTCAACACTTTGACATGTTGCGATGGCTGCAGACTGCGACGGAGCGATGATCCCGGCGACGTGCCTGGCAGCGGCGACCGGCGGCTTAGGTTCGACGTCTGATGAATGGCGGTGACAAAAGAAAACGTCCGGCGATCAGCAGCGATCCAGCAAGGCAACGATCCGGATCCGGATCCGGATCTGGGGAGACTGTAGTGTGTTGCAGCAGTAGAGCCCTTCTTTTTTTTTTTTTTTGTATTTCTCTTCGATCCTGGTTCTATACCCGGTCGACTGCAAGTGCCGCGATGTGGCTTCTTTCTTCAAATCTAATGTCAAACACCTCGATCACAACTGCAGTAATCAACTTCGAGAGATCTGAATCAACCTGTGAATCCCTTTTTCCTCCGATCCAACAAAACCGAAGAACCCAATCTTGTCTTCTTCTTCTCCGATGGTGGTCTAACCAGGATGCACACAACCTCCAAGCCACCGAGCGATCTCCACCTCGCTCAGAAATCCGAGGAACACCAACCTCTGCTCTGATACCAATTGTTGTGATTTTTAGAACAATCACCCGTTGTGCGCATCCATCAATCACAAGATCAACACGAACAAGCCACACACAAGAAGAGACACGAGATTTACGTGGTTCACCAAAACAAGGCTACATCCACGGGCACAGGAGGACGAACATCTTCACTATGACAAGTAAAGCATACAAGAGATTCCCACACTCTCACCTCATCTCTCCTACGTGGTGTGGGAACACCACGGGCAACTGCCGCCGCCGCCGCAAGATCTAGGGTTACAGACTATACATATATATAATCTCCGCTTTTTTGGCCACCAACAAAGCCCCGGTACAATTACCAAAATACCATTGACCTTAAACCAGTCTCTGGCCAACCCAGTGACTCATCCGGCTAAACCGGAATACAAGACATAAACCCAACAACCCCAGCATCCAATTAAGGTTCAGATGATCCAATTAAGAAGAGAACAGAAAAAAAAAAAGAAAAAGGAATCAGGATTCAAAGCTAAATTAAATTGCAGAATACAAAATTGGGTATTGATCTTCTTCAATTCATAAGAAAGAAAGATGAGAAATCAAAACCCAAACTCAGAAACAGGAGTGGAATTTGGAAATAACAACCAAAAGGGAAATGGTGATAATTTTTGCCCATTCTTTCTCCACTCTAGTTATCTACTTGGAGAAGTAACTGACTACGTATTCAAGTCACCAAAGAGACAACTGAACACAGATTCCACTCTCAAGATTTGACTAGAGAAGGAATCAATGATTCATACAGACACAACCTCTTGGAAAAAAAAAAAAGTTCCTTGGTAGTTAATAATCATAATGATAAAATGGAATAGGAAAAGAACTCACTGTGTCGAACAATCAAAACCAAGAAAAAGCGAATCCTCAGGTAGTGTGTAATCCATCATCTACAGGCATTCAAACGCGAGGGGGAAGAGGGAGAGGGAGAGAAGCTGTCGAAAAAATCGGAAAGTCTTCAGTCACTTGCCCACTCTTCTCTTGATCTCTATGTTCGGCATCAAAAGAGTGGATGGGGTATACAGCATCTCTATTTGACTCATTGATTGTTTTAACTCGCTCTTTGATGATAATTTTATAATATATTAAAGCTTTTGACCGGAACATTTGGGCCACGTTTGGCAAACGTGCTTTTCCCGGAATCGCGGATTTTCCACGTCTAGCAGCTGCGTGGAACGCAGAGGGTCTTGGACGCATAGATTCCGGAGCAGTGCAGAAAGCATCGCTCCAGTGTCCAAATGGGGCTATCGGGTATTATGCCGATCGCACGATTGTGGCTCTCATATAGTTGATCACAACCGTTAAGAATGTTTTCCAGCCCAAAAACAGCTACAACATAAATTTTCAGCCGTTGAATCATCTCATGTGCTGAGATATTCTAAAAAAAAGTAATCAACATTAGAGATACAAATCTGGACTTCTATGGGCCTCTTTTGAAAAATCGAGATAATTATACGTGATCCGGAGGCCAAAAATGATTATAGGACAAAATTTCAGAATGTAGAGCCTTGTAAATCATCAGATATTGGCCAAAATATTTTAAGCCATTCATTTCTTTAAGGTCTCTTATCTAGAAATCCTTTATTTTGCAAAACGTAGATTTTTCTAGGAAGGATATATTGATTCCAAGCTTAAGAAGGAAATCATCAAGAGCATAGAATCTCCTCATCCACACATATGTTCGCCGAACGTGACTTTCGTTGTAATGGGAAGTTATACCTATGTTATACCACTCCCCCGCCCGCGTCCAACATGTTGCTGTAATCACCACAGTGTTCTTCCCACTTTTCACTCTCTCAACAACCTCGTTTCCATCCTAAAGTCTTAGTATTATTTTTTTCCTTCTACTCCATTTTTTATAGTCCATTTCTACCCCTATTGACTCTTGGAGTTAAGAAGAGGTAGTTTGATATTTTTTATAATTTAATGAGCTATCTTAACTAAATTGCCATCATTAAGTTTTTGAGGAAGATTTTGCATAATTTAGTTTTTTTAATAGGTTATAAAATATATTATGCAATTGGAAGTGAACATTCCCATGCTTAAGATAGGTTTACTATGCTAGTGGCTACTTAATAGAGCATCCGCAGCCAAGATCTTACTTTGGAGAAGCCAATTTTCATTTGAAGGCTAATTTAAGGTTTAAATTTTGACATCTTCAAATATAGAAACATTAGCCGATATTCCAAATTTATTATTTTATTATATTCTTGTCTTTTATCTATTCTATTTTATTATATTTTTTAAAAAGCTTTTGCATTTTTGTGGGTTTGCATCATAAAAATATATTAAAAAAAATGGCATGATGCTTTTTCATAAGCCAAATTTGGCATCCCAACCTTCCATGCCAAATGCTATATCAGATTAGGCATTTGGCGTGGGGAGGCGTCAAATGGCCTTTTTCTTACAATTGGGAGTGTAATGTGGCATTTGACATCTCAAGTGGAGATGCTCTTACCCAAATAGCAAAGAGTAGCGTTCTCACTTAGCTTTCTAGGGTTTGAGCTTTTTAGGGTTTGAACTCAAAATCTGTAACTTTTCTTGCATGTGCACGGGCTTTCCTTTGTAAGTGCTTATACTTTCTTATGTTTCTCGGCTTTCTAGGGAACCCATCCCTCACTTAGCCGAGGTAAATAAAAAAATAAAAAATAAAATTTGTTATTTCGTCTTTGGGGGTCTTCTTTTATTTATTTCTTATCGCCCTTGTTGTAGCATGAATAAGTTTCAGAGGATTCTGTTTTCATTTTGCAGTAATCACTCATTTTTTATGCTTGCTTGCACTCCTCCAAAGATTTTGCAAATCAATGTTTAATGATTCATCTTCGGTACGAACATGGCCAAACCAAAGTTAAAACCTAGCTAAGTACCTTTTCCTTGCAAGAGGGCTTATGTTACCTCACCCAAGGTCTAGCCCACTTCCTTTGCCTGAGGGCTCTACCTACCTCCTGCGCCAAGGGTGGGGCCCTAGCCACCTATAATTAGAATAATATATATATATATTATGTCATATTCGATTCATATGCAATAGAACTGCCCTCTTACCCCAATGGTAAGAGATGTGTGTTTTTACTTGACTATTTAGGATTTAAATACTAGGTATGTCCTTTCTTTGTGTAATTTCGGGCTTTCTTCCCACTTTAATAAGCCTTATTCCTGCGTGTGTAAGCTTCCTTTTCACTTGAGTGGGCTTTCTTCTTGTGTGTACTAGCTCTCTGTTTGGGTCCTAACCCCCTCAGCCACGTTATAAATATAAATATATTCAATCAATATTTTTCTTTATTTCTCTTTTTTTTTTTTTGCGAATATCTTTGTTTCTCTTTTGTATCTTATATGTTTAGTTATTCTTGGTAATGTTCTCGGCCTGTTTCGCTAAATTTTTTTGTTGGACCAGAGATTGACCCTTGAAAGAATGTTAATTTCCTTTTTGGTTGTTGCAAAAAGATCTTCTGGCCGAGCAAGGCCGTCGTGTGAGATGTTCGCACGTGTCGTTACATGAGATGGTAGCGCCACAACCCGGGGTCCATAGTGGTAGAGTGGGACTGGGAAAGGCCCATCTTGAATATTAAAACATGTTAGCATATGAAAAAAAAAATAATGTCACTGATTTTAATTATTTGATATAACCTAATATACTATTTAGAAGTGGCTTTACATGAGTTAATGGCAGCTTTCCAAACCCCAATTCGAATTTTCTAAATTTTTGAAGAAAATAAAAAATATAGGTGGCATTTTCTGAACACACCACCTCTCCCTAAGTGAGACTAAGTTCATTAGTATAAGAGAGGTGATGTGGTATTTGGCCTAGTTCAAATGGGTGCGAAGAAAAAGAAGATCTAAGATAAGGAAGAAGAAGAAAAAGAGGAAAATAAAGGTGGCCAGGTTCAGTTCTGTTTGCAGAGCAATGACGAGGAAGAAGACAAGGCAGAGAAAAGAGGAGTTTCAGGTGGCTTCAGTGCAAGTGGAGGAGACGGAGTTTGCAGTGAAATTGGGTTCTTCGCTGATGTGTTCAGCGATCATAAGCAGAAGCACAGAGAAGAAAGAGGAAAGAAGAAAAACAGAAGGTGAAGTCCATATTATTCTTAACCGTATGTATGTCGGGCACTGATTGAATAAGAGACACCCCTTTGATATCCTTTGTGCATTGCAGGGTCTATTGTATCCATCTTTATCTTTGAAAGTGTTGTTAGAGAATCTATCCAGTGGATGCTCAAGATGGGCCCCACCTGATTCACGACTCAGATGTGTGATGAGTACATTTGCTTTGAATTAGCCAGAACATCAATCAACATCTGGCAATGGGTTGCGAATTGTGATCCAACTTACAATAGCAAGTGAAAAGCCATAACTTCTGTATTTTGCGTTTGTTTTCAACCTAATTCATCCATTAAGTGTTAACTTCTCATTATTAGCCAACCCAATTCATTCATTAAGTATTAACTTCTCATTATCATTGTCATTATTTTACACTAGTTCAGATTGCTATGTCGCCTTTACATGGATTCAAAGTAAATAAGTACATTATCATGTTCTTTTAATTAACATTTCTCATGGCTCATTTACACGTCATGGCAAGCAAGACATGGGCCCATCTCCAAATTGCTAAACTGGAAATTAAGTTATTTAATTGATAATTTTGAATCACCTAAAATTTCTCTTTGAAACCTATATCTTTGAATTCCCTACATTATTATTTGATTGAGATTTTGATTTTTCTACATCCGGCATTGCTCTTTGTTTGGAGGTGGTCTGAAGTATTGTTTCGGAGGGGGGGGGGGCCCAATTTTGCCGACGAACTTTTTCCACCCAAAAAAATATTTATATTTGGTTCATTTTCTGTATAATGCATAAATTTGTCGTGTTTTTTTAAACTTGCAAATCGATGGTTAATGTTTCTTGATTGACTATTTTTCTGAATTTCAATGGGTTTTGTTATCAGGTTTTTAATTACAGATTTAACCATCTCAATATAACATACAAAACGTCAATGTCTTAAACTTTATATATTTTAAATTATAAATGATAGCACATGCTAAGCAGGGGTATACAGGTCTAAGCGGGGAAATATGGCCGGCCCAAGCCCAGCACGCCCGGCCCAGCTCATATTATGTGCAATACACTTGTACTGTGTGTCCAGCCGTGCAAATAGTGTAAATTCATCGGTTTCAGCACCCTTGGCTGAGCTGGGGTTAAAACAACACAAATTAGACCATTTATGACCTATCAGAACGGAGCATAGCCTCGGATTCCTTGACATTTATGCAAGTAAACAACCAAAGGACAGGATTACATTAAGGGTATGCCCATCTTCAATGCCTGATGGGGCCCACCTTTTCAAAACCTGAGCCGGTTATCTTTGCATCTAAATTTTCAAAACAAACTCTCCCTTGGTCAACCACTATATCAATCAATGATGAGTGACTTTCTCTGTTTCTATCCTAGTTGTAAGGTGAGTTCACATCTAACGGTGAACATCTTACATATTTAAATAATAATTTCAAAGTGGATCATTACAGTGGGTCTTAGGGGTGATGGTGGGCTCAGATTTTGAAAAGGTGGGCTCCACCATGCATTGAAGGTGAGTTTTGCCCATAATACATAAAATAGAGAAGAGTAGCCCTAAGAATTTGAAAAATTTCACGTTTGGTAATCTGAGAAAATTTATAATACCAATGTAAAATTCTCAGCTATATATATCCTCGGTAAAAAAAAAAATAACGCATCTGTGGTCAGATTTCTCAACTATGTGAATTCTCAAAGAAATAATAGATCTTAGAAATTCAGTTCTCCATATCGGGATTCGTGAAATCAAGAAACAAGGGTGAGTTTCACAGAGAACAAAGTCGGTCTTTATCATCAAGGGTGAGTCTTCCCACATCCGGCTTAGTGCAGAACTGCAATCCGTGGGACTCACCCTGTAGGGATGATGTTAAAAAATAGAACAGATCGAGATATTGTAGCCATCCATCACATTTGCATCTCATCCATCAAAGGGTTAAGAAATTTCAATTCTACATTCGGTTCTTTGTAGACAGAAACATCAACAAAATATAGCACAGATTTAAAAAAAAATTTTACAGAGATCATTTTCATCTAATTGCTAGCCAATCCTATTTAAAATGGTTAATTACTAGCCAATCCTATCAATTGTAAATATATGGAGGGAACTTTTGAATAGAGTGGCCGCAATCTAAATTATCCGTGAATGTGTAGTATATACATGCTCACGTAAAGAAAGAATCTCCCAACATTTCCCAAATGCCAATTGAAAAGCAGAAAGTCATATCATTGTCTTTGGAGTATTAACAAATGGAAATTTGACTAGCAAGTGTGGTGTTCAATGCTGCTACGGCCATTTCCATATTTCTGCCTCCTTGCACCACTTCAATCTCTCCAGTTTTTCTCAATATTTAAATTCCTTGATCCTTATTGTTCACTAATCTCTGATTAAAATAATCATTAAGGTTTATCACCCATGTACTTGCAACCATTTTGTAATCCTAGGATGCCTGGCTCACTACACTCGTGCGCGGGATACTATTTGTTTAATGTTCGACCATGCAACTTGGGCGAATTAGTTTATTATTCATCAGTTTCAAGAAGACCAATTACTAATAATAACCAATTACTAATAATAGTCGTTTTATGTAAATTATTTTTTAGGTTAGTTGAGCAGATTAAGAGTCTCACAAGTAAAACATTCGGACTTGATCTATTGACACCCTCTCGAGGGATATAACCATTGTCAATAGCTTTCTTCCCAAATATGTGTAAGATCCTGGCCTAAATTAATAAATTTAATTCAATTAAAAATAATCTATGAAAAAAATAATGACATTTATTGAATTGGGGGAAAACAAACCACATTGAACAATTAGGGTGAAATTAGGGCACAATGCGATTAGGATTTGATTTGGAAATTATAAGGCATGTTGGTAATTTTTAGAAAATATGAAGGGTATTTTTGTCATTTCAAAATATAACTAAAATAGGGCTCATTGGATAGAAAATAATTAATTATGAAACTTTTCCTAAAAACACAAACTTATTCGAATTAATCTAGTGCCTAGTTGAAAAAGATCTAGATACGCTCATTATTAGTGGTGTAGGAACTGCATATTTATTTCATCTTCAAAGAAGGGTGGTATTCACCTTGGATCATAGTAGGAGTTTTGTTTAGATATAACAAGACTAGATAGCTATTCTAGGACTCTATATGGAAAAAAAGAAAAATTTTTAGACTACCTTTACTTCTTAATTTCACTATAAGTACCCATATTAAATTATAAATATACAACTAAAACCCACTTTTCTATATACAATTCTCCCTAATTCCTCTCTCTCCAGCAACTCTCTCTTTCTAGTCTCTCTCAACTAGAAGGTTTGTAACCTTAAGTTTAAGGATTTGAAAGAAGCCATAGAAGAATTACTTTAAGGCTCTTTACGATCTGGAAAATTCAATAAAAATTAGCAATTAAGGCAAATACACAAACCTACTCTTATATTTCCTACCTAATCTGAGTATTATAAATAATATTTTTTTTGGTACCCAATGTTTAAATCCAAATTCACATTTTTTTTAAATTAGTAACTCTACCTATGTTAATCCGCCCTAGTACATGGCTTGGTTATTGTTGGAAAATCTGGTTTGATGTCAAGACTGAGTAGGAACAATAACCTGTTGTGGATAGTAGCATACCAACCACTGACGACATGTAGATAGTGCCATGGAGGTGGGAATCTACCTCCGTAGTCCTAGAATTCATAGCCATGTATTTTTAACTGTTAGATTGTACCACTAGGAAGCTATTACTACCCAAGTTCACCGACACTCTTTGAGAAATCCAATCTGCAAGTTTGAATAACAAAACCCAGGCCTTTCGATGTTTTCTTTTCTTAATATGTTATGGGAACCAGGTGGCCCACTTGGTGAATGATCTGATCTGATTATCTAAAGGGCCATTCATGGGCATCCTGGGTGGTGTAGTACCCACGTGGAATGGGCTCCATTGAACCATCCATACCACTGACCTGATTTTGTCCCACTAGAAAAGAGGAAAAACGCCGACCTTCCTACATAAGATATGGACTTGCATCTTCTTTCATATCTTGAAATTGGTGGTTAACCTGATGTAGTAATATATCCAAGAGCCTAAGAAACCATTCTCAAACTCCATTGATTCAAAACTTGCAGAAGGAATCAACCAGAGATCCGGTCTAGCAATTTAAGGTTGCCAAAAGCCTAATTTTTGAAATTGTCATGGGGTCCACATGTCCCACCTGATCAATGATCAGGTCTAGACATGTGAAGGACCACCCTTGTTGTGACCACATAGGTGTTTGGACCCACATGGATAGGGTCCCAGTTGGCTCACCATCCAAGAGATCAAATTAGATGGGCGTGATACCCATTCATGCCAAGAAACTGAAACGGTGCAAGCACTGTGTGTTGGTTCTATTTCTCAGTCTTAATAAGTTCCTGGGAGTCTTGAACGAGCCCTACCTCCTTAGATAAGTTACAATGGCCACCATCCTGTTGACCTTTGGGAATTCAGCCCTTTGTGGACTAACCCACTAGGACCCACCATCCAAGAAGCCCCATAAGATGGGACGTTATTTAGAACCCCTTTGAACCCATGTTACAGAAATAGTGCACTGCTGGTTTCCTGTTTCTTAGCTTAAAGTAGCTTCTGAGAATTGTAAATAAGCCCTTACACAATAGATAAATACTACTAGGCCTCCACAGTTATTTATTTAAAGTTTTTCTCAAAAACTTAAGAATCTCATGTTTACAGTCATTCACTAATGTCTGACTTGTAATTGTAGAAAGTAGGTGGGTCTCGTGGATAGATTTTCAAAACTTTTGACCCACTTGACACAGGGATCAACTATCCATAAGACCAAAACCCAATCCAGGATGCGTTACCCTCAATCTCGTGACCATGTACAGTAAAAATTATACCAGCACTAAACATCCAAAATAATCTACGACATGGAAGAAGTAGATCATACCTTTGGAGACCCGCAGTGCTCTAATGGACTTCTTCAAGACCTCTTAGCCTTCCACGCTATGACCCCCGAATTGGATTTCTTTTCTCAAGAAGAACGGTGGAATCTTCAGGAGAAAATCCCAACTCGAGACTCCAAGGAACTAGAAGAAAGGAGAGGAGAGTAACTCGCCCAACTCTTGCACGAAAGGGTTTTGGGCGTGAGGGAGACTCTTTTGGACGTCCAAGGATATTTTATAGACTTCCAAATCTCTTCCTTGTCTAATTGAAATAGAAGTCTTACTTCCAAAGCAATTAGCAAGTTTCTCCTTTCTTATCATTTCTTTCTAGAGTTCGAGTCGGATTACTATTTTCCAATAACTTGGGCAAGCGTGGGGACCACTAGGGATTCCTTAGAAAGCTGGCTCCAACTGGAACACCGCGACCCCACATCTCATTTGCAATCCGGGCCCACAGTTAATTGCAAATAACACCACTATATAAATGCAATTGCACTCCAGTCTTAGGAATAAATTACAATGAAGACCCTAAACTTCCCAATTACCACAAGTAGGCCCCTCTATCAATATCCGTGGATCAATTGGAATAAACCCGTCTCTTCCAATCTAAGTTCCACATCTTATTATCCTTGAGCCCCAATTAATCACAGTAATCATCAGTACCATCCAATTAACTCTTAATTGAGATGGGTGCGCACTTACTAATGACAAATCCATTAATTGGCACAAGGGGATAATAGAGATAGATTCCATCTTGATCATTCAACGTTCCCACAGTTCTACTACCATATACACAAGACACCGAGGTGTTAACCTATAGTCGGCCTCACTCATTGGTGACTCAAAGCAAATGAATAGATAGAAACTTGAGTTCGTCAATGTCTCAGGATTGAGAGCCTATTGCTAGGGAATTATGAGAGCATACCTTATTATTGAGACGGAATTCCATAAGGTGCATCTCATGGTCCTTCAATACATCCAATGTACCAGCACCGTGATCCAGAATCTTACATTCTGATGATTGAGACAAATCACACTATCTCATAGTGATCAAAGTGCTGCAACCTTATCAAATGAGATGCCCAATCTCATTACTGGTTGTGAAGCTATTTTAAGCATAAGATTTGTGACATATATCTCCCGTGTGTGGATCTCATCCATGCACATATATCACATCTAATATACTAATGGGACCCGGTTCAACTCATGAACCATTATGTCATACGTATTGGTCATGTGCATGAAGTAGTAAAATAACATTCATCTCATGAAAGTAAAGCATGTTTTTATTGATAAATAAAGAAATTAATCAATTTATTACATCAACTGATAGATTGAGTCCACAAAATCTAACAGTAATATGACCTATGTTTAACAAATTTTGAATTTCTTTTTTGGAAGCTTATAAGGTTTGACTAGAGCTTATAACTAGTCTATAGACCCTTTAATTAGTTGATTTATGAGGTATAATTAACAAGGGGAATATTCATTAAGAATCGAGCATTTTATTTAAATTAATAGTTTTACTAAAACAAATATGAGCCAAGAATAAGTCAGGTTATCATAATTTGACGTCTACTCTGAATTATTTTGAACCACACCTAGGGTTATGGAAACCTAAGGGTATGATGTCATGGGCCTTCCAAACGCCAACTACTTTTAGAAGCGCCAATTAAGAATTAACCCAAATATAAAGAGAAAAGGTCCTCGTGGTCATCCAAATTAGGTTTCAGGTAAGTATACTATGTTTGGAATCCCATGATATCATACGGTTAAATTGGTCTAGACTCAGCATGTACAAAGTAACCCTACACTGAGTATGACCTATAAATTTTGGATTTTGAAATTTAATTATTTGATTTTATGTTTTCAATCATACCCAATATGCAACCTGTCATGATGAAATATATTTTTCTCTATTGTATGATTTATGGCATTTGGACATCGCATCCGTCAACTTTAGAATATGTTATATGTAAATAAATTATATTTTATGATTATTTATCTGTTTATCTGTATTTTGAATTAAGGCGATACACTGGGCTATTTAATTCTAGCATAGTATGCACCACTATGTAGGAGCAATACTTCTAAAACTATCTACAGATTAGTTAACTTTCTCTCAATGACAATCAGTCACTTCGGTACCAAACTCTATTACTCTGCTCAGATGGCTAATGACTATAATTATGAATCTCTGGGTAAAACTTTGTTCTCTATTCCCATCACATTAAATGGGGGCCACTATAATTCCTATGACAACCTAACCAATATGGGACGCTAATTTATTTTAAATACTATGATATTTGTAAGATCTTTACTTGATTTTATACATGAACTTATATCTCGAGTTATTATATCTTGTCAATCTATTTGAAAATCCAGTTATTTATTTGTCTTGATTTTTATACAAATACGGTATGGAATATAAAAATTGGGTAGGTATACTTACTATAGTTATTTCATAACTTGACCTCCTATGATTGGCGTTTATAGGTAACGACACCCTTTCCAATGAATCATAGGGAACGGCAGTCGAGGAGAAACAGTAGAGAAATTATGTGTGGAGCACAGACGATATAACTTAAAGCTATCGTGCCTGTGTTAGAGAGTCAACAATTTAGATAATTAGTTTATTTATAATAATTTTTTAATTTCAGAGTAGTTGTAAGCCCTTGGTTGGCTATATATATTAGGACCTAGATAGTCGGATTATATCTTCACTTGTGGTTTTATTTATGACCTTGATACATTTAAACTATTAAATTTAAGTATGATTATTTACTTTGTCTTATGATAGTAGGATTATTTACTTTGTCTTGTGATGGTACCTATGATGACCTTACAATTATGTTTCCGCTGCGAATATGATTCAGTTGGTTAATCTCATATTATGAATCTATTTAATTTCATCATTAACACTTTAAAATATGAAGTTCTTCGAAAATCCAAATTTTGGGATCGTTACAATATGTCTTGATATTTTCAGCACAAAAGTAATTCTGGAGATATTATTGGGATGATATCGTGGATTATTAAATTAATTTTTAAACAAGAAAATAATAGATGGATATAAAATATTGTTAAAAATGGTTTTAGAGAATCTCCCTTCTTTTTTTCCATTTTATTCTGTCTTTGTCATAATTCTCTTGTTCGTCTTCTAATGATATTTTGAAAATATTACAAAATTATTTGAAAATGTCATCTCAAGTATTTATAATGGTATTTTTGAAATACTGCAAACATTTGTGACCATGGTTATAACTTTTAACTATGTGATTGGCACTCGCTTATCGAGGGAATTTTTTAAAACCCATGTAGACAAGTCATGTTACTGACTCTTTTAATCTCAAGATTTTGTTTCTAATAACAAAGAACTCTTATAGGTGTACTTACCGACCAACCATAGGGCAAATCTTTTAAAAAGAGAGAGCTTAATTTAGCTACTTGCAACTGGTGCATAATAATCTATATTTGTCTCTGTGACTGTTTCACGCTGACTAAAGACATTAGCATCAAAGCGTGTGAGTGAGAGTGCGGATGTACGAGTCTTCATGTAGGTTTAAAAAAAAAGTACCTGCAACTCAGTTGAAGAAAACCGTATCACTACATTATTTTGTGGATTATTGTCCACATAAATATCTATAAATCTAACATTTGTTTTAGAACTTGTAAAGTCTAAATGTTTTTCATACAGTTGATGGTACAATAATGGTGAGATATCGCATAACCCTAGGATATCGCATAGCCCTATAATATCACATACTCTGATGTGTGTGATATCTCATAATCCTAAAATATTGCATTAACAGTTGTATGAGAAATGCATAAACTTAGACACATGGGTGAATGCTCTTAGAGCAAGATATATACACTACTAAGATGTTTTGCTTTTCCATTTCCTGACTGTAGTAAGCCAAGCGCTATGCATATTATCATTTCCTTGCAATGTAAAGTTCCTACATTCCTTGCAATATAAATTTCCATTTTCCTCTTTGATTATTAAAAGTTGGGGAAGAAGGAACCCAACTGTAAATGGCCTGTAGGAACTACCAAAGAAGCTCTTAAGACAGTCTGTAACCAAAAAACTAGCTACTGCAAATATCTTTGGGGACATCCGATAAAATTGGAAAATTAGGCATGGAAAACAAGACAGAAGAATATCGAGAGAATACCTTTTATTCTGTGTTGGACTGTTACGTTTTATTAGAAGAATATAATTTTTAGTTTGGGCAGCTTTGGCTCATTCTTATTGCCAAACAAAAGGAAAGCTTTTTACTGATTTACATATTTAAATGTCATTATAGATAGGTTACATTCATGCAAATGCACACATGTTTGCTCTAAATTTTACGCATCACATGTGTGAGGAGTAAAAATGTTGTTTGAATCAGCCATTTTTATGAGAAAATATTTACACCTAAAAAGGTGTAAAAGTATTAAGTTTTTGACACACTTCTTTTGTTAGAAGGGCACGGCCCAAAATAAGTTGCAATATCAAATCCATCACTGTTTTTTTTTTCCTTGCAACTCTTGTCGGCCCCAAAGTTTTAATTTCAACCATTAAAATTTTTTATTGACCCATTGCATTTCAAAACTTTTGTTTTTCATGTTTTAAATACTTATATAGATTTTAAGATATATGGAAACTTTAAAACATGTAATCCATATCATTAATGTTTAGTCATGTGAAAATGTTGTTGTCAAACAATTATATTAATATATTTTATCTAGAAGTTATATATGTAAAATTTACATAGGTAAATTCATTTTTATATGGCATGCATAAAAGATAAATGACCGTGAATTAATCCATGGCAAAATATTCGAATCATTTTAGGAATGATGACAATTACTAGAAAGCCAAAAATAAAAGTTCCATTGGTTGGAGGTTCAAACACTCCTATAATTTTTTCCCATCAGGCATATCACTAGATCACTAGGCATATGCTCGAAATTGAAATGACTAGCAATGTAAATGGTGCAGATTCATAAGGATTAGGCCTAATCTATCACCAAACCATCATTAACGGTTTTTTAATTTTACAATTTGTAATTGAGCTGTTGACTATTCAAAGTCGAATCAAACTGAACCGCAAATAATTGGATTAGATAGGTTAAAAACCTTAAAATCCGCATTTTGTTTGAAAAAAAAATTCTTGGATTTGACATCATTGCAAAGGTATGTACCAAAAACTAACACAATAAAAGAGCCGCAAAGCCCATTACAAAGCTTTGCACTAGACTATTGCAAGTAGGGAATTGGCTTTACAGAAAATGAGGAAAATATATTTTTTATCATCAACCGATATGAGATAAGATCTCTCCTCTTTATAACTTAAAAGCATTCAGGTATTTCACCAATCTCACATCGAGTGTAAAAACTTTCTCATCCTCTTTTTGTTATTTATAATTATATATCACTATACTATGTTAAATACAAAATTTGCATTATATGTAATATTTAACCAACCAATAATATATGTCTATTTAAATTATTCTATGTCAACGGTTTGATTTGGTTTGGTTTAAATCTATAGATGAAGTGAAAACCCCATCACCGAACTATTATTAACAGATTAAGATTTTTTCAATCTATAAAGAAATCATTAACTATCTGTTCAATTGAAATCTGCGGATTGGATTGATTTGATTTTAAAGATCGACAGATTTTTCTGTTCACCCTTTGCAGTGACTAGTTACACATTGGTAACTAGTTAAAAGCTATTGCAAATATAAGTGCATACCACAAATAAATTGATTCTATTCATGAGTGTTTAGGCATTTATAGCCGGAAATAATGGACACCATCAAACCATGCTATACGAGGATAGCTCATTACTACTAAGGTAAGGAGTTCTTGTTTTCATTGGAAGGTCAAGGATTTAAACCTTATCTTTCCCCTCCCTTGCATCCGTGAGTTTTGCTTATTTCACGTGTGTGAGTTGTGTTTTATTTTCTCACATGTGTAGGTTTTCGTTACCATGCATGTGTAAGTTGTGTTTTATCTCCTCACATATATGGCTTTGCATTACCCTACACGTGTGAGTTGTGTATATGCTCACATGTGCACGTCTTAATCACTTCGTACATGCGAGTTGAGTGAGTATTCAAAGTTGAGTATTGTATTTCGGTTACAAATAATAATAATAATAATGATAATAATAATAATCAAACAATGCTACAAGCAACAATCAGAGCCGTTAACTACTTCCACTTGGCTAATGACCCAATCCACTCCTTTCAATCAGGTTTTCAGGGTAACGGCTCCTGTTTATGACTTCTGGGTGATGACCCGGGCCACCATTGAAGGGTTTGGATTGAGTTATTACATGTGTGCCATGTGTACATTATTGGTGGCCTCGGTGTACGGATGGCCTCCAACTGCTCGTCTGTATAGTTTTATAACTAATATAATAATGTTTATTTTAAATTAATTTATACTTGGGAGAGACTCAGACATGGAGAGCAGCAGTTGCTGGAAAATTCCTCACATTCTCTACTGAGAAGCAGAAAAAAATCACACAAGTTCTTTTGCCAGTCTTTAATGGGAGAGACCCACCTTCCTGTTATCCTCATGATGAATCTGAGAATCCCAACTTTGTCCTTTCCCTGAAGAAAAAGGGTAGGCTAAGAAAGGAAGATAGAAACTGAACTCTCTTTCCAAAGGCCATGGAAAAGAAGGATGAGAGACTCACTCAGAAGAGTCAAGACACAGAACCCAGTGAACATTTGGTGAGGTCCATTTCTCTCAAGCTTTCTGGAAATTTTTTTTTTTTGGCTATTTTTAGTTTATTGGGCAAGCATTGATTGTTTTTTTTTTTTTTTCCTTCTCTTTTGTTGTATTTGGTACCTCTTTCTTCTTTTTAAGTTTTTTGAGTTAATGAGGTTTTTTGGGTTATAAAAGAAGGAGTATAACAGAGTTTTCTTCTCCTCCAATCTGTGGCCTTTCTTGTGTTTGATTGAGTGTTTGACTTTCTTTGGTCATTTGGTTATTGAGGTCTTTAGGGGAACATGAGGATATGGGAAGACTTTGTTAGGGAACTCAAACACAGCAGAGACTATGTCTATGAGAGAGAGAGGTGGGGCTGTTCTCAAGGTATTATTGAGGCAGTCATTTTGCTAATAAAACATGATTAAGTTAATGTAATAATCAGATAATGGATGCCTCAAACCATCCATGGAGACTTGTATTCCTAGACATTGGAATGGAGAACTAAGTTAATCTACGGGGATTCATTTCAGTTGATGTTTTAGTAGTGTTAAGTTCAATAGACTGTAGTGTCTTATTATCTCAATAGACTGCTAGACCTGATGTAGAAAAGAAGAAAAATTAAGAAACAGAGACAAACATGCATCACTTCTGTTTTTCATGCATAATGGGTTTTGTTTACGCATGCATGAAAAATAGAACTGATGCATGTTTGTCTCTGTTTCTTTAACTTTCTTTTCTTCTTTTCTACATCAGCTCTAGCAATCTATTGAGATAATAAACTACTATTAATAGAACATTAACTACTGAATCTTCGATACCCGGATACTTGTACGAGACCAACATATCTGCATCATACCGATACAACACAAGTTTAGCGTATCCTACTTACCAAGTCCTTTATCTCATGTAGAAAGGGATGAAAGGATTGATAATTTTATTGATTCAAAATTGATATAAAGAAAAAATAAGGGCACTCGTATCTGTATCCATATCCTAGATTTTCAAAAGTGAGGAGTCGTATCCCCAATTCCTGTGTTAGTGACTTAGTGTCCATATCTGGATCTGTATGTGGGCATCATAGACTGAAATGAATCCCCGCAGACTAGCTTAGTTCTGTGTACCCTATCTTTGTTATAACACCATCAACTTCTCTATTCCAATGTCTAGGAATATGGACAAAAGAAGCCTCCTTCAAATATAACATCTGATTGATTTCCTTGTAATCATGACAAATCTCCACGGATGGTTTGGGGCATCCATCATCTGCATTATTGCATTAACTGAATCATAGTGTATAAGGAAAATGGCTGCAATTATTGCATTAACACTTGACCTCAAAATCACTAGGTATAGTCACTTCTATCCTTTTTTGTGGTCCACCAGTAAAGCAGATGGGCTTGTCTTCCCATGAGAGCTTCCATCTGTGTTGACCTTCCATTGTCCAGGTTTAAGTTAAATTCTGCATTGTGTTTTTACACCTCAGCAATAGCGACCTTTTAAACACAGTAAATCATCCTCTCTCAAGTCCAAAAAAGCAATGCCATTAGGCTCCTTGTAATGTAGACGAAACGGACTAATTAGAATTTTATTTTCCCTGCGTTCATTTGTAAGATACTTTTACCTTAAAAAATGTGTCTATTTCTTCTAGCATAATTTTCTTTGAAATTGGTACAGGCTGCACTATTTCCTTTTCCTTTGGCTCGGGGAGCCACAAAAGAAACATTTAATCATTTGTACAACTGGTTTATACAAGAGTCTATGTAACTTGCTCCCACTTACAAAAGTGGAATATGCTTCAGTTTTCCACAACCCCTCTATTTGGGCAACATCTTCTTTTGATCAGAGTTCTCTTCCATTCTGATTACTCTTTCTGGTGATCTGTCAACTATTCATGAGTCTATAAGCTGCTCCTACGCACAAACATGGATACATAGGCACCATAAAAATATGTGTATGACTGTATGCGAACCATTCTTGGATTGATCATATCTAAAATACATGAATAACTCCAATGGAATAAAATTGTGTTCTTATATTTGCAAATTTGGATGAGTGTTGATCTGGGTGTGCTTGTGGCATGAATGGGTTTGATGTGTCATATTTGGGTCCATTTCTGGGACTTAAAAGGTCTGAGGGGATAAAATCTTGTTCACTTTAGGTGAACTTTTTAATGGAAAGAAGTGAACTCCAGAGTGACATTATTTTAATCAGTTGCTGTTTCACTATCAACAGACCAATGAAGACCATGGACAAACACATATGGATTATGCTAAAAAGAATCCCAAGACTGAAAGCCCTCTGGATGACATTGCATCTTCGGTAACTAAGCAATACCTGCCGACTCTTCAGTGGCTGTACACACCCCAAATGACTGTAGAACACCCAGTTGGCAGATGCACTTTCAACTTCCAACAAAGTTCACCTGTCAATGCAAACCAAAGGCAAGTGCCGTTCTTGAACCAACAACAGCAGCAGCAGAATCCTGTAAACAACCAAACCCAAATTGGACAATCACAAGCAAATCCAGTAGCCGGGGCATTTTGGCTGCCGCAGCCTGCACTCCAAGCAGCTAGCACTTCTCATCAACCAGTTACTCCTATGGTAGCCCCTGATTCTAATTGGCAAGCTCCAGTGGTGGTTGGAGGGGCTTCTTCAGGACATGAACCTATGTCCACATATTGCTATCAAAGTGGATATTCATATCCACTTGGATTTCCAGGTAATATATAGATGAATATTTCCATTTGTGTGTCAAGTCTTATGTTGTTATTCGTACCTCGGGAGAACCGTTGTCTTTTAAATCAATGGGAATTGCTTGTTTACAGGTTCCTGGTACCCATCAACTTTTGGGGGCCAACCACAACAATCACATCCTCCATATTCTTTGCATTACCCAGCTTGTGCAGGAGTCTATGGCTTCTTTGGTGTCCCGCCACCTATGGTTGATAGTTCACTGTCTGGACGACCTCATCAAAGAGGAATCATCCCACTTGCAACAAAACTTTCTCAGAAACACCAGCAAATGTGGGAAGCACAAGTATGCTCCAATTACCTAGCTTTTTCATTTTATTTGTAATGAACTACATTTCTATAGATCCCTAAATTTATTTGGACTCCCTATTGAATTGAGCATACCTTACTTCAAAACTGGAAAAATAGTACAGATGTATGAGATCCAAGCTACTCATCAGACAGGCTGATCATTAGTCTGAAACGACCAATATCCCAAAGTCTGATTGGACTATTCTAACCTCATCTCAGTAGGATAGTCCAAGGTTCCAGGTATTTGGAGTTTGGGAAGTGCATATAATGCTAAGTGAGAGAAGTAACTTTTTTTATTTGTTCTGCATTGACAACATGGTTGCAGCCATTCTTTTGCTAACAAAAAAGTATTAATTTAAGAAGGTTCCTTATCGTGTGATTGGTCTTGATAACCAGTAACACCAAAAGGTTAACCTGTCAGTGAATGGCATAAGAACTTATATCAACACCCCCCTTCAAACAGGAAGCCTTTTCAATTCGGAACTCGACAGACAGACCAGACAGACTGATGGAGTTGACATTCCTCCCAAGGGTTTCAAACTTGCTACCTCTAGCTGTAATACCATCTTGATAACTAGTAACACTAAAATATTAAGCTTTTGGTATTTTTGGTTATTAGCATTGTATAAGAGCTCAAGGTCATGTGTTTGAATGTTTGAGGTGTGTTTCTGTCCATGTATGGCCGTTTGGCATGTTTATATCCACATGTGGAGCCCCGCACGTGAGGGAGGCTCTCAGGACTCTTTGATGTCGTTGTTCCGTAGTCCACTAACAGCTTGAGCTTTTGGTGTTTCTAGTTGTTAACAATGAGAGATGTTGTCCCGTGCAGATTGATAACCAACTGCTTGATTGGTAGCTTGCAAATGCATAAGTACTTCCACATTTGAATGAGTGCTATGAATATTTCCCATCTACAATAGGCCCATATGAACAGCTGGGTTATCAAATAGGTAGGCTTGGAAATTAGTAGATCAATATTTGTCTATTTCCTTTTTGGGATGTAAGCACATTCATTGCAGACCTTACTTGTTGGGCAGCTCTGATCTAATGTGTATGTGATTCATTCTCATATGTATTTCAATGAAATGGAGAAAGTAGGAAGGGAAGCTTAGCAAGAAATTTGCTAATTGTTATAATTATCATTATCATTATCATTATTTAGAGTAAATCTTGTTGTCTGGATCTCACGAACTTAACTGAAATAAAGGGAAGTCTTATGTTGATATTTGATGATGCAGTCAGCAGAAAATGTTCATCTGCATACAGCTCTCTGTCGTATGGAAGCAGAAATTGTAGCTCATCGAAGTAGGCTAATGTGGCTTGAGGCTGAGGTTTCATCTCTAAAGGCACATCGTAATTCTATTATGGAGGGGTCTGTGGGTGCTGCCGCTGCTCTATCTGTACAAACCTCGAAGAGAGGGAGGCCAAAGAGAGCCATCGCTTCCACCACTGTCTTACCTTTTTCTGATGATTTACAACCTAAAGCTCGTGGAAGGAAAACCATGTCGTCGTGCAAAGTTGAACCCGAGACTAAAGGATTGAACTCAAATAAAGAAAGCTTAAAACAAGAAGAAGATGGAGTGAAGGCAACCACCCAAGTTCTTGGCATTGGCACAATATCCGTTCAAGCAAAAGATGATGTCAAGATTTCTACTTGCATGGATGACAGCATGTCTGAGACCAATGGAAGTAAGCTTAAGCTCTCCACAGACATTCCAACCCCATCCACATTACAAAATCTGGCTCATCTGAGTCCTGGGATCCAAATCAGTGGGTCCAGGTGCAACTCTTCTCTGAAATTGAAAGCTAGTGGCAAGGAAGAAAATCGTAAAACTGCATTCTCAATTCCACCTCAGCCGGCCAAGGAAACCAATGCCAAGGGAGTGTCAGCACTGCAAACCCAAACGTGGAACTTCAACACACTTTCCAATGACTGCAAGAGAAACATCTTGGATATGAGGTCTCATGCCTTATATGATGATACCAATATAGTTAGGCATGGGGGAAAAGTCATCTCTGGTTGGAGTTTTGTTAATGAGGATGCTTCAGAAGAGCATGAAGATGTGATGGGGTCAGTGAAAGATGAAGGGGAAATGGAAGAGAATACTAGCTCTGCTGTAGATGAAATAAGTATACCCAAAGCGGAGGATAACTTTGGCGCTGACCCTTCTACTATGATCTCTAAAGGTTTGCCCCAGATGCATAGGTGGTAAGACAAATACAATTTGGTACTAAATCTTCTGTTTATTGTTAATCACTCTTTTACCTTTTTTGCTGAGGAAATTGTCCGTGCACTGGGGTTTACTTCGTTCTATAAACAGAGAAGGTTTGCCTGAGATTTTGTAAGGTGCGGACAAGTTTGACATTTTGATGAAAATACCAGTACAAGATAGTAATTCTGTCCCTAGGATCATGTTTGTTCATGCTTCCATGAGATTTTTTCATTCTCATGGTAAGTAAATGTTCTATATTCTCTAATCTTTTTTACCTTGTTCTCAACTTGATGATTACAACTAATCTCTCTTTTTGCTTCATAACGAAACTTGATTTTTGACTAAAAAATTGAAGTTTCTTTGGACTTCAATGCTTCATTATTGAGCAGGCCCTGCTTTGAGGGCTGCTGCTGGGATTTGTCAAAAGCACGGATTAGTTTCAGCAGGTTTGCGTTTTGAACCTATCAATAATGCAAGTTCAATATGGGCATATAAACAATGCAAGTTATATGGGTTGTAAAAATGATTCAATGAAGCATCTCTCTCTCTCTCTCTCTCTCTCTCTCTCTCACATGGACAGTCAGATAGACAAGTCCATGGCACGTTCCGTTCTCTTCTGTTCATTCATTGTCTTCTCATGGGAGAGTTACAATCTTTCAATCCATCATTATCTTCATCAAAGCCTTATCCCAAGTATGCTAGGGTCAACTACAATCTTCAAATGTGAGGGAATTTTGGGATGCCATCCATGTATGAGGCCTTTAAATCCCTCCCCTGGACCCTCCGTCACCATGTACAATACTGAGAGAGACTGCAAACTCAACATTTCTTGTGCAAAGTCCAAAAATCCCTCCCATGCGGGGGGAAGAAGTGTTTTTGAGTCATAAAAAGCTTGTGTAAGCCAGCAAAGATGAACAGACTCCATAGATATGGATTTCAGCCATAACCATGTCCCATTACCTGATGCATAAAAGGTTTTCTTGAAACTTGAGATGTATTGAAACTCCAATCTCATCCAAGTACCTTTATATTCCTCTTTTTAGTCTATTTCAGACAAATCACCTTTAAAGCAATTAAAAGCTGGAGATACACAAATTCAAAGTTGGAGACTCACAAATTCTATATTCTGATACCTTTTTTTTTTTTTTTTTGAGTTTATTTGTTTTAGTGGAAAAGGGCAAAGATGAGTTGCAATATCACTACAATGCCAAAATATCGGCTGATGGCCTTTGCTGATGTATTGTCTGAAACTGTTTTTAAATCGTGATAGAATCATGCTTTAAAACTATGGCCAAGGAATCATAAACTCTTACAACTGTGTTCTATTGCCCTTCATGTATATTTATATTTAGATTAGGGCAGTATCTGTCTCCAGAACGCTCAAAAGTATGAATGTTTCAATTTACTTAATTATCGAAGAACCTTTTATTTTTTAAGAGAAAAATGAGATGATCCGGTAGCTGTGACAATATATCGGCCATTATAAAATAATTTCCCGGCTATTAGGAGATCAAAATCCAAAACCATGGGCAGGATCAAGAGCTGATCCCATGCCTCTTCTTCATCGTTGGCTTAGGCTTTTAGCTTTTAATAAAAATTAAACCGATGGGGAGGATCAAGATCTGATGCAATGCTTTGTTCCTGCAACGTGAGAAATGAATAGAGAGATTTTTTCCACAAAAATTGGAGTGGTTCATGTTTGGTGCAACTCTACAGGTGGAGATGGAACATGTTAGTTTTCAGTCCCACCAAAAGCTACGGAACCGGCCTTCTTTTAATGTTTGTACGTTGTATCAGATTTTCAAAAAATGGCCAGCTGTGGAATCAATATAGGATACAAATACCCCATGTTTGGAGCTTTTGAAGTCCATCATCCCCTTTCCTAAAATCCCAGCAATACAGGACCCACACCAATGCGTATCACCTATAGAGCCTATATGCGAAGAACTGATACTGGATCTGATGCTCATAGTAATAAACCATAGCCACCGCAAATGTTAGTCTCTCAAGATGGAGGACAAGCACAAAAAAGTCCCTAAGAAATGGGACCTTCATTACAGGGGTCAGATGTGAAGGATTAAGGGGGTGGAGGGGACCATCAAAATTTCTCAATGTGATAAGGGATCGTTACCCATCGTTCCCCAAATAGATTCATAGTTCCTTCTAAATTTCTAATCTTGACCCTTCACCATTCGGTCCTCTGAGATACACCTTTCTTAAGAATGCCTATGAATTCAGCAGGATGCCTAACATACGCAGGTTACAGAAAGCTTTATACCACACAAGTCTTACCACTTACCAGCCTTTTCTTTTGCTGAGTAGGCATGATATAATACGGTACCAAATAGACACTATCATTAGAACACAGGCATAAAATAATTGTACGATACCTCTGTCACATGAAATGTTTACAGCAGCACCTTGGACCTAATAATGCTTGGATCAGCAAATGCTAAAGAAAATACCCTCCGTAAAATCATGTCTTACTCCAATTAGCCTGATTTTAGGCTAGCGCAGCCATCTCCATGCAATCCTTTTCACACATTGTCCTCATAGCAAACAATTAAGGTACCAATCTTTAGAGCATTAATCACTACTGCTCATCTTTTTTATGAAATAATTCTGTGCACCCCGCCATTTGCATATCAGCAAGAATTAACCCACGAAATGAGGTCATCCTTTCCGGCAAAACAAAATGGCCAAGAAACGTGGACAAAAACATATTTTAAAAACTTCTTTGTATAAACTGTCAATTTTTATTTTATATTTGTCGTCACAATCATTTCAAGCAAGATGGAAATCAGCATATCACAACAAACTCTAGCTTAGGACCACTCCCCTAGTCGCCGAGTATTGTTTTATAATTATTTTGATTTTACAACTGTCCTCTGGATGCAACGATATGGAGATATACAATATTTCTATAGAAGGACAAGATTGAAACTCATTACTTAATCTATTTGGATAAAAGAAAATGCAGAAACTCACCTACAGCTTAATTATTAAAATGCTTCTCTGCAACAATAAAACACAGTCATGCAACGAAACAGGTGCATGCCTGGAAACAACATGCATAAGCTTTGACACCACCCTGGCACTCGAAATGAATTATGAAACATGATACATCACATGTTGAGTTTAAATACATAGATGTTCTAAGCAACAGTCCTCACCTGAATTGACTGGAAAACAGCAGTTGTATGGCTGGAGGTGATATCTGAGACCACCAAAACCACATCTCCTGTTTTCACCAGCCCCTTTGTTTTTATATGGTTGAATGTTTTCCCAATGTTATCTTCCATGTCTTCTGATAATTCAATTCCAAAAGGAATGACTCCCCACTGCAAATTCAAACCCTTCCTGGTGCTGGTTTTGTTGGTGAACGCAAAGATGGGAGGATTCGGCCGATTGCGTGATAGGAGTGACGCCATGAATCCATGTGTTGTGTACACGAAAATGGCATCTACACCAAGATTGTTTGCTGCAAGAAAGACTACAGATTAGGGTGATTAAAAAAAAAAAAAAGCTGCATTTCTCCCTCTCTTCATGTGTCTTAAGTTGATTCCCAGAGGATGTTGGATTGATCACAGGTCACTTTCTTTTATTAATTTTTTCACTCAAAACAAAATCACAAAACTACGGCTGCTACACCGATCCATATCACTGAAACAGCCAATAAATATAAGTTTTATGATTGGTAGTACCAAGAATTGGATCTACGGGGTAGATCCAGCCCAATTTGTAGCGCAAATTGCTCAAGTACATGATCAGTCAGATAAGATTCACAATAGAACCACCAATCTAAATATCAAGAACATTAACCAATACCCATTTCAACAGCACAATTGCAAATTTGCTCAGCAATCCGGTCAGGCAAAGAAACGGCAAGTTGACGCTGAGTGAGAAGGCTTTGGCGGTTTTCTTCACGACTCCATAATTCCATTCGCCCACTAGTCATGCGCAAGACAGAAAGAGCCTTTTCTGCATATGATCCAATTGCTGATTCACCCGATAACATTAAAGCATCAGCATACTGTCGAACAGCCTCAGAAATGTCTGCAACCTTATCACAATGATAGAAAATAAGCATTACTAAAGTGAAAAGAAAGGTAAAATGCAAACTTTAATTTAAAAACAAAGCAGACCCAATAAGAACTACTATTTTTTGCAGTTAAAAGAACCTGAGAAGAGCAAAGAAGCAGGTATAGGTTTAAACTGATATTCTGAGTTTTATGCTCAGTTTGTAAAAAATAGAACTATTATTAAATTAAGTTTCTTTCATTAGTTTGCAAAGTTGAAGAAGAATTTCCAAAGATTTTCTACAAAATAGCCATCCCCAAATATTTTAATAGAAGCCTTATCTCATAAACTGGGACTGGTATCATCAGTTCTACTTCTCCACCCATCCCTATCTAGGGCTTATTTTATTCACAATCAAAGATGCCACTATTACTTGGCTATGCAAGTTGATGGCCCACCTAGGAAAATGGGTAGGCCGAAGAAGATGTGGATGGAGGTAGTAAAATTAGATCTGAAGAGTTTTAACTTATTTGAGGATTTGGCTCAATATAGGTCGGAATGGAGAAACAAAATTCATCTAACTGACCCCAACATAGTTGGGACAAGGTTTTGATGATGATGATGATGATGATGATGAAACAAAGTTGTCACTTTTAAGTTATAACAACTGCATCTCAAAGTTCTTAATGGCATCCAACTTTTTCCAAGCTCCATGTACTTGTAAAAATCCAAGTTGAGTACAGAGGGTGCGTTAAGTTTTCTCTCCCCATAAATCACCCTAAATGATGTTCCTTGATTCTCTCCAAATTTGAATGACCTGTAGTCCTCTCATGAATCCATTCCTGATCTCATCCCTTATTGTGACGCCACACATCCATCTTTGCAAAAACATCTCAGGCCATGACCCACTGTCTGTTGTCATTTTTAATTGTTCAACTTTTTTCTATTTACAACAGTGTAGGTCATTCTAGTCGCCTTAAAATCAAATTGGTTAGCCATACCATGATAAATTCACTAGCTTGTCTCCTCCTATGATGCCCGTAAATAGGCCATGTATATGGAGAGGACATAGATTTTTTTATTAATAATAATAATAATAATGAAGTATCTGATACACTGCAGATACAGTGCTTCTTTGGAAGAATTAGAGTATCAGTCTATCAGAGTTATGCACGTTAGTGCCCTAAACAGATCTTGTTTGAGACATCTCTTCAAGTGCTCCATTTTGTTCCTGGTTGCCCCAAAATATCATAATCTATGACACTGCAACCTTATGGTTTTCAAATTTGAGCAAATCAACCTCCACACTCGTTGATCACTAAACTTGCACTCTGTATGTTATAATTCTGTGTTAGTGTTGCCATATTCCACTATTTAACTCACAAGTATTTCTCTAAAATTCTATCTTATCACTCTTGGTTTTTTGGTGTAAGTAGTTATCACCACATTGTCAGCAAACAATAAACACCAAGGAACATGCTGGATCTCTGCTTCCAGGTTATCTATAACCAGTGCAAATTAATTAGGGCTCAAACCAGACCCTTGATACAGTCCAACTTCAACTGGGAATTGATACAGCTCATAGAAAGAGGGCCCGTATATATTCACTCGGTGCTTGTTGCTACACAGGTAAACAAATTTACAGGAAAACAAGCCAATAAAAAGAAGATAAAAATTTATTTGATGACAAAAAGGATAAAAAAAAACATAAATTAACATTGTTTCTATTTCTATAACATATTATTATTGTATTTATTTTTAGAAGAAGATTCATATGCATCCATCCCTCACCATAAGGTGAGGGACACTTACATAGTTACATGGCTTTCCCAATTTGTATTTAAGCATTCCTTTTTTGCATATAACCACAAATGGGTTTTTCACTTCTGCACACGAATATTTCCAATTATATAAGTGCCCCTCACCCTATGGCGAGGGATGAATGCACATGAACATCATTCCTCTTATTTTTATAGCATATGTCTTCATGATACCTCAGCACGTGTTGGGGTTGGATATTCAACCATTGATTCAAGAAGCTGGGAAGCCACTATCACAGGCTTGTTTAGTTGCCTACAGATATGTGTTATTTGCTCCTGGGCAGCTGGGATCTGCTCAAGTGGAATTTGCACTCCAAGATCACCACGTGCCACCATGATTCCATCAGAAGCCTCTACAATATCTACCAAATTCTCAAGTGACTCTAAACTCTCAATCTTTGCCAAAACTCTGATTAACCTGACAGATGCAAAAGTCTCTTAATTCAAATATCAAAGATTAAGAAATATTAAATAACAGATGGTATCCACCTTCTACAATATATTCAAATAAAAAATCTTAAACACTGAGCTGAATATTTTAATATTGCCAGTTCAAAGGCCAAATCTTGAAATACTTCTGGCATTGCACATGGACTATGGAGTATGGGCAGCAATCCAAATGAAACACTAAAAAATTGGCTATTGAGATATTGCAAATAACAACATATTAGGTTCATCCAAATAAACAGTAAATGTCTGTTACATCTAAAAACTCATGCAGCATTCTCTCAGGAGTAGTGAGCGAAAATCCATTCCATATGAAAGGAAATGCACGTACTAATGCAAGTGTTGACACTATCTGAAGAAAAATGACTAACATTGAATGCTACCTGCATTTGAACAAACAGACAAAACAAAATTGTCACACAAAACTCGGAAGGTTAACAAACTACTTTCTATACAAATTATAAGCTCTGCAACATCCACCAAAGGGCACACACACAGCCGCATGTGATATGTGGCAGTGCGGCATACACGTATTACATCCAACTCCAAGTCACCCTAACCACTGTCACTGTGAATACTTATCCCAAAAGACAGCCAAGTTTTTTCATCAGGTGATGCAGCTCAAGGGTTAGGGCTTGCGTAGAGGTGCCTAAGCACGTGTCTAAGGACACTTCGAACCGTCAAGATGACTTCAACACACACGAGGACACACGTCTCTGGGAAAATCCAATTCTATTGATCAACCAAATCTGAGAATTTCTTCTCTACAATGCCATATATATAGTAAAAGCAAACTTAATGTGTAAGAAAACCCTAGGCTAAAAATGAAAACTTTCCTACTAACAATTTAATTAAAACTCTACTAATAATAATCCTAATCTAATTTGAAGAGGGGCTGCTGAGGCCTAGACTGCATCATCCTCCCCAGGTTGAAAGAAGAGTTCGTCCTCGAACTCGATTCTGCTTTGGATTGCCAGTGTAAATGTGTTAAACATAAAGGACTTCCTTTGTGGCAGCTTTCCAGAAATTCTTCTTTGACTGTTGTGGTTTCTCAGGATGAAGAGTAACTTGCTATCCACCATGCATGAATGTATAGGTGTTGTCGTGCATACCATGAGTTCCATTCTTGTCATACATCCATGGACGGCCTAATAAGATATCACCACTATCCACAGGTAGCACATCACACCAGATTGTATCCTTGTAAGTCTCACCAATAACAAAAGTAACTTTGCAAGTATGTCAAACATGCGCTTGATCACCATTCATTAGCAACTTGACAAAATAAGGATGGTTGTGCTTATAAACTTTCAATTGGAGGCGATCAACAAGGGCTTGGGAGATGAGATTTTCACACTTCCGCTATCAATAACAACTGTGCAATTTTGTCCCTGAATTAATCCTGCAGAACGGAAAATATTTTTGCGCAACCACTTATGCTCAACCGTTGGTGGAGCGTCCTTGAGGACAATAAGAGCTTCACCTGTGGTATCTGCATCGATGAATTCAATTTCCTCATTGTCAAGAACCTTAGGATTAGTGTCAGTACCCTTAATATCATCTGGGATATTTTTATCAGCACCTTCAATCTCAATCAGATGTATTCACTTTGGACATTCTGCTGCGCGATGCCCGTGCTGTTGACAATGAAAACAAACCATCTTATTATGACCTTCAGTCCTAGCAAAAATCTATCCATTGGATTTAGCTTCTTGTATAGATGAATTCTTTGGAGAAATCCATTTGGATTTTTGTACTTGATGATTTGCAATTCCCTCAGCCTTGATCGCATGTTGGATGAGTTCATCGACATTATCAAAATGTTGGAAGGCAATGATATGCTGAATGTCTATTCTCAACCCATTGAAAAATCTATCAACTACCACATCATCATCTTCATTCAACCTACAACGAGCTTGCAGCGTTAAAAATTCCTCAGAATATTCAACAACTATTTTGGACCTTTGTTTCAAGTTTTGAAAGTTGGACCGTAGATCTCTTGCATAGTTGACTGGGAAGAATTTTTGCTTCAAAATATTCTTCATCTCAGTCCATGTATCAATTGGGTCCATGTGTTGATTCCTCCGTCTTCTTTGCAATTCAGCCCACTAAGTTGCAGCATAATTACAAAATTTAGTGGCAATTAGTGTGACTTTATGGTGCTCAGTCATTGGCTTATGTGCGAAAATATTCTCCACGCACACTAACCAATCCATAAATTCTGCAGGCTGCAATTTTCCATCATATTCAGGAATCACAATTTTAATCCCTAAGTCTCAATCAGGATTATTGACTGGTGGATCACGTTGATTCCGAATATTTGCACCATCATCACGGTGGTGATGCACACGCTGATTATTTTCCAAATTTGTCACTCTAATATCCAATTGTTGCATGGTGGTGTGCATGCCATCAACTTTTGCAGATAATTCTCTAATGGCACTAGCCAAATCTTCAAGTGAAGAAGATGAAGATTCAACATCCACTTGCTTCTTAGGAGGCATTCTTTTTTTAAAATGCAAAATTTAAATCTGACTAACCTAAGGTGGAGATCTACTCTTCAGAAGTACGCTGGTAAAGACAGATCGGAAATCGGAGCACTGTTGATGTTGATCTTGCTTAAATAAATTCTGACCATTAATTAAATGTTGGTGATGTGATGATAGTGCCAGCTGACTGGTTGCTTCAAAACTTGGGCGTCAAATACAGTAACAGATGACTGTATTGTATTTAACTTGGGCCTTGGGAATGAGTTGGATTGAACTGGACTCGACCTAAGCTCGAAATATGTGCCAAAGAAAGATCAAAAGGATACAGCCCAACTCTTTCTGTTTCTCGGCTGCAAAGAGAGGGCGATGTCTGCAAAGAGATGGCGATGTGGAAGAGCTGTGTCCCGGCTTACGACGACTCCAGCGGTAGTAGCGAGGGGGTGGAGTCCCGGTGCAGGCGGCGGCGAGCTATGATCGGCGATAGCAGACAGTGGCAATGGCAGCATACGGCGGTGGCTGGCGACAACAGCCCCCGGGGCGACGACAGACGATGGCGGTGACGATGGTGCTACGAAGGCGACGATCGTCGAGCAGTATCAGCAGACGGCAGACGACAGCAGCGCGATGCCAGGTATGTTTCCTTCTCGCGCTCAGCTGCTACTCCTCTCTCTGTTGCTTCTTTCTCTCTTTTTCTTTTTTATACTCTGGGTGCGGGGATCTTGGCCTGACCGTTAGGGGTGGGAAGAGGGTGGAGACAGCGACGAGCAGAGTTAGGGTTAGGGTTTGGATTGATCAGGGCCCATTTTAGGAAAGTTGGGTTTTGTGGATTTGGGTCCCGGGGCTGTGGATTGGGTGGTGCGATGCAGGCAGGGAAGGTTTCCGATAAGGGGCCGACTATTATGTATAGGAAAGGGTTTCGGGACAAGGTATTGGGGACTCTGGATTGTGTGGGATCGGGGTATTCGGTGGTGGATCTGGGTAGACAGAGGGCGTCGGTTCAGGATGAGGGTTAACGAATGGTGGGTAGTGGATGGGGTTCTGGTGAATGTGTTTTAACAAAGGCGTGGTTTTAGGGTTTGAAGAGGGCGGTAGTAGATTGGGGTCGTCTGGAATGGCAGCGGAGAGGATGGGTCGTCTGGGATAGCAGCGGAGATGATGAGATGAATAGTGGATGGGGTGACAAAGTCCGGGAACAACAGAGGGCTCCCGGCGACCGGATCTGGGCTTTGATACCAATCTGATGTAGCCTAAGGGTTAGGGCTTGCGTGGAGGTGCCTAAGCACGTGTCCAAGGACACTTCGAACCGTCAAGATGACTTCAACACACACAAGGACACACGTCTCTGGGAAAACCCAATTCTATTGATCAACCAAATCTGAGAATTTCTTCTCTACAATGCCATATATATAGTAAAAGCAAACTTAATGTGTAAGAAAACCCTAGGCTACAAATGGAAACTTTCCTAATAACAATTTAATTAGAACTCTACTAATAATAATCCCAATCTAATTTGAAGAGGGGCTGCTGGGGCCTAGACTGCATCATCAGGTGACCACGAGCATGCAAAACAGATGGATAGAAGAGATATCATCAATGGTCCGTACAAAAATTATGTGAGCTACTAAATGGAACCTGACTTTTGGGCCCAATCATCTACAAGGTATAATCCACCATTTTTTTTTTTTTACCGATACATGTGGAATCATGTCTATGCATGGATTTGACCATTTGACAGGAGTCTGTATAACCAACAGGTAGCATATGGCATTATGATATCGAGATACATAGATGAAAGTGTCTTAAAGAGGAACCTAGAAAGAGAAACAGAAAGAAAAGGGAAGGACCACAGAGAACCGAAAACATAGCAGCAAAGACCTCAAGTTATAATTTGAAGCTTATTCTAACAAGGACTCGAGAACCTTCACATAACAAAATCAGCTATAGTTGTAGACTACAATTGCAGGTTAAAAACAATCAGCATAACAAAAAAAATTAAAAGACAGAAGCCATTTTTTTATATTCAAATCTTTAGTTGAGACTGGGAAATTAAAAAAAAACAGAGAAGCCTTTTAGTTTGTTAACAATCAATTTAGAAAGGACTTGTTAAATAGTGAATTTACATGAAACAATTAAAAAGGAGCAAAAAACTTCTCTAGAATGAAAAATAAAAAACTAAAAAATAAATGAAAATGACATCAACAACTGCACGACATGTGGTTAACAAAAGCAAGTGCAGCAGCGAGTGATAAACTAAAGTTAAAACAAAAAACAGTGGTCTGGAGATGAGTTCCTTACTCAGATGATCTTGTGGACAGATAGTCCTTTAGATGCTTAATAGCATCAGCACCCTTCACGAAGGACAACGCAATAAAATCAACTCCCTCGGATATTCCAAAATCAATATCAGCCCAGTCCTAGAAATCAAACAAAACAAACATTAGGAGAAACAGAAAAATCATATAAACACAGTATATACATTCAATTTTTTCATCCCAAAGAATCAAATGGCTGACATTTAACAAAATCAAGCTAATCATCACATAGAGGAAAGAGCAGAGAAACTTCTGATCCTTAATAGAAGTAATTATTCCTAACCAAATAAAAAAAAAAAACATGGATTTTGTTACAATCAGTATGAATGAGGGAAGCAAGCAACTGAGAAAGAGGCGAAATGGTTTTAATAGAAGAATAACAAGATGGCCCTTAAAAGTTAAGACCTTGTGTTTCCTATATCATCAGAAGCAAATTATCTCTCCTCTGAATTTGCATCATCCTACTTTCACTTGTAGTCTCTGTTTTATTTTGAACTCGAGATATGGAAAATGCCCACTCATTAGGTGACAAATTCTACCAGAACATAAATCATAATCCAGGGCAATGGCATTTGAAGTGGCACCAACTATTCGGAATGAAACAAGTAGTTCTTAGGTTTCTCCACACATCATCATGGACAAAACCTGATCCATCAGCCGGGGGTTGGTTAGCTCCTCGACAAAGATCTTTTTGGCGAGTTCGCTGCAATGGGAACAATGATATCGAAAAAAAAAAAAAAGAAAAGAAAAGAATGTGCTAGTCTTATCGCTTCATGAATAACTATTCATCTAAAATTGAACGCATGTTGGGACCAACAAATGGAAGCCATGTCCTCTTGAATGGATTTTATCAAGCCTTAAAGCTCAGAGAAAAGAATGACATGAGATAACAAAATTAAGCTGACCTTAGTAGAAAGAGTTGGGAGGTCCGAATTTTTCCCAACTAGTTTCCCATCCCTCCAAAAGGTCAATTTTGCTCGGGGAAGCAGCAGACCAGGGTCTGTACACTTGCAACATAAATCACTGCCAACCTTCTCAACAACTTCAAAGGTTGCCATACCACCATCAATTACAAGTTCATCACCCACAACAATGCCTGCCAAACAAAGAATTGGTTTACTACCTATTCCTTCTTCATTCACAGAACTAACCTCACCCCACCCTCAAAACGAGTTTCATACCTTCAGCAAATCCCTCATAGTTCGCTTGAACGGTAAACGGACGATGACCCTCAAACTTCTGAGTAGTAAACAACCACATTGATCCATCCTGTGTGTTCCAAAGACAATGACACAACCAACTAAAATTCAGCAGTCCATGTAAAAGAGAATCACAAAACAAGGGTCCCAATTCACCAAACTGCAAGTAGCCTTTACCTCAGCTTTGATGGAGGACGCACCCCCGATATCGACCATATGCATCTGACTCCCTTCTGTATCGATCATAAGCGAGATGCAGAACCCTTTCTCTTCATTCAACCTCTTCACATTCCGAATCACGTCCCGATGCCACTCCCTCGTGCTATGACACATGTTGAGCCTCGCCACGTTCATCCCGCCCAGCGCAAGCCGCTCCAGCTGCTCCGAGGAACAACACGCAGGGCCCACCGTGCACACCAGCTTCGTCTTCCTCAACCCCAGAAACCCCCGCTCCTTCAACTCCGCTTCCGACACCGCATCGAATTCGAAAGGGGGCGGCGCTACAGCGCCCTTAGAATCCACAGAAATCGCAGCAGCCTGCGCGCTAGCCACAGATCTTGTCAGATTACTGCGAAACTCGCTGCGGCGAATCGGAAGAAGACCCAAAGAAGGGTTCTTGGTTGGAAAGATGTGATTTTTCCGCAAGATCCGATGAGAAAGAAGCGGATCAGCAGCAAGAGAGGCCGCCATGTTTGATGCTTTTTGGAGGTATCAGATATGGAAATTAGGGTTTATGAGAAGGGTAGGGAAATGGGGGATTTCGCTTTTTAGGGTTGGTTGGGAATTGGAATCTCCGCCAGTTTGGGTGGTATTGTGGTTGTTTGGCTTTTTCGTGGGAATCGGTGATTACGAGGAAAAAGGGGACGACAGAGAGGGAGATAAAAAGAAAGAGATGTGGTTCGATTTCCATTACAGAGATTACAGACCCCCCACCCCCTAAAACCCTAATTTTTTTTCCCTCAACGGCCTTTTCGGCGGGAACAGGTGGCGGGAACGGGAGGGTTTTTCTCCAAGAAAGAGCCGTTGGGTTTAACGGTCAGACGTTCAGCAGCTTGTGTTTGTTTTTTCTGCTGTGGTCATATGATTCTCCGACAGGTAAAATGGAATTGTGCTCCCGCGTTCAAAATGTGTGGCCCACTTTGGATGGGCATTTCGCTTTTAATGTTATGATGATATACGACTGTTCATGTAGTTGAGATCTGCATGTAAACGATTCAATGTCGCAAATATCGGCAATATTGTTGTAAAGTTAGGGACAGCTGGAGTAATACAATTTCCTACATGTGAATCATGTGCATGGATGGATACCAATGAGTCAAGTGTACTCTTCTGGGACATGGGATTGTTGCAATGTGAAACATGGCAGTGGGCCTTGGTGTAAAAATGGCATGTCCAGTGTGGCTCATGTTTTAGGTAGGTTTGTCAAATGTCAATGGCGGGGCACATATCCTGGCGATCCCTGTACTTTGTTCACAAACAGCCCTGAAATTGAGTTGGAAACATGAAAGAGATTAAAGATCACACTCAGGACTTCCGTTCAATGCCATTGGAGTCATCCAAATTTCCCAAAAGGAAACGTTTTCTTCTTTACATCTTCAGAGTTTCAATTATCGGAGCCCAAATCCAATGGATCTTTCTATCTATTTCTGTCCATCTATCTATATTTTAAAAGAGGAATCCAAATAGTCATTATTACACTGAAAAAAGAGTTTTTGTAATCTTTACAGTTTACACCACTTTGATAAAGCATCATTCTCATTCAGGCTTAAAAGTTGAGAAAGAGAGAAAATAAACGGTTGGCCTACATTGAGATCTTATCCGCCTCCAGTGGCGAAGAATTGCATCCCGGATCTTTTTTATTCTCAACAGCTCAGGGTATGATCTATATTTCTTCTACATTTCGAGTCTGTAATCAGTATTGATAACATTTAAATGTAGATCTTACATATTAATATAATACAGATGATGATTGTAATGTTCATTATCGTGACTGTAACCTTTACATAGTATAAAATGATGTAACCTTTACGTAGTATTAAATGCCATGCAAATAAAAGCTCGAATTCCGTTTTAATTTTTTTAGTATTTTATATTTGTGCAAAGTTGGGGAATCCTCTGTATCATGGAAAAGACTTTGATCTTTCTCATTTGTCACTACATTGTTGTTTGTGAAACACTTTTCAATAAAAAATTTACTAATATTTCCACTCGTCCTCATTTCAATTTTATGTTAAAAACCTCCCTTCGATTGGGAGCCAAATAAAGAGACTGGGCAAAAGCCCATGGGAGCTGAACCATAACAAATTTCCCTGCAGCAATTCAGCTTTTCTTACTTTTCTTTTTACCTGAATTTAGGGCCTGTTTGTTTATAAAATAGAGTCGAGTATAAGAAAATAAAATTTTTGAAATTTAAATTTCCTCACTTCTTTTTTAAAAAAATTTAAATTTTCCTCATTAAAAAAAAGTAAAAAAGTCACCACTAAATTACAAAAAAAAATATTTACTTTTTATACAAAAAGTCAAAAAAATTACATATCGAACAACTAAAAATAAAAAGTCATCATAACCACATCATATATTATTCTTTCTCGATTTTAGATTTACTCTACTCTATTTTATTGTACCCCTAACAAAGAGGCTCACATCTTCTCATAGGTTTTGGAATTTGAGCCGAGGCGCATTACACTTATTCAATAAGAAACCAGGACCGTCTACCAAAAAAATAAAAAAACAAGAAACCAATACCAGCCCCTTTGGAGCTTCTGGTGTTCATGGGGCGGCTAGCCCAGGTCTAACTTGGACGTATAATAGAGGGCCATTTAATATCTGAGCTGGGCTTGATATAGTGATAGAAAGACCAAAGCTAGGCCTAGACCAATGAAGAAGTTCTTGTAACCTAGTGATGTTATCCAAACAATTCTAGAAAACCATAGAAATGATAACAAAATAACCCTATTTTGGCCTGGCCCAGTTAACCAAATGGGCAGGCTTTGGCCTGATATTTGCTTGTATTTTTAACGTCTGATCTGGCCTGGATATGCACAAGCTCAGCATCCTCCAATGTGGCCCACGAGCACCCCTACTTGGAGCTTGAAGAGCCCACAATTGCTCTACAAAAAAGTCTGAATTCTGAAACTTTGAGCGTATGAGGCCATGTCCTCAGAAAAAAGGTGCTGCCATCACTCGAAATTCATCAGCGGGGCTCATTTACAAAGCCTCTCACGATCACCATCCATCCAGCTATATGCTTGCTTTTGACCAAATTGAAGTAGTGTGCACCATTAGATTCATCAAGCAGTAAAATACATTACCGAAGTTAAGATACAAGAAGTAAAATAAGTTTTTTTTATACATGATCATGTATAAAAATAATAATTTAGAGGGACATTCTCTTCCAAGTGCGGTAATCTTGTGGTGGTGGGATACAGAGTGAGCTGGCATTGCCCATGGATAACGTTGGGAAGAAATGACTTGTGGGTCCCACCAACGCTTCCATCACTCTCCCACCATCTGTTGGTTAATATGAGCTCAGCTTATGGCTCCACAGTGCCAAACTCATCATCCACATTTTTTTTTACTACTATATTTTTGTGAAGATAATAAGCTCTTATAAATCCGTTATAGGTCAAGATGTGGACTGTCCCCTCTAGGCTGGACCCAGGAAATTCAACTTGGAGGGCTCTAGGTAAAAGAAGTATCGGAAAAAGGGGCAAATATAAAATATATATATTTAAATTTTACAGGGGACATTTTAAAAAATTTGAACCTCTTTTAGATATGGGCAAGAGCTTCAACCCCATACCCAAGTACTTGGGTCTGCTCTTAGACCCCTCCCACTGCTAGCTCCCAAGGAGAAAAATGAAGATTGAGGCGAGCTAAGTTGAAAATGAGCGGTAGCGAAGTAGGCTAGAATCCTACCTCTTATCTCCCTAATTAGGATGGATCTTTGTGCTAGAGCATCTTCGTCGTCACTGATCGTCATGTTTTTGTCTTTTATTTTTACTGATGGCCCCTTCTCAATTCATGACCAAAAAGAGGGAGAGATCTATTTCCATGTGTGTTTCCTAATGAACTAATTGACATGAGTTGATTTTTTGTTTGATGTTGATTACTTAGTAATAATCTTGCTTCGATTATATTTTTTGCTTCGCTTACATTTTCTCTTGAAGATATTTGATATATTAACTTGATCTTGTTGCGCCTAGAAAGGTTGTTTCTTCTCTTTCAGGATTTATATTGCAGCGTATTGAAGCGACAAGCCTTAAGGTCTTGTTTTTTTTTTTTTTTTTTTGTTTTTTGGTTAACCTGGGTAGATTGTATAGTCTAGGAAGTTTTGTCCATGAATTGCCAAAGGGGGAGATTATAAGGAATGTAATATTGGCAAATTTATTGGATAGACAAAACTTGGGATTAAAAGTATTATAATTTTATTTTCTAGATGGATTGAAGCCTCTACCAAAGATACATTGGTCTTTTATTTTAAAGATGAAATGCAATCATTTTATATGTCGGACTGGTCGGATTTCCGGCGGATCGGTCGAATTACATACATTCAGTATCTGCAGACAGAATGAAAGACTGACCGGTCGGCTGAGGTGATCAGTCGGACCCCATGCCCGATCAGTTCGATAGGGTATCCGATCGGTCGGCTGGGTCAGCTGTTCCAAATCAAAAAACTCTAATTTTTCGAATCTCTATCTTGTGCGATCAAGTCTTTCCTTGTCTTCTCATAATCTAGAGCAAAAAGGACTCCACGGTTATTGTGTATATAAGAATCATCTATTCTATGAAGGAATTAACTCTCCAGAATAAAATCCTAATATTTTCTATTGAGAGATCTTCTACTCTGAAGCTTCTATGTCATTGTTGTGCTGCAAAGTAGGCTTCTGAGGTTCGTCTTCTTTCTCTAATTTAGTGATTTGTCTCGAGAGGCATTGAGGCGTGAAGATCAAGCTTGAAGAAGGTGAACAGCGTGTACGTTGACAAGAAGAAGAGCTTTTAGTCTTTTAAGTTGTGTTCAACTGGGAAAAGGGTAGCAAGTAGTTCTTATAACCTTTCTTGCATAGTATTTGATCTTGGGGGATCGGTGGTTGGTCCCGTGGTTTTTTCTTGTTTGGGTTTTCCACGTAAAAAATCCTGTGTTCATCTTCTTTGTGGTGATTGATATTGTTATTAGATTCACTATTGTTGGTTATCTTCATAGTTAGATCTGATTGGGACCTAAACTTGTGTAAGGTTTAAAGAGTTTCGGTGTTCTTTTCTTCTAATATAAGCAAGTCTTTCCTTTTTGCGGGTGTCCTCTCCTTGCAAATGCAAGTGCTATGCATGGCAGGCTTGCAGAATTTTTTTATTCTTGAATTCAAAGGTGGTTTTGCTTTGCGGATGGTAGGAATTGTAATCTTGCACTTCGCTTATACAGGACTCAATTGAAAAAAAAATTGCCTAAATGATTAGTATAAAACATTGTAAAATTTCAAATCCTGTAGTGAAATTGGTAGTCGTTTAATGTGTCAAACCCAATCTTTTGGCAAAGCAGCAATAGACCTAACTCAGCTCCATAGGCAATAAAAGATTGAAGATTTTTGTTTGGGTGGTGCAAGTAATAGTGGAGTGAAACAATGTTAATTACTAAAATAAAAAATTTTAAAGTTTAATTTTTGAGCATTTTCGAACCATGCTAGTACAATCGCACTCACGTTCATACACCTAAGTCCACCTTGTCCATATGGTCTCTTGATCATAGTAAATACATGCCCACCGCAATAGTCTAGCTTTTAAACAAGGCTTGCTTAGGAAACTTGTCTACCAATAATGCAAGCCACCCAATCAAGCTTCTTACGGACATGACAGAATTGAATCAATGGTCCAGTTAAATTTCCCATCGATTGCTTGCACCACTGCAAGTGGGTCCAACATCAAATGGGCTGGAGGAAAACATGTTAGAACATTTGCATTGTCTAAATTCTTATTAGGACATTTGTATTGATTAAATTCATGTATTGGACAAAACTTGAGTCACTGAGTTGTATTTTACATTTAAAATAGACTGTGGTTGAGTGCCGGATAAGCTAAATTGAAAATACACAAATTGAAGTATTTTTTTTGAGGACAACATGGATTAAAAAGATCATATTTCACAAATCAAGAGTCAGATATAAGTAAGCTACCTACTATTAGAAAGCTCACTTCGAATAGATATTCGTAAATCCTAAGATTGTGTAAATCGAAGTTAAAAAGACAAAGTTATAATCGCTGAAAGTTTGCTGTTGCGCACAGAAAATTCAAGTGCGCTTAAGACCGAGCTTGAGCACCGAAGGCAGTGGTAAGTGCGCTTAAGTGCCCATTTGACCGCACTCGAGCACACAGACGGCAAAAGTGTACTAACCTGCATGAAAACATTTTCTATTTGTACCAGAATTACCTATTTCACCTGGATTTGGTTTATAAACCTAAGGTACAAATTATGGGCTATAAAAAGAGGGTTTCTCTTAACCCTAAGCACAACATAACACAGAGCTCTCCAAATTCTGAATTGAGATTGCTATTGAAGAGATTGTCTAGAGCTTTTATGAGAGATTGGGCTGAACGCTTCAAGTTCTAGAGTTTATGCTTCTACTTCTTTAAAGGAAATTTGTGGCTTCTACTTCCATGTAGAAGATTATCTATTGTTGAAGAGACTTACTCGTTGTGGAGATTAAGGCACTGATAGCGGAGCACTGAGGGACTGCATGTTGTGGAGATCTATCAAGAACAACTAGAATGCCTTATGTCGAGGGACTGACTGTAAGATTATGAGTATATCTTATACCGCGAAAGTAAGTGATTGATTTTGTCTACTTTGGACTCATAGTTTTTTTCCCTTTGAGTTTTCACATTAAATTTGGTGTTGTATTCTTTGTGTGATTAATTGCTTTTATTATTCCACTGCATAAAATGAGTAATCGAATCACAATATAGAATATATCTTGGGCATTCTAAAACTTTCAATCACCATTTCCTTAATTAAAAGAGCAACTAGGAGAGCTCTAGCAAAGTCATTTGGGCCTCCAATCAAACCTGCATGCACAAAAGCATGTCCAAGTCAGGCAACTTGCCACCTAATTGAAGGGTACAATGAACATTTTGAACAGTTTCTTAAGGGAGGTAGAAAATGTAGCAAGTAAGACTGAGAATCATAAATGAAGCCCAGGTGTGGTTACAAATCAAAGAGTGGATCTTCATATTTTACAATAAGGAACTAATTTTCACCCTTTAGTCCAATGAAAATGAAATAATATAAAGAGACATTGGAAAGAGTAAAATGAAAGTGCACTAGAATCAATCTTGAGTAGCAATTATGATACCAAGCTTCATATGCCACGTGTGATTTATAGACAACCAACAACCTCACTGTCTAACAAGGAGATGTCATCCATTTTGCTATCGTAAAATCTAACTTTTGATTAAGCCTGGCCTCTTATCTTATTATAGGAGGTGGAGGTTCATACCATTACAGGCACCTTTTCTTTGTAACAGGATTTGTGTTCACCTATGGTCTACCTGCTTTTCTCATCTAAGGGTTTTTTTTTACCTCTTTGAAGTCTATCTTTCTCGCCCAAGGGTGGGCTCCCAAGCTGTAGCTGGAATTAAAAAAAAAAAAACTATTGATTAGACTGGTCAAGGTATTGTGGACCTGAATAAAATCCAATGCACAATGGGTCTCATAACTTGTTGATTCAATAAACAATTGGGCCAAGAATCAAAGCCCCAAACCAACTTTACGAGTCGGGTCCTTCAAACAGCTGACGAGCAGGAGCAGCCATTGCTATCCACAGCTTAGTAGTTTGGTCTAAGACACTGGCTTATGGTCAATTGCATATAAAACTTCTATATTCATGTGGGCATTCAGAAAAGTGAATATGGACCCAACTGGACATGAATCCAACACCAGACCGGTCCATGACCGTGAACCTGAACAAGGATAGCCTTAAAAGCGACCTCTGGACAAGTAGGGTCCAGAATTAAGTCACCCAAAACATTGATATGATATGCCTCACCCCCTCTATGTTACAGAACTCAGCTAATGCCCTCTTAATTGTCTGTAAATTCTAGAAGAACTCTACTTGAGTCTATTTTTTGCTCACCAGCGGACAGAGCTTAAGTTTCTTGTATCAGTAAATTTTCTTGTCATGGAACAACAATGGTAGGGCTCAACATATCAAGAGTTTTTTTTTTTTTTTGGTAAAAGAGAATTTATTCAAATCTAAAAAAAAAATCAACAAACACCTTAAAATAAGACCCAACAAAGCCGCAAAACAGCCACAAAATAACATCCCATTCAACACCCTTCCCGAAGAAATACCAAATCCCTTTTCCGATCTACATCCTTATTAGAAGAAAAGGAGAGTTTAGCCGAAAAAATGTGCTGCACAGTTAAGGCTTCAAGGGATGTGAGAAAATTCAACTTGAACACAATTCAAAATGAGTTTTTTAAACGTATCAAGAGTTTATTATCAACTTTGAAACCTAAGAAGCCCAAAAGAGCACGCAAATCTTGGTGCCAATTAGGATTGTAACTGAAAGGTGTTGGGTACTATTTGTAAGTCATATATCAAATAACCCTTACTTATGGTATGTTTGGAGAAGGGGTAGGATAAGGTAGAAAACAGAGTAGACCAAAAACCAAAAAAGGATAATATATGATTGGATTATGATGACTTTTTGTTTTTAGTTGTTTGTTATGAATCTTTTTGACTTTTTGTATAAAAAATAGAGAGTTTTTTGTAATTTAGTGATAGCTTTTTGACTTTTTTGAAAAAAAAGAAGAAAATTTGAATTAAAAAAAGGAGAAAATTTTGAATTTTAAAATTTTAATTTTACTCTTTTCACCCTTCACCTTTACCAAATATGCCCTTGAAGTAACATTTTTGTTACTGACGCACCCGGATAAATTTATAATAGCAGTCTAATAAAAGACGAACATGAATGGGTTAAGGATGGTCCCATTAATGGTTTCTGTTGGCTGCACTTATTCATTAATTGACAAAAATTCTGTGTATTTTTATTTATAACATAATTTGAACCTATAATTTAAGGTCGCAATAGTAAATGCCTTCTCTTGTATCATGGGCTCTTTTTCGAAGATCCTTATTTAGTTGTCCCTTTCTCTAAGCAAAACCCATGGTCTTCCATATGCTGAGAGAGAGAGAGAGATGCTGAGAGAGAGAGAGAGAGAGAGAGAGAGAGAGATTGTGTCACTTATGTCGGTACCAAAATAACATGACATCGGAAATGTAAATGTTTAGAATGTGTGGCACTTATGTCGGTACCAAAATAACACAACATTGGAAATGTTAATGTTTAGAATGTGTGGAGAAGACTTTATTTTGCTAGAAAACTTCGACTAAATCATTGTGAAAATGAACACTACTTTGGAAATGTTAATGTTTTGAATGTGTGGCACTTATGTCGGTACCAAAATAACACAACATTGGAAATGTTAATGTTTAGAATGTGTAGAGAAGACTTTATTTTGCTAGAAAACTTCAACTACATCATTGTGAAAATGCTACATTACTTGCGCGGCCCTCATTGTTATTCTCTTTGTTGCCATTAGATATCAACGAAACCCTACTTTAGTTATGATGACAACTTCACTGTCAATAACATCTCTTGACAAGTAAACTTCTTTCTTTAACTTTTAAAATACCGGATAAACGTCATTTAATTTTTAATTCCAATTGCCCCTATACATACAAGAGGGATTTGGATATATCTAAAACAAATCATAACAGTAGATGTTGTTAGCTATCTAACTTAAAGTCATGAAATGGATGTCATCTTTTAGTCACTGGTTGTCCCATTTCATCTCATTCATAGGGCTAATGAAGGCCAACGACCTCACAAACTCAATATCGTATCTTAAAAAGCTGAAAGAAGGGCTAATGAAGCAGTGGAAAATCCAAACCCGTATTGAGATACAGAGGATAAAGAATTTGATAAGTGGAATTTGTTGCTGTTGGGTCCATGAGGTTTGAATGATCACCACACCGACAACAACAAAAGAAAGCATGAAAAATGCACCTCAGTGATTTATGTGGGACAGTTCAAAAGGACAGAGCTGATATGACTGCCAATGTCACACACTGATATGCATTGATGTCCCTTGGATTGAGTTGTCGATGATTAACTTGAGGAGATTAATCTTATTCAATATTTATTTGAAGATAAGTTTGCCTTAGCTACCGATAAAGAAAAAATGAAATTTATTTAGAAAGATCTCGTGAGTTGGTGTGGGGCAACTGTCGGAAATAGTGAGATGCATTTTAATAGTTAATGAATTGCTGATTTTCTATGATAAAAACCATCAATTAATGATGAACTGAATACAAGAAAACTTGACTAGCCAAACCCCCCTGTTCTTAGATCCAGGAAAACTACATTACTAGATTAATGAGCTTTGAAAAAGGCAGTAACCATTTTAACAATTTTATTTGTCATGATAATCCAATTGTGACGTTGATTGAATATTGGGCACAGATGAGCCACATCATATCCCACCATCATCCAATTTACCTTGGTCGTCGAGAAGAAATTTCCACAAAAAAAGAATCAAGGCTACATGATTGTTTTTGTATTGTCAAACGAGAAGTTCCATTAGCAATGCAATGATTCAGCAATATTTTGAAAGTATTACAACATTTATCTATAATTGTAGCTTTGTGATACGATTGCAAGGGTTTCAAACTATCACCAAAATCAATATTGTAGCAAGAAGACCATGGTAGTAAGGTGCAAAAACAAGATGCCCAAAAAAAAAAAAAAAGAAAGAAAGAAAGTTAAAACAATAACAAATATTTCATATTACATAAAACTTAGTTATTTAACTATTAATTTAGTTTCAGGTAGTATTTTCCAACGAACAATATTTGTGACAATTATCATCAAATGACCTGCCCATCAACCTGTGCTTAGTGCTTGCCTACTTCTAACCCAATAGCTAGACAGACCGAGCCTAGGTCTATCCCTGATCTAACGTCCTGGTCAGCCTGACATATTAAAAGACACGAGCTTTGGCGCCTAACCTAGCTTGACCCTGAACCCCCCCTAACCCTATCCGTCAAATCTTGTGCTACTGTTCTGAGTGGCAGAGTACCCAGCGTGATGGATACATTGCCCATCCCTCTGCTCCATGCGAGATGCTTCTTGTTGTCTTCTGCTTTTTTAGTTGAGAGCGACTTTTAACGACAAGGTGTTAGAAAAACTCTTCCTGTTGTTATCATTATAACGATATTTTATCATCGCCGGTATTGTTTGGTTGTCAGGTTTTTCAAATGAAAATATAAACTACATATATATGATAATACATCCAGAAGTTGGGTCACAAAATTTTTGAAATGTTTGCAATGGATTTAGATATTAATGAACTTGGTGAGAGTCTTCATCAGGTCTATTCTATTTTAGCAAGAGACAAGAAAAACTCGCTTATCTTATATATAAGGTGCATGCATTTGCGACTTGATAAGGTCAGTCTAGCCCATGTTGGCCAGTGAGTTTGTAACTGATAGCTGTGTTAATATGGAGAAATGGAAAATCTGTTTTCAAGTTTACTCCAATGTCTTTACCCGAAAAAAAAAAAAGAAAAAGTAGTTTACTCCAATGTAAGACTCCACTTCAGCACTAAGGGCTCGATTGAATAAAATTCATGAGAATCATGATAAATAAAGCTCCTCCGAAAAATTATCAAAGAAGAGAGAGGTGAAGGAGATTAGGTGAAGATGTAGACAAGAACTTAACTTTGTTAGGTATTTATTTTTCATCTTTTCTTGTTTTAATTTTCATTAAAGATAAATTATCTGCCGAACATTTTTTTATATTCACCTTTAACTATTTATATATTCACCTTTAATTATTTATTTTTAAAGTACAATCCTAAATATTAAAAAACATGAAATAGATTGGCCCTTTAGCTCTTGGGAAGAGAAGGACCATGGAATCTTATTGAAGGTGGTCAGTATTCACAACCCAACTTTCTAGGTGCCGACAGTTCATATGAAAGTTGAGTCAATTGCAACCTCTAAAATGCGTTACGCACTACTCATTTACGCTTCCAGACCAGTTAGTGGCGATATTTTTTTTATACCCATGGGACCAATGCTGGAAAAGAGGGTGCAGTTGTTTCACTGAACTCGAGGACACAAAGACCCATCCGAAGTTGGAAGTTGCTACTGTGTCGCTGTCTACTTGTCTCCGCGAGACAGGTAGGTTTCAACCAAATCCATTCTGGAATATCAAAAACTATTATATGAAAGTGGCATTTGTTTGATTATTAATAGTAGTAAGTATGCATCATGTATTCCTCTATTTTATTATTAAAATTAATAAGCAAGAAGTAATACTATAGGATCAAGAAATGTTCTCCTATGAGCAACCTCATATGAAGTCCAGCTCCATGGGGCCCGCTTGATCCCCTCTTTGATTAATGGAGGCCCTTTCATAATCTGAGGTGACACTAAGCCCTATTTTACTCTCAACAAACTTTTATTCATCATTGTTGAATTGAATTTGCTATTACATCACATACTAGGATGATATGAAAGAGTTGATTTTTTTCACCTTTATCCACAAGGAGATCTTCCAAAGTGCTCAAACCCCACTGATTAGTAGGCATTCAGGTGCAACCTGCGTTGAGCTGGATTACATATAAGAAAACTCCAATATGCTTGAAGGAGAACATTGCTCCTGTAAGATATTGGTTGTACTTTTGACCGTGAATGTGGAGTATAACAAAATTCAGTTTTATTGAACATTCCTATGCAAATGATTTACGGTCATATTGGCTATAAAAACAAACCTATTCTTTTAGTAAGTATAAAAAACCAACCTGAAGGTTACCTTAAATTGGAGAAAAAGCCCTTAAAATTGTTAGAGAATATTATCATTTAGAAGGTTTGTTAGGACTTGGGATTTATGAGTTGTAAGTAATTTATCCTTATTTGCTTGATAAGGTTTGTTTGAGGTTGCTGCTAATTGAAATCATTTTCATTTAATGAAATCCATGGTGAAATTATGTGCATGATTTTAAATCTTTAAATTCTTTCATAGTATTAGAGATGAGTTGGTTCCAGTGATGATCATGTGATAACCGGCTATAGTTCTTCATGCATCCCAATAATCACCGTCAGTGTATTATTCATTAAAATTACTCCCCCATCATCTAACCCAATCATCCAAATCATATGATCTCTCCATCATCTTCTCGGTGGGCCACTGGTACTAACAGAATAAAAAAGGAGCGGGTTGCAACCGTGATGGATTCACATATAGATGATGATCACGAAGAAGGCATGAGATCGTTTCTATTAAAAATGTTATTTTATTTATTTTTTACAAGTGAAATTTTTTATTTTTTATGTTTACAATCACAGATCCTATTTAGGACCATATGATTGAGGGAGAATTTTAGATAATTTTTCAATTAGAAAATATGTTAAGACTCAGTTAGGGTTTTATGAATTATAAGTAATTTATCCTTACCCCCTTGATAAGGTTAGTTTGATGTTGCTTGTAAATGTAACCATTTTCATTCAATGAAATCTATGGAGAAATTATGTGCATGATTTTTCATCTTCAAATTCTTTTAAAAACTAGAAGAATTCATGGCTGGGTTGAGCCATGCCGAAGATTGTTCAACCCTAGCCCGTTTACTTATTGGGCGAAATATACAGTTTGGATCCGGCCCATCTAATGGAAGGCCAGCCCATTTACCAAAAATATAATCTCATTGTGTTATACATGTACGTACAGGCTGAGCTAGCATATATAGGATCAGGCAAGACCTATTTAACAATCGGGCCAAAGAATCTGATTAGGTGAGGTACAAAGGCTTGAAAACAAAAATTTGGCACAATGCAGGTCAGTCTTGGTTTTAGATTAGCATTGCTACCTAACATTTTTAAAGTTGTACACCTTGAGTTCAGAATATTATACATTTTCCCTATAAAATCACCCTCAAATTCTACGATGACTAGTATTTCTTCACAATGCTTACTGCTCTAAGTGAGTAAAAGATGAAATGTCCCTTGCTTGAAGCCTCGCACCCTTGTGGATATCGGAAAAACACATTTCTTGCTCTAGCTTAGTTTTAAAGGTCATGGGTATGTGAATTTATGTGAGTTCAAGTTCTCCATGTAATTGAAAAAATGGAAAAGAAAGAATAAATAAACCCATTGTTGGAGATAATGTTTGGTTTAGTTGTTATTGTTAGGATATTAAAAGATTTCAATAAGTTATCCTTATCTTGAGAATAAAGTTGGTTTAGAGTTATTTATATATGTAAGTCTCTTCATTCTATGAAACTTATAGTGAATTTATGAGAATATAGTGAATTGTAAGATTCTATATGGTATCAGAGCTGGGCCTAATGATTGTCTTGCAGTCAAGCCAGGTACGGTTTTATCTTTCCACAATGATCACCTTCCATCTCCCCTCATTCGTGCATCCAAAATCTAAATCTCATAATCTCGCCATTTTCATCAAATTAGTGTGCGATCAAAGCCTTTGGAAGAAATCATGATAGATCTGATCCAGTGGGCCACCAGCACGAACAGACTAAAAAAGGAGTGAGTTGTGATAGGGATGGATCAACTGACATATGGTAATCACAAAAAAAAAAGACGTAAACCATTTTTTTAATAAAAAGGTTAATTGATTTGCTTTTCTAGATAACAAAGGTTTTATTATTTTTTTTATATTTACAACCACAATACTTCCTCTCTGGTGGAATCCGGCCAGTGCACTTTTGGCGATACACTTTTTTTTTTATTGTTAAGTCGTTCCTCTTGGGATTTGAACTCACAACCAATTGACGTTAATACTATTTTAAATTTTACAAATCACATTCTGCCTATAATTTCCACCGTAGAGTTTTTCATGATAGAATGAACATATATATATATATATATATATATATAACAACTATATGAACTAACAATATTTTTCATGCGATTAAAGGGAGATGTTAGAGATAAGACTCTTATCTTATAAATAAGATTGAGTTATTAGAGAGTTTAGGTTAGTTGAGCTTTTCAATAATGTTGTTCCTGTTCAATGTATAAATGAGAAATTTCCTCTCAAGACAATTACGGTGAATTTATGGGAATGCAGTGAATTGTGAAATGGATCATGATCACGTGATCAAGCTAGGAACCAAGTCCTATCCTTTATGCTTTCTTACTAATCACCGTCAATCTTTTTATTTCAATAAATAAAACTCTAACAATTGCCCTCATCCATCCAAAATGCCCAAATCTTACCTTCTTCCCATCTTTGTCAAATTAGACTATCAACCCTTATGAAAGAAATTGCGACAGATCTAATTAAGTGGGCCATAGGTAACAACAGACTCAAAAGGAGTTGGCTGTGACAGTGATACACCCAGAAGGATAGAAGGTGATCACCATGAATATATGAAGATCGATTTCCCTTACTCTACAATTTAGTTTTAGGATATCTAAGTTGTTATTTTTCAATTCTTCATCGAGGAAGAGATTAAAAGTTCTTATTTTTCATTTGTCAATAATCATATCCATTTATGAAAGGACCTTGTGATTGAAGAGGGATGCTGGAGATAATGTTTGGTTTAGTTGTTATCGTTAGAATGTTAAGAGATTTCAGTCGTAGGATAAGATTAGTTTAGAGTCACTTGTAAATTTAAATCTCTTCATTCAATAAAACCTACAATGAGTGAATTTATTGGGATATAGTGAATTGCAAAATTCTATACTCATATTCCAACCCCACCTCCTCAATCCTCTTAAAACATCACACCACATGAGATAATTCCATCCATCTATTATTATTGTTATTATTTTGAAATGGTAACAATTTATTAAAAAAAATTCATATTCTAAGGAACAAAAAAGAGAAAGAGAAACGAGAAAAGGTATAAGAGCATTGTACTACATTCAACTCCAATTATATTACTTCACCCACCCAATGAGAAAATCTCATGACCCCTTCTATCCATCTACTATACTCACACTTGTAATCCTTATTCATTTGAAGTACACCCAAGGAGACAACCTCATTACCCCTTCCATCCACCTATTATAAGTACACCCGTAATCCTTTTTCATTTGAAGTATGTTGAGGCAATTCACATAGGATCAAAGCATGATTGTTTTCACGGCTTACCTTACCTGCCGTCCTGCTCCTCCCCCTCCTATCTCCAATTAAATTCTATCCCAGGGGCCAAGCTGTACCTGAGTTGGTCGGAATGTGTGTATGTGTGAAAAAGAGTGGAACTGGAGGCTCATTGTCGCAAGTAATAAAAATCTTTAGACGAGACAAACCTCGACATTATCTTTGTCCTGCAGCCACGCAGATAGCTCCTGCGCTTCTTAGCTAGCTCTGACATTTTATTACATACAATAATTATAAAAAGATTACCTCTTTGTCCTGTAGCCATGCAGATAGCTCCAACGGTTCTTAGATAGGTTTGACATTTTCTAAGATACAATAATTATTGAAATATTAAATAAAATATCTTCAAACCCATCACAATCTCTGCAACTCTTCTCCTGTATCCCTCGATGTGGTTTAGCCAAATCATTATCAAATGTTGTGTTAAATTGACCAAATCATTATCATATCTCTTACTAATTTTTCAAAGAAAGTTTAAAAGAAGGTAGTCTAAGATCTATCTATATGTGGACTGACTTTATTACTTGAAATTGGGCCAAAAGCAATATAAAAAGGTCGAAGATGCGATAAGCAATTTGGATAGTGGGAAAGTGGTCTCCGCCCAAGAGTTTGATGAGTGATAATGGAGTAGATAGATGGCCTGAATTAATTAGCAAATGTTATTGTTGATCAAGCCTTAATCGTTTGACTAGAATAATAACCCCTGATAACGACAGGCCCGCATAACCCATGGCTAGAGTTTCCTTCATCTAACCACTTTTAAGATTTTCCTGGTAAACAAGTAGTATGGGTGATGCAGTGATTAGGTCATTATTTAAAAATGCAAAAGGTTATAAATTCAAGTCTCACTACCCATACCAATAGAACTGGCAGACTTAAGTAACAAATTTGCAAGAATATTGATTTGCCTATTTAAGCTTAATATTGGTTCTTCCATACTGATTTTCCCGAATTTTTCATCTAAGTCCAATGCTGATAAGCCCCTTAGCCTGACCTACGGGTTCATTTTGCCACATGCAACGAACTGCTCTAGGTTTTTAAAAAAAAAAAATTCACAATGATTCTGTACAAATTGACCGAAAATCTAGGCCACAGAGATATTGTAGGAAGTGGAAAAGATAGAACTTCTGGGCAAGCTTTTAAGCATGTGAACGGAAGTGTGGCGTTTACCATCTGACTAGATGTAGATGGGTAGCCATCATGCAGAGTTTCCCTCAACATTAGGCCTGTTTATTTAGGTCTTGCAAAAAGGACAGGACGGACACCACAAGAAAGGATAAAAAAAAGAAGGCATCTTCTGTTCCAACCGTCCCTTGTGGCGACACAATTCACATAGCCAGTACGGTTCGTCAGCAGTTGGGGGCCCTTTGATGGATGGTTTGCATCATCACCTGGAGTGGGGTCCATATCTTGGTCAAGACAAAGGACAAACTTGTTTGGAATGATCTATGCTGTTGTTTTTCCTCCCCAGCTTACTAAGGCTGCTGCATTTCCAATAATTGTGGCGAGAGCTGTCACATAGGCCCGATTTAGCCCAATATCCAATGGCTCTGACTCAAAGAAATGTCATACATTTTTTTTTATTTTTTTGGGCACCAAAATGAGTCACCGTGGAGTCCATGCCCAAATTCACTTATATCCGACTGTGACGGCGGATTCTCAACCAATTTCAAGGACTCACTAACTCAATCATTTCAAACGCAGTGAAGTCAGATTTACCCGTTGGCTAGGCATAGTGGTTTCGGTCTGCCTCTCTACTTCTTTGGCTTGAGCCGGGGGTGAAATCAGAAGCTCTGCTTTGGAGGGGGCACTATTTCTAGATTCTGGCAGGGTAGATGAGATTGTAAAGAGGTTAAAATTTTTAAATTCTAACGGGATAAAAAAGAGCTTTCATTTGAGTAAAATTTTAAAATGCTTGGAAAAAAATATGACATTTTAAAATGCCAAGAGGTAAGATTTCATATCATGTTAAAAAACCCAAGTACATAAAATTTTTAGCAAAAATTCTACTAAAAGAACAGGTTGTAAAAAAAAAACCTAACAATACACGAGCAATTTCCAATTTGTTTGGAGGCCTCATAATAGTGAGCCTCCCATGCACAATGATCCATGGCAATTGAAGCACATGACTTTACCATTACATGTCTTTCTTTGAGAGAGAGAGAGAGAGAGAGAGAGTATTATGCACAATACAATTTACGCAGTTCCAATCTGAGTTCAGCAAGGTTCAAGTCAATGTCGTTTATCCTAATTTGATGATTAGCTTTGAACTTTAAGTAAGACATGGACGTGATCCATTTACTCCTTTAAATATAATAGTTGGGTTACATTTGATTATTCAACCTTTCTTTCCAGACACAACACTGTCGCATGGAAAGCAACGGAATTGAAATTATATGAGTGACGTTTGCCGTGGGTGGACACCACTCAGAGGGTACGGACTCAAAGCAATTATGCTAAACTTGGGTCAAAGACAGAAGATCAGCTGCTAAGATAAGAAGCCTCGTTTTTTTTTTTTTTTTTGGTTTTTAACAATGTTGCACTATTGGCCGAAAGTGATAACTTTTAATGAAGGGACTCAAGATGAGATGGCATGTTTGTAAGAGCCTGTTTTAGGCATTGTTCTCATGCTAGTCCGCTGAGACTATACTCCTTAAAAATTATTTGATAATATTATATTAAAATACTTTTATGAGAATATATCATACAAAACTTCTTTCGTAACATTATAAATAAATTTCTCCAACAAATAAAAGTAAGAGAATTATATGATTTAAAATATGGGACCCACTTTTATAGGAATTATAATGTGAGCCTACCTTTATTTAATATAAATATGGTACCATTTTTAAGGATTATAGCGCAAAACGAACCTTTAAAAATTAAAATATAGGCTTACATTTATAGGATTTATAATGTGAGTCCACTTTTGTGATCAAAATGTTACCTACATTTAGGAATAACAAAGTGAGCCACATTTTTTTATGATTTTGTATATTAGACCCACATTTAAAAATTAAAATATGATGCTCACTTTAGAAATTAGAATTGATTATAATGTAGGGCTTTCTTGTTTGTTGATTGTGAACACATGACCTACTTTAAAAAAACGTAGCACCAACCTTTATAAATTAGAACATGCAGCCATATTCATAAAAAAAATAATGTAGACTCACATTCATAGGAATTACAATGTGGTACCACATTTTGTAATTGTGACCATAAACCCTCTGTAAGAATTATAGGTGGATTCATAATGTGGGCCCATATTAATAAGAATTACAATGTGATACCACTTTTTGTGATTGTGACCATAAACCCATCTATAAGAATTATAAAGTAGGGTCACTTTTTTTATTGTGATCATACAATCTACCTTAAAAAATTAGAGCATGGGGCCTACACTTAAAGATTTATAATGTGGTCCCACTATTATAAGAAATTAAGAATTATAATATAAGTATATTTTTTTTTGTGATTGTTACCATGTGACCCATTTTACAAATAAAAAAATAGAGTCACTTTCATTGAGATAATTTAAGAGATAACAATTGTACAAAAAAATAATTTTTTTGTTCCGAGTTTCTTATACAGCGGTTTATGATTTTGAAATTATTTTCAAAAGAAAAAAAAATTGAAATAGTGATTTGCACTTACCAAATTTCTTTTCGGCCGCCTTATCTCATGGGCAAATAAAAGCATCCAAATTACACGATACAAAACACACTACCGTGACAAAGGCCACTCAATGAGGAATGTGAGATGCGGTAGAAAATGCCATAGAAGGTTGATTTTCATAGATTCTCAGCGTAAAATCACCAATTTTTATAATTTTTTAATATTAATAAGCCCACCCTAATGCCACGTATTTGATGTTCCGTATGTTCAAACCAAATATTTTCTTTCGAAAATGGGATCTTGGTTGATCCGCCTCTTTCTCCGTTGTGGGTGTCAATCAAGTACTGGATCCGACCTTTTTTATTTTGGGCCTTACTATTCCCCGTGCTACTAAAAAATTAAAAGTAATGTTGGATCATGGCGCTAAAGTGGATGTGCAAAAAGTCCGAAAAGTAAAAAGTCATGATGCACCCATCCATTATGGTGTATAAGTAGGCTCCCACATTTGGGGTCTTTGAGACAATTGATTTGATTGGGATGGCAGGATATGCATGCTCCAAAACATTTTCATCGTGCCCAGTCATTCTGACTTTACTAGGTATTTACCATCTCATTTTAGTGGACCACCATATCACTAGCGGTCGCAATTCATATTTCGTCAGCCACTTCCCATTTTATCGTCAACCGCTATGCTTGTGAGTTTGAAAAAGGAGTGGTCTGTGGCAGGCATTTTCACAACCTTGTGGGAATTTTTAGTCCGAGAAAATTAAGCCCCACCATAGACGAATAGTTGCCTCCAACCCTAATTAGGTGCATACAATTTTACGGCTAAAAGACCTGGCTACGATTGCCCACGTTTATCATTTTGTCATGGTTGCTGTGGTCCTGCAGCGACCATTTTACGCACGAGCTTCTAAAATGGTGTAGAGGGTGGTGGGAAGATGATGATGGCTTTGTGCCCTTTCAGCCGCAGATGCCTTTTGGCTTACTCTAGTGGTCCCCACATTATAGCCCGTGACCTCACATATGGTCACTGGTACGTATGTAAAAATGTAAACCACAAATGTGATATGTATGGATGGTGGATGTCCATTCCCCACGGCGTGTCCTCATCCTCCATTTGATGTAATCGTTCTAGTACCATCTCGAAATAAACGTCGCCCAATGTATCACAAGAACTAATAGAAGGACAAAAAAATTTCAGTTGGACGCTATGGGGCTGCTTGGGGCCATTTTTGACTACTCGACGAGGACAATGTTCTCCGGCAAGTAGGCTGTATACTGCAAATGTGCAGTCCAGGTCTAGCTCATGGAGCCCAATTTAACTATGTCTTTATGAGAATTGCTAGAAAAACAGTAATTTTATCCTTTTACGTACAAAAAAATAATAAAATAATAAAATTTTAAAAATACCCCGATCTCGCCCTCCCTCCCTCCCTCTCTCCTCTCTCTTCTCTTTTCCTGCCCTTTCCCTCTAGTTGGCGATGAGCTTCGGCCAGTTGAAGGGGGACTCTCCCTCTTCCTCTCTTTAGTCCTCTTCATCTCCTCTCCGTCCCTTTTTCCTCTTGCTCTTCCTCTCATCTCCCTCCTCCTTTTTCCTCGCCTCTCCCTCCCTCTTCCTCTCCTCTCCTCTCCTCCCTCTTCCTCTTTGTTTTCCTCTCCTCATCTCCTCGTGCTCCACGTTCTCCAGAGTTAGACAGTGAGTGCCCGGTCGAGTTTGACCTTGGGAACCGCAACAGCCGCTACGATGATTTTGACTGGATCAGCCGGTTTTGGATCGGGAGTGAAGTCCGAATTAGGTCAATCACCTCTGGATGCGACTGCACTTGCTCCGACAAATCCACCATGATCATAATGTGATCAAACGATGTCTTCGCCTCTCCGTCCGAGATCGTGCTTTTTGCGCAGGGAGATCCCAGTCTCCTTGCACAAGGGAGATCGCGTGAGGAACGGGAGAAAGGGGGGAAGGGAGGAAAGAGGGAGGGAGAGGGAAAGAGAGAGAAAATAGAGGGAGGGAGAGGGAGAGGAGGAGGGAGAGAGAGAGAGAGGGTGGGGAAGGAGAGGAAAAGCCCATTGGCTGGAGCTCATCGCCGGCAGAAGGGAAAGGGGAGGAGAGAGGAGGGAGGAAGGGAGAAAGAAGTGTGTGGGGGAGAGAAGGGTATTTTGGGGATTTTAGAATTTTTTTTCATGTGTGATGAGAGATAAAAATTGTGTTCATCCATCAATTCTCTATCTTTATCAATGGGAAGTTAGTAATACCAAGAAATGGCTAATTTCAAAAATAAGTAAATAAAAAGTGACTTCAATAAATTATCATAGTCCTTAACTAAACAATTTTAAAAGTTTAATAGCTTCTTAGAGTTATAAATATTGGAAGAGTGTAAAAAGGGCTCTAATGCCAACAATTGAAAAGATCATCAAGAAGCTTCAAAGATCAAAAGTGAGGCGAGGAAGTTAAGATGTCCTTGTGGTGGTGAAAGCTTCCACTCCCATATCACACCCAACAAGATGCCTATGGCTTACCTTAATATATTGGTGGACGGGACATTGTCCTCAAGTCGTTTCCTATGGTGGTACTCTTGTAATTATTTAAAGCAAGAGGTCGAGAAACTATATAGAAACTTCAGGCAGATCTGGTAAACCATCTTTTCGAGGAAAAACTTTCAGTTTTCCATGGAAACACAGAAAACCATATTTGGAAAAAGCGTGGAACGCGAACAACCACTGTTCACGTTCCATGCTCCTGCAGAAAAGGGGGGTTAGACCCTCCTGTCTGACCCGTGGAATCCACGGCAACACAAAATGCGTTGCTACAATACCACGGGCTAGGGTACTGAGAGTGGGCCATGATCTGACATTTGTGGGTCCCATTAACAAAATCAGTACTGTGCAAATTTGTTTCCATCTAAAAAATGGCTACAACACTAATTTTCAGCCGTCGGATCATCTTCTATGTTGAGATATTTTAAAAAATGTAAACAATGCTAGAGATATAAATCTGAACTTCTATAGGCCCCTTTTGAAAAATCCAGATTGTTGGATCTGATCTAGAGGCCAGGAATAACTATGGGACCAAATTTCTTAACGTGAGGCCTCATTGATCATGATATATAGGCCAAAACGTTGGAAGCCATTGATTTCTTAAAGATTTTTTTCCTCAAAAATTGTCTTTTTTGCCCAACTTAATTTTTATGATGGAGAATGGATTGATTTCAGTCTCCAAAAAGTATTTTTGTAACCATATAATCGTCTCATCCCTGCAAGACGTTGTCAAACATGCCCTTCATGTCTACCACAATACTCTACACCCACATCCCTTTGCCATTGCCTCCATTCTCTTATATATCTCTCTTGGGTGTCTCTGTCCTGACCGCTTTTTTTCACTGGTTAAGTGTGCCCAACATTAACAAACCCGCCACCCCACTCTCTCTCTCTCTCTCTCTCTCTCTCTCTCTCTCTCTCAACATTAACAACAAACACACCACCCCACTCTCTCTCTCTCTCTCCCTCCGTGGTTCATCGTCTTTATTCTTATTCCACATTCGCGCTCTCTCTCTCCTTGAAAAATGGAAATAATGAAACAAACAAACTAGAAGATCCTAAATATAATCCTACAAAAAAGGCGAGGCAAAGGCTAGGCTTCGCTCTCTCTTCCATCCACTTCCACCTCAGACTCCAGGAGTTTTAAGTTTTAACATATCCATCTCCTCCTCATACTTCTGAAGAACAAGACTATAAACAGTAATAAATAACAAAAGCCGAAACAAGCGAGGGCGAGGGATTTTTGGTTTGGAGAGGTTGTGAAATGAGGTTCAACGGAGAAATCTCGTCGTATCGAAATGAGGAAGAAAGAGAGAGCGATCGAAATCCCACCCACCACCACCACCATAACCACCACCAGCACCAGCCGCCGCAGCAGCAAAAACTCGTTGTTGGGTACGCTCTAACGTCGAAAAAGATCAAGAGCTTCTTGCAGCCCAAGCTTGAAGGACTCGCTAGGTACAAAAAATATAACCCTTTACATTACTTGCATCTCTCCATTTCACCTACTTATCTTCTGTTTTCCAAATCAGTCCAACTTCCACGATTTTTTATTTTCTTTTCTTCTTCTTTCATGTTATTTTCATCATTCTTCTTCTTCTTCTTCTTCTTCTTCTTCTTCTTTTTGGTGAATATCTTGAATTTTAATTGCGGAAGATTAGATAAAAATATTGATATGCAAATGCGGAAAATTTGTCAAAATTTCGTTGGTCTACAGGTGGAGGGGAACACTAATATCTTGAAGTTCTTTTTCTTCTTCTTTCCTTTTAAAAGTTTTAAAATATGAAACGTGTTTTGTTGTTGTGTTTATTGATGTGGTGAGTGAGGCTCCTGGTGCGTCTTTACCATAATATATATATATCATGAGCTGGAATATTCTGCTATTATGGATGTGTCTTTACCATATTATATGTGAGGAACAATTCAAAACCAATTTATGATGCCCTGGTGCTTTTGAATTTATATGTCATAAGCTGGATTTGTTGTTTGGTTCTGTTATATTTGTGAGTTTTGCTCATAGGTTTCTTGGAATTGCCATGTGAAGATATACTATTTTGATAGCACGTGACCCTCCTTTGAAGGAAGGTTACTGGGGGTAGGTGGTTATTGGTGAAGGACTTCAACTATAAAGATGGAAAAGGATGTTGATTTGGCTTTCTATGTGTGATTTTGCAGTGGTGCCTGGTGAAGAAGAAGAACAATAAGAGAGAGAGAGAGAGAGAGAGAGAGAGAGAGAGAGAGAGCAGAATCTCTCTGTATTATGACTTTTGATTTCCTAATTTCGTATGTTTCACTGTAATGCGTAAATTTCAGAGGATATAATGTAGTAATCGCTTGAAGCAGTTGTAATCTAAATTCTATACACAACAGAAATGACATCTGAAGCTTAGGATGGACTTCATTTTTCTCTGAAATGCATTGATAACCAGCTCATTTCAACAAAGCTAGAAGGCTACAATGATTCTTCTTAAGGCTAAAAAAGGCTTGCAATCCTAGCTTTAATCTAATCATGTACCATATATGTCCTTAGTGTTAACTGTTCATTCTATTGTAATCCAATTTTGATATCAGATCAGATACATGTTCCGTTTGTTGCGGCATTGATGTTTTTATTCTGAGCCTGCTTGTTGAATTTTAGGTGTTTGTTATGGCATAATGATTTTGTCAAAAATTTAGACTTTCTACATTTAAGAAAAACTTCTTTTTTTCCAACTAATGTATTGTATCATTGTGATTTGGGTTTTCCATGGACAGTGATGCTTCTTCTTCAGAATCTCTCACATTTGCAGGTTTTTCAAACTAGAAAGTCACTTTTATTTTCTACTTTTAGCTGCTGCTCCTGCCTCTGCCTCTGCCTCCAGACAATTCTAGTAATTGAATATGAAACTTTCAAAATATGGTGCAGGAAAAAGGGAATATTATTTGTTGCAATCGACCAAAACAGGCCTCTTTCTGATCAAGGACCATTTGACATTGTTTTACATAAGGTTAGCGTATCTGTTATGTTCCTTGTTTTCTGCTCATCTGTAACACCTCTTTAGATTGTGAACCCGGTTGAATACTCACCAATTTTTCAATTATATTTAACACTGCGGCTGCATTTGCCTCCTTGCTATTTTTGGAGAGGAGAATTTTTTTCCTGAATTTGGAAATTTTATCAGTAGAAGCTCCCTAGTAATCGAGAGTTTAATCTTCTTCAGCAACAATGAGGCAAACGGGTTTCTTTTTTCTTTGTTTTTCTATATTATAATTCTATTTGTTCCTGTGTAATCCAGTTGACCGGAAGGGAGTGGCGTCAAATTCTTGAGGTTAGTCAGTCTGAACCCATGAAGCTTGTATTTTTCATGCAGATATGCTTACATTACAGACTTATGTATTTTATTGAACACTTTGAAAGTTTTTTCCACTTCAGATGCAAGTACTTTTATGTCTAAATATTTTCATTATTGTTTGTCTCTAGTGCTGTAATATCATCTAAACGAACTTCTCACTTCATTGCATATTCCTGGGTTGTCTTCTGGTGCATTTCATGTCTATATGTTTTTGGCACATGCCTGGTTTCCAGTCATGTGTCCTATTAGTTATATCTGGAATCTGAAATATAAATTGCTTGAGGGCTTGCTTGTTTGCAAAGAGAATATATATTTCTATTGACAAACCATGATCATCCTGGAAATGGGTTTCTTCCGCCAGGTACCCTACAAAAGGCTTTTCCAATTTTTCTTCTAGTGCTGCTGCTTAGAACTCACTGGAAAGTTTAAATTATGTGTGTTTGTTTGCAAAATCGGAAGGATAATTTGTTGGAACTTCTCTGGTTCAACTTTTATGTATCTCAAAAAGGCATTTCTGTTCAGAATTATTGAAATTGCTTGTCTTGTCATGTCAAAAATATGCACCACTTAATAAGAATGATAAACAAACTTATAGCGGGTGGAGCAGAACAATCTGGTCAGAAAGTTAACTTGTAACTTTTGGATTGCAAGTGTTAAACAGTAACTGACTTTATGCAGTGATGAGACTCTCATCCAACCATCTAATCTGTATTAGGATATATGATGAGAAAGTTGGTGGTTTGCTCTGCCTATACATGGGATGCTTTATGTCACTGAGATGGAAGTTTAAACTATGGAACTTTTTAGCTTTCCAGCTACTTATTATTTCCACTGAACTACTCTTCTGTACTTAATATCTCTCTCTCTCTCTCTCTCTCTCTCTCTCTGTCTGTCTGTGCGTGTGTGTGCGCATGTGCTTGTCTGCATTTTAAATTCAGAAATTGAATGATCCATGCACCTCAAATTCTCTCCTTCCTCTCTTCTTTTGAAGGATTACAGGCAAAACCATCCTGAAGTAACAGTTCTCGACCCTCCAGATGCCATTCAGCATGTGCACAATCGCCAATCGATGCTCCAGGATGTTGCTGATCTGAACTTGTCTGACTGCTATGGTAATTCATTCATGGATTTCCTAGATTAAATAATATTTCAATAATTTTTATAGCTTTAAGGCTGTCATGTGGTTCATGAAGTTCCCATATCTACACTGCACAATTGGTAAAATTGTAACCCAATACTTTTTCATCATATGGATCTGGCAGTTTCACTAGTTAACATCATTGATGACCAATCGTTGCAGGAAAAGTTTGTGTTCCTAAACAACTAGTTATCACCAAAGATCCATATTCCATTCCTGATGCAGTGATTAAAGCGGGGCTGACATTGCCATTAGGTATGCTTACGTGTTGCATATTTGATATTTCCACTTTCTCAAACTTTCATTAATGTTGCCATAATTTGGATCAGTGCCCTGAATGGTGGAAATGTGAGGCCATTCTTGAGCCTACCCTTGATGATTTGTGTAATTAGGCATGCTGTCAATGGGTTTCATTAGGCTTAAAGACCCAAACTGAGAATTAATGGTTTGGAACCAGTTCTTATCCCAACAAGTCCTGCTTGAGACTGATGCTTAAGACCTGATGTGATCATGCTAGACCCATATTATGGGCTACGGCCCATCAGGTCAGATAGGAGTCATCCTGGGATGAGGATGGGGCTATTGGGTTAGGACTGGGTGTCATGTGCATAATAGGGTTACTCTATGTTCTCTTTTGCTCAATGATAAGAGAGACCTTTAATTAGCATTTTTAAATGGCATTAGGAGTCTATATAACTTCATATGGTTAGTCAAAGAAGCAAGATGGGAATCAGGAACTCTAAAACCTGAGGCTCCAGGAGACCATGTTTTGCACTTATACCTGAATAAATACTCTTGAAACCTACGAACCCAGAAGGCGTTTTTCCAAACTCATTGAAATTCTGAAATCTTTACTGCAGGAGCCTGCATACCTATTCTCAATTGTTTTAATTGGTTATATTCGATCATTTCAAAGTGAATGCCTAATCACACAAATCAACATTATAATCACTGATAAAAGAAGGATTCAGCACTCTTTGTTACCTTCTGTTTAAAATACGTACATGTATTTATCAGTTACCTTCTGTTTCAGTTGCTAAGCCATTGGTTGTGGATGGAAGTGCAAAGTCTCATGAACTCTCTCTTGCATATGATCAGTTTTCTCTGTCGAAGCTTGATCCTCCCTTGGTTCTACAGGAGTTTGTTAATCATGGTATACCATTGTAATTAGGCCAACAGCGTCACACTTCATCATGTTTTTTAACTGCATTGTTTTGGGGGGTGCTACTGACAGACATGTAAGGTTGGTAGGGAGGAAAACAGGTCCTAAATATCTGAAGGACCTGTACTAAAAAGATCAGGTGAGGGTCTAATTTGGAACCGTTTTCAGTTTGAGGCTGGTTTTGGGTCCACGTACCTGAGGACATGGATTCCTGAAACTTAGGGTGAAACTCGGGGAGGCTAGGGTGCTATTGAGCAGCTCAATCCCAGCTCGAATTGCACAAGGGCAAGCCTGAGCGTGGATCAGATCCAAATCGCCAAGCCCAAGCCTGAGCCCATATTCAAAATCTATGCCAGAATAACTGGTTAAGGCAGACTGAAACCAATGGTCTTTGAAATTAGGACCCTGCTCTCGCAGGGTATATGTCTTACAATTTGCTGCATGCTGGCAAACTTCTTGACAGCATTATTAATAGTGAAACTTTCTCCTGTTTACATCCAGGGGGTGTTCTCTTTAAGGTTTATATTGTTGGTGAAGCTGTAAAGGTAGTACGACGATTTTCCCTCCCAGATGTCAATAGACGTGAGGTATTGAACAATGCTGGAGTCTACCAGTTCCCTAGAGTTTCTTGTGCTGCTGCTTCTGCTGATGATGCAGATCTTGATCCCCACGTAGCAGGTGTTGTCAAAGTGTATCTTTTCTTTGTTTCAGTTTTACCCGGATAAGTTTGGTTTAGCTTTTGAAGGTTGCTGCAAAACCCTTTTGTCTTCGTGCTAGTCAGTCCTGAAAGACTATTTTGCTTTGGTACAGAGCTTCCTCCACGACCTTTGCTTGAAAGGCTTGCAAGAGAGCTCCGCCGGAGATTGGTAAGTCAACGGTAATTCCGGTGCTGATTATAGATCTCTTTTTGTTCTTGTAGCACTCATGTTGTTCAATGTTTGATTTGACTAATGTTAAATATTTTCTGTCGTTCTTGTGATATGTAGGGTCTCCGACTGTTCAACATAGATATAATTCGAGAACTTGGGACAAGGGACCATTTTTATGTTATTGACATCAACTACTTCCCTGGCAAGTGAAACCCTTTCTGATGAACTTTTAAAATCCTCATTGGTTTTTAGCAATGTCATCTTGAAAATTCAGATGTGGGAAGCATAAAGCATGAGAGAGAGAGAGAGAGAGAGAGAGAGGGAGAGAGAGATCAAATTCCAGCTGAATATAGGATCATTTACTAAACAAAATTTCCATGTCGAGTAAATTTATTGTGATGACAGTTGATACAACCTTGTTTCTTGATCACACCCGTAGTGTTACTGTAAATGACCGTTCCAGTTTCCAGTTCATCAGTAAATTCAAACAACTTGTGCTGATTACATACCTCTACCTTTTGTAGATGGCCCCTCGGACGTCTTCCCTTAAATGTGGTTTGTTTTGTGATTTTTTGGCTTTCGGATTGCACTCCTAGTGTTTTGAAATTTTGTGCATACAAGAACCAAGTAATAGAACCTTCTTTTGTGGGAGATGCTTGAAGGCATCCTTCAGCCATGATGAGGTCCATCAGAATCTCTGGATGCTAACCACAACCTCATTTACTAAAATCGATGGGATTGCAAACTATTTCTGAGCACAAGTCACCACCCTGCTCTTCTGCTGCGAAATTTATAAGCTTATTGGAGCAATAAATATGCTTCAGACAGTCGTTCACAAAATGATCATGGTTGAATTGATACATGAATGTCACTCTTGCATTCTGTCAAATCTATGTAGCTTATGTGCATGCACTTGTGTGTTGGTTCTTAGACGGCACTTCCTCTTAAATGTTTGCAGGGTATGGGAAGATGCCAGAATATGAGCACATATTTACGGACTTCCTCCTAAGCCTGGTTGAGCAACAGTTGAAGATGCCATGTACACCTTGACATGCAAATGTCGCACTGACCTGATTCCTTAGTGGGATTTCACATTTGATTACATGTACAAAGACCTGTATCATCTTGTCTGCAGCTTAGTTTAGGGTAAAAATGGATCTCTTAGCTGCTGTAATTACTGACTGGTTTGGCACACTTTTTATGATCTACAGAAGTTCATCAATAATGGGGAACCTTTTTGTTTTTTAAATCGCATCATTTCTTAATTTTCAGCTGCTCTCAGAGAATCAAGTCTCCAATACCTTTTCACATTATCTTCTGTAACTGGATGTGAATTCATTCTCTCATTGTAACCAACATTCATTTTTTTTTGTTCTGTCATTGTTTTGTATTTTTCAGTTTTTCTCTTCATTTGATAATCTGGATAGGGTATCAGTTTTATTCTTGTAGCTGGTGATGATTTCTGCTTGTATTCCTGTCCTCGTGGACAAAAGTAAAACACAGGTTTAAAGTTCTTGGCATGTGAACTCTGATTTTCTTGATTGAAGAAGGTTTCCAGTTTTTCATTATAATTAGCATTCAAAATTTATTCCAGTAACTCTACTCATGATATAGTAGAACTGCTTTACAAGACGGCTGCATCAAGCATATCTTGGCAGCCAGTCGGGTTAAACAGGTTACCCGCCCTCAACTCGCCCTTACCATAGCTAGCACTCTTTTCCGGATTTGGGTTGGATACAGATTTAGAAATTTTTATCAAAGTCAAGTTTGTGGAGGTTCCCACTAGCTTTCCTTGTCCCATGTATAGCTTCTCTACCTATTGTCTCAATAGAATATGACACGCGTGTAGCGCAGTTCGCAAAAAATACCTCCTGTTGATGTGATGTGGATTTCAGCCTTGTATGCAAGAGAACATATATATTTCAACTATCCATTACCACTGGCCAGGCATTTTTGGTATGAAATAAGTGAACTCACATCTCATGTTCGATGCAGGGCGCAGGTTCAGGTCCATCCCGGCAATTATTATACCGAAAGCGCTGGCATCCGTAGGTTTGGTTCACGGCCAGTAGAACTTCACTGTTGCTTGATGACTTGTGTGAAATGCCGAGAACGAACTGCTATCAGCATTCGCCATATTGTAAATATGCGAGAGAAGTGTTAACTAGGTCTATATATCTACGCACTGCTAAAATTCAGCAAGGGCATGTTTGACGACAGTTCACACAGTAGATTTCTGGCTAGTTTTCCTCGCAATCGAGTAAAATCGACATTTGTGAAATGCCTTGATCGTATGAGAGGATTTCTTTTTATACATAAAATTTCTACAGAAGCACAGAAACTTTCAGTCAAGCCTCCCTCCATCAGACACTTTCTGCGCATTAGTGGAATTGCGGGTGAACAGTAATGTAGGTGGTAATATGCTATCATGTTTTGGGTTTTTGGGAACATACCTTATGAGTCCCAAAATAAAAATCTACACTGTCTATAATCTCTAAAAGGCTCATAACAGCAAGGTGTCAAATTACAATTGTTGATACTCAATATATTTTGAGATATTTAGAAAAACATCCACTACTTTTAAAAAAATTTTAAATTTTTGTGAAACCCACAATGAAAATCCAAACCATCTATCATCTCTATAAAGTCCGAAATGGCATAAGGGTCAAATTTGGGATCCTAATTCATCAAGGAAGGGTGAGAAAATCATGAAACAATCCCTTCATCCATCATCTCCTTCGTCCATCATCTCCAACAAAAAAAAAAAAAACTCTGTGCACAAATATAATCCCATGGGCGCATGAATAATAGTTCTGGGCGGTAATTGGCTTTAATGTTTTGGGCTTTTGGCAACTTACCTTGTGGGTCCCAAATTAAAAATCCAAACCGTTCATCATTTCTAGAAGGTCCAACACAGCCAAGGTGTCAAATATCAACAGTTAATAATTTATATATTTTGAGATGTTTATAAAAACATCCACAACTTTTAAGTTTTTTTTTTAAATTTTATGAAAATACAAACTGTCTATCTGTAGGTGGCCCAAAACTATTAAGGGTTCAAATTTTAGTATTTAATTCATTGTGGATTATGAAAAAATAGTAAAAAAACTTGTGACCTAGGGTTGTAATGTATACAAATCCATGATCTACCCTTTTTGCCAAATATGGATTCTTTTGTTAAGAAATCACAAATCCATAGTGATGAGCATACCGTATAAGAAGAATGAAGAAATCCTCTGGATAAAGAAAAATCTTCTATTTTGTGGATGCTTGCCAAACGTGCCATAAAAGCGTCGAAATAGCTGCTTCCATATCATCATTGTTCTGACATAAGAACTTGTACTCTTAAAAGGAAGATGTAGATGCCTGCCTGATGTACAATAACATATTTTGACATTTCCATGGCATCCATCCATGTCACAGTTTCTCAGTTATGAAAGAAATTTCTTGATTGCCAAATCAATAACATAATTTAACTTAATCTAATGGTGGTTAATATATATTGGAATTTTTTTTTTGGTAGACCTCAAAGACATAGGAAAGGCTTTTGTAAAAGGGGAATGGATAGACCTCAGGGGTTAATATATTGGATGTTGGCACGGCACACACAGATAAAATGGTGGTTTGGATTAGCTATCAACAAGATAAAGATTTTAAGCTAGTTACTGATTTTGGTGTTTATTATCCTTCACAGAGCATTGGATTTCGATCCAATGGCTATGCATGTGCAACAAAGCTTACCATGAGTGATTGTGATCTAAACAACTTGCATTTCACAAGCCGCTAGGGCGAGACCCTTTTTACAAAAAAATGCATTTGGTTGATCTAAATCAATTGTGTGTCATTATCTATTTGCACCCCGACCGTTTAATGCTTTTTTTTTCTGTAGAACACTTGAGACAAGTCTGTCAAATTCCTTCACGACTTTTATATTTTTCAACTCCAGTACCCTAATATTTTAATCAGGACCATTCAGATTTTTATTAAACTAATAAAACCCAAATGTAGTTTCATGTCTTAAACATCAATGAAGAGTTTACATATGCAATCCATTCCATTCAAAATTTACTCATACAAATATGGTATCGTGTTTCATGTTTAAAATTTACATAGATAAAATTCAAATATTTAAAATTTTACATACACTAATATAATTTTAATTTCCATGAGTAAACATCAAAATAACATTTAAAAAAAAGCAAACAGTCACACAATAAAACTTACATGGGTGAAGTTGTCATATAATAAAATTAGTATGGGCCAGCTTTTGTCATATGGCAAAAGTTGTAAAAGAATAATTAACAATGATCGTCTTGACATTCATGTTTGTTTGAGAAAGTTATTTTTTCCTCCTATCTAAGACAAGAGCAAATGGTATTATAGGCAGCTGACTGAAGCATCCCCAAGCCGCGTAAAGCACTAAGATTTGTTTTAATCAATTTGTAGTTAAATAGTCCCAAAAACGTAGGCTTACAAAACGGTACCTTAGCCTGAAAATTACCATAGTCAGTTTTGGCCACAGCAGTAATTCGATATCGTAGTCCAAAGCCCTGTTTGTCCTGGGTCAGAGCCAGGATGGTAATTACGGTTTCCTTCTCCCTTCTCTTTGAACTTGATGCTGTCACTGGCAGCGATCAAGGGTTGTACACCCAGTCAAGTCACTTTCTATGGTTACACAGAGTCAGTCGTACACTAAACCAGTGGTTCGGAATCATGTGAAAAAGGTAATATCACAGTTAGAGTCCTACAGGTTTTTATTCAACCAGGGCTGGGCTAGCAACATTCAAGCCAACCTTTTCTTACGCAGTTTTTTTAGTCATGGCTGTGTGAGGATTTCCTTTCTCTATCTTGGTCAGAATACATTACAGCAATCTAGTAGGGCAGGCTCGGACACCTAAACCACTTTTGCTGGGGAGAATGAAAATGGTTTCCCAAGCACAAACACCCCTAACTCGTCCATTTTCTTTTTTCTAACTGTCTTTCTTTCTTTTCTTTTTATGAAGAGACATTCGTTTAAAAGAAAACATACAAACAATAGATAATAGGGAAGACCCTAACAAAAACCAACAAAACCAAGAGGACCAAATAAGTCCACCTCTGAAAGGCTACTGTCCTTCAAAGAGAGCCTTTGGATAAAGTTCAGCAATCTCCTACCATGAAAATAGTGAGAATCCTTCCACACCTCGTCTGGGTAGAGTGCCTTTTAAATTGGAGGGATGCAATATGCAACCTGTGGCATGTCACCCAAAACTTGGATTTATGTTGCTTTAATTTAAATTTGATGGAGGGAGGATGGATTTGGTTCCATGTGTTTTTTTTGGTATCCCAGCCTCAGTGGGGCTGGGACCCCTAGCCTTTGGGTGAGAAAAGATTCTTGGCCAGGTTCAAACCCTAGTCAGGCCAGTAAGAATGACACAGCCCTAGGGTTAGGGCTTGCATGGAATGTCGAAGCACATATCCAAGGACACTTCAAATTGTCTTCAACAAGACATCAAGATACGAGGACGCGCCTCCAGGGATAAAACCCACAAATCTATCTATTAATTAATTAAATCTGAATAATTCTTTACTACAAATGCCATATAAATAAAAAAGAAAACTTAAAAAGTTTTAAAAAATCTAATCGACAAAGAAAACGAAATAATATAGGAAACTAAATTCTAAACACAACCCATAAAATAAAATAAAATCTAATGACATATAATTACTAAATAAAAGCCTAAATCTATTTGGGCCCTATACATGTAGCCATTAAGGTCTACCCTTGCATCAAAGAACCAACACCTCTTACCACTAGGGTAAGAGCCCTTGGCTAACAAGGGTAGGAGTTCCACATGCTAGCCCCTCCATTTTCACTCTCTATTCGCTACATGGGGAAAGTGATAAGTGGGGTGTTTTTTCCAACAAAAAAGGGAGAAACCCCATCCCCACTTTGTCTATTGTTCAATGGAAAAAATTTGAAGTGGATTTAAGAGATTCAATGGTTAAAAGAGGAACAGATCATGTTACCCCTTAGCCCTTTTGCAGCCAGCATGAATAAACTAAGCATTTCAACAAAAACAAATTATAATAACAAAGACAATCTAGCAATTTGTCTTTCAATATGAATATTAAATCCTTGATGTTTCAAGCAATATGGAAATCACAACACTGATAAGGTTCAGACTGAGCGAGATTTTAATCATACTGTAGAAAAACGAGTTAAACAGGAAAAACGCTCATTAACTGTCCTCCACTGAACGCATTGCTCTGAAGTGTTTTTCAATCTCCTCAACGGTACTGGAACAACATAAATAAAAAATTAAATTGATTGCCAATAAATTTAAAGCCCCCCAAATACACACACACACACAAATTTAAAAAAAAAAACAACAAAAAGATGTCTACAGATGAATAAATAGTCTGGATCAAGAAAAGGAGGCATTCAATCAAATTGTAAGCCCAAATATGGCACAATACTCAAAGTGTTAATTTGATAAGACGCACCAACTGCATAAGAAAAGCAGGATATGGCTATCAAACTATGGACAACACTTGGGTGTCCCCAACATGAAAGATGCAGTTCAGACACATCATCATTATCCTGATCAAAGCCTTATCCATTAAATAACCATTCATCATTAAATACAAGCAAGGAGAGCTACCTTAATAAAGCCGATCTCCTTGGCATTGCTGCGGAAGCACTGCCTGCAGCACATAAGCCCATACTTCCTGATCAACCCATGCGGGTTTCCACAGACTCGGCTGAAAAAAAGCTACCACTTCTCAGATTAAAAAATAATAATGATGATGATAATGACGTAATGAAACATAGAAATATGCAAGCTCTCTGATAAATCTCAACCGAAACATTATCATATGTAATCAAAATGATAGGATATCTTTGCTGAAGGAAAGCGTCCCACACATTTAATAGCAGATCAATTCAGTTCAAGTAAGTGCAAATATGATTCAAAAGTTAACCCAACAACAACAAAGAATAAGGAGAAGATAAACAGAGCTTCAATTCACATGATAGAAAATCACAATACATCAAAATATTCAGAGAAAGAGATTAAGAAAGAGAGAGACTACTTACCATGTACGAGATCCGGGGCCGTAGCTTTTAGGGTGAGAGTTCCAGACGTTGGAGTGACCCATTCTTCCTCTTTTCTTACAAACCCTAACCCTAAATCTCTCTCTCTCTCTCTCTCTCTTTCTTCTCAAAAAGGTCGATCTCAGAGTGAAATAAAAAACTCCAGAGCCACATCGTCCTCATTTTAGAATGAAGGGAGAATTTCAAAATAGGACTTAAGTTTTACCCACATTTCAAATAAGGATAAAATAGAACTTACATTTAAGTTAAATTTTTTATTTAAATTTCAAATTAGGACATTCGGCTATAATTTGAGTTTCCAGCCACTTGTTTCTCTATTTCTTAGTGCATGTTTGGCACATCTAATTTTTAGGTCTTATCGTCTAAATGTCTAAAATTTATAGAGTTGAAAAAATAGAGGCGTTTAGTATGTGTATTTAGCTCTATTTAATTTAGACAATCAGAGGTAAAAGCTCTATTTTGAAAAGGAGGCCATGTGATGCATTTCCAAATAAGAGGGAAAAAAAAAGAGGCGCCCAGCTACAGTGTTTTCATGGATCACGCCCAGTACGTTTTTTCGATTTTTCTCGAAATCTGAGCCCCTAAATCTACATCCAAACCGTTGAAAATGTTCACATGATCAATTACGGCCACCCATCCAAATTTCAGCCGTTAATTCATCCGAAATCTAGAGATATGTGCAAGAAAGCGTGAGCCATTGGATATTAGTTTTTGAATTCTGTGGGGCCCAAACACAAGATCCAAACCATTGGAAATGTTGGGAAGACTAAAAACGGCTATGGGGTCAATTTTCAAGGATTGATTCCTTGTGGATCTCAAGATATTTGTAAAAAACTTTCAACCATTGAATTTAATATGCTAAATTTGTAACTAGTCTACAGGCAGCCCCTTTTTTATTTTTTTTATTATTTCTGGGACAGTAAATAACAATCCAAACCATTGAAATGTGTAGAAGGTCAATGACCATTGTGAGACCAAATTTCAGCCGTTGGATCATAACCAAACTTGAGATATTTATGTAAAAACGTGAATTATTAAATATTTTTTAAAAAAATTAGGGGCCTCAAACACAAGATCCAAACCGTTAGATCTCTTTGGGAGGCCAAACATGGTTATGAAGTAAAACTTCAAAGCTTGATACCTAGTAGATCTTAATATATTTGTTAAAAGCTTTTAATTATTTATTTAAAATGGTCTATTTAAAATAGATCATTCTATTGCCAAACACATATTTTAATTCTAGCCTCTTTTTTTTAGCTCTTTTTTTAATGGCTCTATTTTGAATTGTCTATAAAAATAAGATTAGACCTACCAAACAAGCCCTTAGAAAATGCCAAAAATGCCCTTATGCCCTTTCCCCTCCTTTTAAACAAGTGGTCATTCATTGCAATGAAATCCAAATGTCGTCCTCCACCGAATCGATTTTCCCCTTACCCTCGGAATAGTCCCTTTCTATTGGCAAAACTGAAGGAGCCTTCAGGTCTCCTTACATCCAAATGTGTAGAATTATTACGCTGCTATTATTAGTGCTAACAATAGAGCTTGAGCGCACGACTACTAGATGTCGAAGTTTCAGTGTTTGTTTAGTTGTTTCATTCCATCGATTATTTCTTAAAAACTAGTGGCAATGAAGCATTGTTGTATTTTAGTTGGGTACTGATTAGGCCATGATCTAAGATCCATTTGATAGGGTAACTAACCAACTTAAAGAGTAATTGCTTGGGTTCTATTGGAAGTCAAAATGATTGGATGCTGGTATTGCAGTCCAATGATTGCGATTGGAGAAGAATGTTCATCGTCCTCGGCAGCAAGAAAGATGGATGCGGCTCCGACAATGGAAGAAATGGAAGTCACGTTAGGACTCCATCCACCTTGGTGTCGACTGGAACGGACAATTCCGGGCTTGTTTGGAGGACAGTGGTTGGATTTAATTACATCATGGTAGTTGGGAGAAGGATGAGGAAAGAGCCCATGGCATTTTAGGTATGAAGAAATAAACGATGAAGAAGAAGTTATCGGAAAAATCACATTTTCATCGGATGGGGAAAACTTAAGCCCTGATTTGAAATGTTAGTTTATTTATGTCCTTCTTTGGAATCTTCAAAAACCTTGATCCCTATTTTAAAATTCTTCCTATAATAAATAGGGGAGTTTTGTTTTATGGGATTTTTATAAAATAATTAAACTTATATTACAATTAAACGATTTATGGAGAAAAATAACAAACTACGAGTAAATTGTTTATATTTTTTTTGACAAAAATACCCTTAGCTCAGATGACGATATCATCAACTCATCAAATATATGTACTAAAATCTCAATGCGAAATATAAATTCTTAACTACATTTAATCTTCTTCTTGAAGATCTTCATTTTTTTTTTGTTCTTTTTTTTCATTTTTGTATGTTGTTTTTTTTAATTATTTTTCCTTAAATCTAGTTTGTAAAGTAAATTTCCAACGTGTATGTTTATTTTTATTTTTTGTTTCCTGGCTCTTTCCATCTTTTTTTGGGCCAAAAGTTAACTTCCTTGTTTTATTTCAATAAAAAATAAATGCACTTTTATCATCTAAACACACACAAGCCATCATACACTATCTTTACCTTTCATTCAACATTACCATCAAAACAATACATGCTCATCCACAATACAATAAGAATTTACAATGCTCACTAAACAAATCATATACATACCCATTTCGCACTCCAACATTAAAGCCTTCATTCAAATCCTCTTCATGGCCCAAAGGTTCATTTAGACATTTCATCGAACATATTGTATCTCAGTGATCACATTCTACATTTTTTCTCCTTTCACTCAAATAAGATGTACAAAGAAGATGAAAAATAAAGGGAATGAAAAGAAACAATAGAGAAAAAGACATAATGGCCTACATGCGATCCCAAGTCCCCAATCTCCCTTTCTCTCTCGCGGACTTAGGGTGTTTGAAAGAGGAAAAAGACAAGATGAGTTTGAAATAATTGGATTGGGGGTGTTTTCCATAAGAGCAAGTCGCTGATATCATTAATAGTTAATGATATCATCAACATGGATATTTTCATAAAAAAAAGATAGGTACGAACTACTAACTAGTCATTTATTATCTTTCTTTGTAATATGGTTTGATTAGAGTTTAAAATTAATTATTTCGTAAAAATTCCTTTTCTTATAAAGCAAATTTTCGAAATGGTACTTGATTTTTTGCCCAATACCAAATGAAGGTCATGAATGTTTTTGAAATATAATTTTCTTTTTCAATTAGGTCCTTTCGGAATTTGGCTAAGCTAAACGAAACAAACATCTTCTATTTCCAAGTTTCTCTTTTTCTTAATGACGAAATTGCCCTTACAATAAAGGCCGGAACAGAAGAATATTAATTGTTCCGTTTTGATTGAGAAAGGATTTGTAGAGAGAGAGAGAGAGAGAGTTTGGGATCGTTCTAGCTATTGCATAGATCTAAAGATAAGATATGCAATTTTTCTCTTCTTTACCATGATTTTAGGAACGTGCCTTGTAGTTTGGAGTTGAAAATCAAGGTTGGATTCTTGGCAGCTTCGACCAGCTCCGCATGATCTGGACAAATTTAGAATAGGTTTGAGCAGATCTTCCTATTCTTTCTTCCTATTCCTTCTTGATCTGGAGCTAATAGTAGATTTTTAATAGAAATGGACAATTAATTACCGTAGACACCTGAAATTTCGGCCCGCCTTTAATTGGGGGAACTAGCCCTTGGAATAGGACAAGGAATCTTTCCTTCATCGGTAACTACCCGATATTTTTACTGTGCTCCTTTTCCATCATCTTTCCTTGCCTTCAACTGCCAATTGCATGCACAAAATTCCACTTTACAAGGATGCACTGAGAGTCTGGGTAGGCATTCTCTTTACTGCGATAGAGAGTGGGAGCATTCCAGGATAGACTATTTACTTACTATTTACTTACTTTCATTCCATAACTAACAAAACTAAGAGACGAGGAAAGAATCCACTAAATTGTTCTGCAGTAGGCATATTCGGGGATGATTATAGCAATAAAAATTGTCCTAAACAAACTCAAGTGATTGATACAAGCTGGCTTTCTGCCTGACGGACATACGCACATATCCAGGCCGCCTACTGGGCACAAGCTGCTCTAGCAGATATAAAAAGTATTAACTTGAAATTTTCTTTGATCAAAAACTGTAACTAAGATTTAGAAAATACATAGGGTCCTCAAACATGAAATGAACGCAAGGGCTCTCATGTGAACAAAATCAAAAGCAGCCGAGGAAACTCATCAGGGTTCAAAAATTATTATTTTGGTTACTACTTAGCAGACAAATTGGAGAATGTTGTAACTCTCTGCCGTTCCAACCTCCATGAACTTCTGGCTGAAATCAGTGGATCAGTTTAACTGCACCATCTGGTCGTTAGCGAGTACTCCAAACATCCTCCCATAGACAGGAAGGAAATTGCACCGGTTATGGTTATGATTAACCTAAAATAGGGTTCACTGAAACAAGATGCAGAGGCATAGCGTATAAAACAAATAAATCACATACTTTATGAAATTAATTCAGTTCACCAATAGGGTCTCTATTAAAAGAATACCCCGTCGGAGTAATATAAGATCTGTTCACTCATCAATCCTGTTGGAGTAATATAAGATCTGTTCACTCATCAATCAAGTGGGCCATTTGAGAAACAAGCCCGGCAGTAAAATACGCCACACCAGCACATCAACATGGGCAATTGCAACAAATTAGTCTGACACTGATTTGGATGTTTGTCTATACAGAAAAGTGCACATTAGAATTGCAAAAATTTTAACACATACCAACACATTAATGGCAATCCAGAATGCCCAAACAACTAACCAAATAAATAAAATTACGGCATCACATAGACATTTTCTGTTCCATGACCAAGGTTCTTCAGTGCCTCTCATAGTTCAGGACAGACTTTATTTCTAGGAGGACAAATATGCTAAAACCTCCCACATCCGGTGGACCTTAAATCTTCTATCAGTTGAAAGAGGGGGGGGGGGGGGGGGGGGGGGGGAGGGATTTCAAAGTTCAAGCCATCTGATGGCAAGACAGGAAAGCCCGCATGAATGTAACAAATGCAACAATTTTTAATCAATAAGCAACATAGCCAAACAAAAAGTGTGGTCCAAAACGAGAGATTCACCCTTGCTTCACCCAAGTAGAAGCAACATGATTGTGCACTTTCTATATGATCCCAAGATGTACATAAGAATATATACTACAAGTATTCTTTTTCTAAAGAATGAATACGTGTGTGCATATATAACATATGCTTATCCAATTAAGCAGGATATATCAGATCATAAAAAAAGAAACAACTAGCATTCAAGTGGTCCAAGCAAGCAATGAATCAAATTATGAACTCATAACAAAATTCATACGTCCAAAACTCCAGCATCCATAGAATTCATCCAGTGGCAATGTATGAAGAACTACATATTGTTTTCATGGAAGCACAAAACAGGAATACGAAGTCTGTTGCTATTTGAGAATCCAAAATTTTCGGCAGTAGTAGTAAAGCTTAAAACAAATCTAAAATCCCTATCATAAACCAAATCCAGCAAAGTTAAGAAGAGGTCTTAAATTGCTGTGAAAGCCTTCTTCCCCCCTCCAGAGGATCCAGCTGGAATGACTTTCAGCACATTGAACCTCACCGTCTTTGACAAGGGCCTGAAGAGAGAACATGAGTATAGTCATCGAGCTAAAAAGAAGTCTACTCGCACAACACAAAAAGCTTGCAAACAGGTGAATTAACTTATATATAAGAACGAAAGGCCCTTCAGCTAGAAACTAACCTGCACTGGCCAATGGTAACATGGTCACCCTCTTTAACACGGAAGCATGGGGATATATGTGCCGGAATATTTGAGTGCCTTTTCTCATATCTGCTTATAATAAAAATAGCACAAGATGTTAGGTATCCTCTTACTAGGTATAGGTAATTGGGTCTCATAGTGGAGCAAAATTCTTTGATCCACACATGTTAGACATGGCCTATTTGGATTAGACAGTTGGAACTTATGGGCCTCATGTGGGTGGAAGATATCATAAAGTTCTCCACTTTGGCAGATTTTAATTACAATTCTTTTTGACAAATCTTGCTTCATCGTCATTATCATTCAATTTTTCAATAGACCGCCGCATAGACTGTCAAATGCATGGGACAGCAGCAGTAAACAGTAATTTTTTTTTTGGGAAAGAAGAGCAGCAGAACAAAACATTTTTGGCAAAAGGGATGTTCCTCTAGCGGTGTGATAGGTTACATTAACTTGCCTTTGGTATTTCTTCACGTAGTGAAGGTAGTCCCGACGGACAATGATGGTTCTATTCATTTTGGCGCTGTGACAGGTACCAGACAGGATGCGGCCCCTGATAGAAACATTTCCAGTAAAGGGGCATTTCTTATCAATATATGTCCCTGGAAAGAAAACAAATAACAACCATGTTATGACCAACTATCAAAGACGGATTGCGCCATAGAACAGCTTCATATTACATACTGGATCACAAGAGTTGGAACAGATACAATTCAAGTTATTGAAGTTAGTATCAAAGACAAAAGATAACATGCCAAATGTTTTTTTTTTTTTTTTTGAGAGAGGGCAGGGGTTCTGGTGGTGGCCTACGGTGGTGAGTTTGGCAACTCCGAAAATAAGCTCTTATTTTAGGGTTTAGAGCTTATTTACATATTAGAAATCTTGGTAAACCTCTAATTGTGTTTTTTAGACATTAATTTTAGCTAAAGGAGATGGAGATGCACAATGCATAATGAAATCCGCCAATCACAAGGTTTTAAACATTCAAATTTAATAATGGGACACACTAGACGCTAATAAAATCAAACCTTCGATGGCGTCTCTGGGTGTTTTGAAACCCAATCCAATGCTTTTCCAGTATCGGTTTCCGCCCTTCCCAGGCCTCTTCCCCTTCCCAGACTTCTTGGAGCTGCCAAGATACATCAACACATTCACAAACACACATGTAGAAAGCCATCCCCAAAAAAATCAAACAACAACAACAACACAGGTAGAGAAATCGTGGAAGAGGCCAAAGAGAATATTATTTATTAGTGATCATATTACCATAGAAACACCTTTGGCTGCTTCAGAAACGCCTTCTCCGTCTGCGTTAGAAACATCAGTGAGTTCAACAGCCAATAAGGAAATGGAAAAACGGAATCTAGAAATTTGAGATTTAACCTGCTCCGCCATGTTCAACAGCAACAACAAGAAAGAGCTTCTCCAACACCGGCGTGAAAGGGGCGGCGAGAGAGGGAGAGAAGCGGCGATAGATGGAGATGAGCGAAATAAACCCTAGTCTCACACCCCTTTTAAGAAAGGAATAATTTCAGATGGGTCCCTCCGTTTTGTCTTTTTTTCAAAATAAAATTTTTAAGATTTGGGAAATATCAAAAATATCATTAAGTTGTCGTTACTGTTTCAATTGCGTCATTCACTATAATATAATTTTTTTTAAATGACCTAATTGAATTTTTTTTAGAAATTTTTTTTTTGAATGGTGTTTTCTTTTTACTTCTTATTAAGCGTGGTGGATAATGTGATGGATAAGTCTTGTTCTCGAATAAATAGGCTAAAAAAAAAAATCGACCCGATCAGATTGTCACAAATTGTATAAATATAAGGATTTTGAAGTTTAATGACTTTTTAGTTTTTAAGATATACTTCTACGAAATACAACTGAATGGTTGATACAATTAGATAAGTATCAAATTAAAGTAAAGATCAATTATGGGGGTTAATGAGTGTAAGGGTATTCTAAGATGATCAATGAGAAGTGCCTGCTTTTTTGGTTATAGTGTGCGTGAGAATTTTATTTCGCTAGAAACTTCTCACATGTAGTATATCATGCAAACTCTCCTTGAAAGCCTATCTAGAACTATGTCAATCAATGGAGAGGTAAGATATGAGAAAATTTAGACTTAAATTCTACTCTAAAGAACAGTTAAACTTAAATTCTACTATAAAGAACAATATTTTAGGTTGACGTAATGACAAAAGGTGTATGTTCTTACCCGGTTGCCCATAATTTTCATTGTTTTCTATAGTTTGAATCTTGAGTATGCTATCTCTTTTCATGCTTGCAAGCTCCCTTTCAATTTTTGTAAGCTTTTCTTTCTCTCAGTATGGGCTCTTTATTAGGTCCAGCCCATGATGTTAATAAATTAAATAAAAAAATTTACTATCAACTTCATTAGACCATCTTAACCCTTGGCAAATGGCCTTGAGTTAAATCGTTTTGGAAGGCGTCATTCTTTGAATTTCAGTCCACCAACAGTTTGGCGAGTGTCAAATTTGGGCCTTTGTGATCATTCATCAGTCATCAGTCATCTTTGAAAGATTAGATAAATATTTTTTGTTCCCAACGGATCCCCTGGTTGCTAGACCAATGAGCCCACCAGACAGGTAAGCCGTGCTTTGATGTAAATTCAGAAACCTAGCGTAATAACCAATAAGGATCTCGTTTTAAATTATTGGTAGCATGACCCAAAACACACAACCTTAATATTCTTTTGGGCTCAAATTCAATTGCATGAACAGGTTAAATTTAGGTTTGTTGAGATAAGGTCCACAGCCTCACGCCCATGGCCACTCGCCCAGGTCAACATCCACCCTTTATCTAGGTATTTTGATGTTTGGTTCCACATCAACAGACCCAAATGCCCCCTAATGGCAGAGATTTGAGTACTTTTCAATAAGCACAAAGCACAACATTTTATCTTATTAATTTTGGACAAGCCCAATCTTTTAAAACCACTCTTAGAACACATATTCATTGCACCAAAAAGAGATATGCAAGACAGCCATCTCACACAGCTGCCTAGGGCAGGTTGTCTAACTAGTTGTGTACCACTCACCCATCTAGCGCCCAATCAATATATATATATATAACTATATAATTACCAGATCTGGGTCCAGGCCCTCAACTGGGTGCATGTCCAGGTTCAGATCTTTAAATAAAAATGGGGCATGGTTACAGGTCCTGCACCCTCGACCAATGTCAGTCCCCTAAAAGACTCAGCAATCTCATTCACCTTCCCCACCCACAGGAACAAACTGGACGTTAACGTATGCGGATAATCTTACAAATTCATAGAAGGTAAAACAGATATTGTCAACATTCCAGCAACAAATCGGCAACCTGCTGCCCTGTTAACTAAATTATGTTTTAGTGGTGCATGATGTCGACAGAAAGAAGGCACTGTATGGTAACACCTGCACCTGGAAAGTCAATCAAATGCAGCCTTGTTCTTGTAACTATCACATCCTGACCCTGACAAAAGGTTTAAATTTTTTTTTTTAAATTTCCTATTCTGCAAAATTAGACCTGTATAGAAGTCGATATTTACACCACTGTCTAAAAGAAGACAACATCACACAAGGATGGGATTTATTAGCAGGTACCACTAGATCCCACCACATACTGAGAATCAAAGCAAGTTGGGCTTACTTATCATTCCCTATTTTTGGTTGTAGCAAAAATATTTTCCAATCATGGATACAAACCTTGGGCACATGCATACATTTGTTTCTAGAAATGCACCCATCTTATACAAACTTATTTACATGGAGGAATATACATTTTTCATTTCTCAATCTGAACAGTTCTCTTCAGTCCTCCAAAGATTCCCATTGCATGGTTACCATACAATAGAACAGATATCACTCTTACAAACAGTAAACATTACAAATTTGCACATGTTGCCTTGAAAAGAGAAAGAGAGGTAAAAAAAAAAAAGAGAGAGAGAGAGAGAGAGAAAACCAGATGACATCTCACCGATTTGTATAGTAGTATATCCAGAGGCATTTTACCACCTTCCCATGGAGCTGCTGCATCTTTTGCATTCTTCCCTTCCTGTCAAGTCTCGGGCAAGGTTCCAAAACGTGTGAGAGGTGCCTTCAGATACTAGGTAACCAAAGAAATAGAAGAACTGGTTTTCTCAGTCTGCACTTCTCCATAATTCCCATTTGTAGTTATAGAAGATGCAACATCATTCACTGATTCAGCTTATGTGACAGTAGTGTTATATTTCTCAGTTTGCTCCAATACGGAGGTTTTGGAGCTCATTTTGCCATGGTCAGATGTTGTGACCATGGCTGTTGCATTTTCATCTTGAGTTGAATCCAATGCAATGGATACATTATGAAGCACAGAACCAGGCACTTCAATGTTAGCTGCGGGTGAAGTGCCATACAAAATTGTTTGATTCTTAGACACCTCTGTTGAATTGTGAGACCTGCCTTCTGCTGTAGATGAACTCACCTCGGCACCCTTTTCTTCCTTGGTTGACGCATTTATGGAAGGCACATCAATTTTCTCATCATCTCCTAAAAAAATGGTAATCTTTGTATTGTTGTTCCCGGCATTACTACCCTCAATTCCATTGGTTTTGGCATCTTCTAAATCATTCTTTTCAGTATCATCTACCTGTTTGTCACGTGATTTCTCCAGACCTGCAATTTCTACTTTTCTTATTGTTTGACTATTTGGAACAACGGCATTGGAAGCATCATCTCCATTATATTGTTTCTCGTGTGCCTCTTGAGAACTCATGCCAGTTCTAGCATGATTCTGATCCTCTGATTTGTCCATAACCACATTTTCTTCATCATCCTTTACTTCATTCTGTTCTCTTTCCATGTTCTCAGTTTCTTCATTCTCCTCTTTCTCTGCATTCTCTTCTTCATCTATGGAATCCTCTCCACGTTCTTCCTCATCAGCTCTATCTTGATCATTTTCATCTATCTCATCATCACCATCCCCTCTTTCTTCATCTTCGCCGTCTTCTTCTTTGCTTTCTTCTCCTCCTCCTTCTCCTTCTTCTTCTTCTTCTATACTTTCTCCTTCTTTACCATGCTTCTGAGTCTCAGAAGCAATTTCTATTCCACGATCGAGGTCTTTTCTCCCAAATTTCAAGAATTCATGCCTTTCCTCCACACTATTAGAAATTTCTTTCTTTTTTTCATCAAATGCCTTTCTCTTATCATGCGAATGCTTGACCTGGTAAAGCAACCACAGAAAAACAACAAGCAACAAGCATATTTGTAAAGCGTGTCTCACTTTGAACCCCTTGCTCCTTTGATTCCTGCTGGATGTTTGCCTTAACATGATGAATGATTTGAAAATCTCCACAAGCATTTGTCATCAAAATCATCAAATCAATACAACACTAGTATTTCCACCAAAACCCGCTTGCAGAGAAGACCAAAACCACAAACAAAAACCAAAAACCATACCCATTCCAGAAGAAGTTACCTACAACGGAAAATAAACAGAAGGAAAGGAATAAATATGTACTGAAATTTCCTGAAAATTCAAACCAGGAGAATCAAATTCTAGCAAGCCTTAGCACTCAACCAAAATCCGCTGCATACAGAGCATAAATGATAAAAGAAAAACAAGTATTTACAGCATGTTTGGATGTTCCCAAAGAGGAAGGCCAATGTGATGGATATCTGTAGTATGTACAAATTAGTATCCATTATGTTACAGGTTCAAGCTCCAACCTGAAATACCCCTGAATTCAATTCCAAGTTAACATGGCAGCTCAGCCTAAGGTGGCTGTCATTTTCCATGCCACCCGAAAGCACAGGGTACACAACAGCCCTTTGTTCTGATGAAGATTTGGGGTAGATCCAATACACCCAATACAAAACTGCATTATATTTGATTTTTGAATGAAAATTGCATTGTATTTTTATCTTTTATTAGGGCATGTTTGGCAAATTCTAATTGAATTCCTATGAATCTCTGGGGCAGGATTTTTATCAAACAAGTGTAAAGAGTGAAGGGTCTAATGGTGGTTATCTATAGGGGACTATAAAATTCCTATGATAAACTAAAAAAACTAAAAGAAAACACATTTTCATATGGTGACGAGAGAGTAGAAATTTTAAATGGTTCATTGTAGATCCCTATCTTGATCCTTCACTTTTAACCCATTTGATAAAAGCTCATTCCCTAGAAGCTCCTAGAGCTCCAGTAAGAATTTGCCATACAAACCCTCAATAAACTTGCACAAATCCATATCTCGTTAATAGGTTAGAATTAGTTACAACTCTATTAGTGTTAGAAACCCTAAACTGCCAACCTCCAGTAAAACACCCAAAAATAAACCAAGACTCTAACTGAAGCAACAATCAAAACAAATAACAGGAACCAAAGTTATAAAAACAAGCCCTAACCATCAGTTAAAATCTAACAAAAAGGGTTAAATTTACAAAAAAAAAAAACACAAAAACCCAAAATTTTCATGCTAAAATCAATCTTTTATAAATCTTTAGAACATGGAAACATGACTTAAGTGAGCAAATTCTCTGATCCGAAGAAAACCCATTACAATCAGCAATTTCTTGATTTAGGAGCTACGAATACTTACATCAATCACAATTCACAGCCCTCTCCAAAACGAAACCCATCCCAACCAAGCCTCTCAGAGTTCAGACCCACCACACAAGGATCAAGATAGCGTACTTTTTAAATTCTGAATCCAACCCATGTTCCAAAATTAGAGAATACAGTAAGAGCACCCATGTTTCAAAAATCAATGAAAAAAGTACAAATCTATACCAAGATCATTGAAAGACAAAGAGAAAAAAAGAGAGAGAGAGAGAGAGGGATACCTCAAGTGAAGGTCGCTCTTTGGGTTGGTGCCAGTTGCAAAATCACTGACAGAAAAAGAGTGACACCTTTTTCAGCTCTGGCAGAGGAGCTAAGGTGAGTGAGTGAGTGCTTCTCTTTTCGCCTCCATGCCTTGGGCCCGGGCCACAGCGACAATGTTTATCTGGTGAATGGTAAGGGTAAATGGGCCATGGGCCACCACTAGCCTTTTGACTGGATTGATTTTTATCTACGTGGGGCCGATCAGATCAATGGTCTTATTGCTCTCAATAGAGAAAATCAATGGTTGAGATCTTTGTTAGGCCCCTCTAACTGGAATAGTAATTAGGGATTCTGGATATCCGATTTGATTTTCCAAAGTTTAAATGACTTGATGACACACCCTCTCAAATTCACAGGTCCCTGGGATTTGTACTCATTCGAATGGATTGCAATGTTGGATTCACTGCATATCCATTTGAATGGATTGTGCATAGCTAAACTTATGGAGCCCAAATTTAGATGATAGGAATGAGGGTTGGAACTTATATTTTTGGAGAGGTGAAGGGCCCCGAGAGAATTCGTATTTTATATAGCTAAACTTATGAGGCCCAGATGGAGATGATAGAAATGAGGTTAGGATTGCTTTTTGGCATAGATGAAGGGCAAAGGGAGATTTTTCGATCCCCCTAGGTCCCAGTCACACAAGGGCTCCATGTGGGTACCACATGGATCTAGTACTCTTTTGTAAGTATATACTTATCATTGATTTATAAAAATCAATAGGATATATTATTTTTAAGTTCATTTTAGGGACACAACGAGAGCATTATATATTAAAGCTCTAAGAATGGAGACCTATAGAGGGTGCCACATCAGTATCCCTTATTTTTTTTTTATTTGGAGCGCCACGTCAGCATCCTAATGGCATTGGGTTCTTAAAATATTTTTCGTTGATAGCATTAAATAAGATCCCATTAGAAAGTCTTTCTATCTATTCCTTCTCCATAATCTCCTAAAATCTCTTCACTTACCTATGATTTCTTGTCAACCTGATCATCAACACATTAAGTGGAGATAGTTTTGACTTTAAACAGAACCAAACTCACCACATCTCCTTTTACAACGCGACATACAACACTGGTAAGAAGAAAAATGCAAGGAGGCGGCGGTTTCTTTGGCTTTCTTTTTTTGAGAGAGAGAGAGAGAGAGATAGACGATCTTTGTTCTCTGCTGCACTTTCATTTTCTCTGTACACAGAAAGAGGGAATCTCAGGAAGATAGTCTGTTGAAGAAGAAACTCTTGTTGGGGCAATGGGTATGTGTTATTTTGTCATTCAAGTTCTGTTTTGGATCCTTGGCTATCATGGGTGCCTCTCGTTATAGTTAAAGCTTATATTCCTTCTGATGGTGGATGCTTCACGGATGAATAGTTCCTTTTAATTACTAGACTTCATTTTTTTATGTGGTTTTCATCTACAGCTAATCTTGATTAAGTTATATATTGTTCTTTGAGCTGACTGACAGTGATTTTCTTGAATGTTGCCAGTTTTTAATGTGACTAATCTAAATGGAAATAAGATCAAAGATGAAGGAATTTTTTATCATATTCGGAAGGTAGGTATGGTGTTTTACTTGTACACATTTCCCTGTTCTTTTTTACTTGTTTCCCTATTTCCCTCCTTTGTTAGAGAGATATGGAATGGAATAGATTGTTACGATATGATGCTCAATCGAAAAAAAAGTGTATTTATTTTATCAATCTAGGAATTTTACCATAATTTAATTTTTTGCCCGGGCTTAGCACAAGCCGTGGTTACTAGTTATATATATTAAAGCTACAAAAATCGAGATTTCTGGAGAGTGCCACATTAGCAATATTATTTTTCTTTTTTTCTAGAGCGCCACATCATCTTATAAAAATATCAACCCTAAAATATCTCCCTCTACCCTCCCTTCTCTCATCTATTCCATTTATTTTCCAAAAATCTTTCTATTTGAATGGTATTCAAACCACTTCCTCATCAATTCAAATTTTTATCTCTACAATCTATACTGTTTTTTGTCTCTCACTACTGTTTTCTTGTTTGTATGATTATCCATCCGACGGTATACGAATGTGATGCACTTGCAAGTCATGGCTTTCGGTGTCAAAGTTGAATAAAAGAAGACGCTTGAACTGCCATGGTTGATGATGCCATCCTATCCTAATTCTGCAGGAGGAGAAGAAGACTAATGCTTCTTTAGTCTCTCTAAAATGAGGATGTACTACATGAAGATTCCGGAGATGTGCAGTTGGATCTACTATAGATCTTTCAATAATGCTGATGTTGGTGGGTGGTTGATGACCGTCAACCACAGTCTAGAGATGAGACTGTCTCACCCCTGGCACAAAGTACACTGCCAACTCCCCGACTACTCCACCATTTATACAAATAAAATAGACTACTACCCCTTTGGATTTATATTCAATGCAATACGCAAGGCCACCATGTCTGATGATGTAGCAGTGGTGCCCATCATCAACAAAGAGATGCATTTGGCGTTTTTCAGAACAGGGAAGGACAAGATGTGGATTCGTGTAACTGATTTTAATGTAGGTTATCACGACATCATATATCACAAAGATCAGTTCTACACTATTGATGAAAATGGAGAAATCGGACTTCTCTGTCTCAATAAGTTCAATCCATACATTGAAACCCTAACTGGAATGTATGCAGGACTCAGAGTCAAGCCCCGAATGAACAACTTCGTGCCATGGGCCAACGTCCTTCGTCACAGACATTCCTTGGTTGCGAACTCCACAAATAAAAGACTTTTTACCATTAAGAGAATTGTTCATTTACACTATGATAGAGAAAGTATCCCACCCTTTGTTTGTGAGACATTGGGCTTTGAAGTTTATGAGATGGGGTTAGATGAAAGTAACGAGTATACGAAGAAGCCTGAGGAGGTGGAAAGCATACGTGACCTGGTGATGTTCCTTGGCCTAAATTCCTCTATGCTTGTAATGGCAAGCCAATTTTCAGGTTTTGAAGAGAATTGCGTATATTTCAAAGATGATCTTTTGAGGCCACATTATTTAAGTAGATTACCAAATGGATGCACAGATATAGGCGTTTTCTACTTTGTGGATAAAACTATTCGTACACTTTTTTTGGATAGATTTCATCCACCCTTCTTGCTACCTACATGGATTATACCCCTCTTGTAGTGGAAAAGGGGTTATTCCAAACTAGATTTCATCATTTTAAGAAAAATTATTCAATCCAGTTTTTTAGGATTAGAGAATCTGAGACACTACATTTTTTCCAATTAGCATCAACACATCACTTTTTATTCATCTATTTAATTGTTTGAATGAGTCATGCAAGTATTTATATCGAACAACCATTCTCAAATCATAGAAGATGATTTGATTATTTAATTCTTTTTATATAACTTCTTTCTGCTGTAATTAATCATTCCTTAAACCTTGAGATTATGCTGAAGAGATCATGCGTTGATGCTCATTCAATCTCAAATTCACTGATTAGTGTTTTATTGCTACTGCTATTGATGCTATCATTATTGTTGTTATTTTGTACAAACAATGCTTACAAGTTATATGTGAAGTTTGAAAGTTGAAGGGAGTTCGGCAATCCTGGTTTCTTTTGGGCTCAACTATTTACTCCCTTTGATGCTTAGTCTAATTGGTCTTTTTACTTTCACCTGCTTCATTAGCTGTTTTATTGTTCTGTTTGGATTATTTGGATTTTTTCCCCTTTTGCACCTTATAACATTTCATCATATATTTTGATTCTATAAAAAAATCATTATATATTTGGCTTTATTAGTGGGAAATGAAGGGAATTTGAAATAAATAGCTACCTATGCACAAAATGATCACGTACATTAGCTCATAGCCATGAATACATCTTCTCTTTCACTGTTTGATCTTTCTTTGCTCTTATTTATGATGTTTTATTTTATTTGAGTCCCTATCAATTCAAAATTTTCCCCTAAAATCTCTCCTCCCACTAAAATCTCTCCCTCTATCCATCGTTTCTGCATCACCCCTAGAATCTCTTAATCAAGATCATGCTACCCACGATGAGTGAAGGTCAGCCTGGTATGATTCTAGTTCAGCGACCTTCAGATGTTAGTATTCCGTAGTGCGAGGGGGCATCTACTACAAAGTCTTCATAGAATGTTTTTGGTAGTGTTTGCTTTTTTTTTTAAATCAATAAATGCTCCTGACAGTGTGTTACTTCTTTATCCATATTAACACATAAAAATTACAAACATTGTAGCGAAGACATTATAAGCAAACTCCAAGCCAAGGATACAAAAAAACTTGGGATTGTGGAATGGCAAGTCAAGTACTACATCTACATGCTTGAAGTTGGTGTAATCCATTCAGAAGACTTCAGATGAGTTCAGAATGCAGCATTTCAAACTTCAAAGTTAATGGACTTCGTTTCGTTACTCAACTCGCCAAATACTAAATTCAGGGTTTATTGACTCAAAAACTAAGGGTCACTGAACACACTCAAGGTTCTGGATCATCAAAAAGGATGAAAGTCACATGGCAATTCTAAGACATGCTCAAAATGATGTTTCAAAGTTTAAAAAATTTGGACTTCATCTCAGCTTAAACCAAGCTTCATCGACTGTTTGCCAGCTTCTTGGGTCATTGTGGAATGTGATACTGCTACATATCAAAACAAGCTCAAACTCAGAGGAATGCCTTCAAATGCACCCAAAGACTGTCCTTCAAGATCTCAGAGCATTTTGATATCATTTGGATCCGAGCTCAGTCCAGATGGTTATCTACTAGGCTTGGTGGGGTCACTGTACAAAGTGACACCTCGTGAAGATCAAATCAGCTGAAAATCTCGAAGAAAACTCGAATTATGCTCAAGGAAGGTTCCACAAAATTTCAAGTTAAATGGATATTATTTGACCCAAAGTCTATAAGCATGTTAACTTGGGGTCGGTGACCCCCAAGCTGTGAAGTCTCTAATCAAAGTCCTGCTTTCCGATGTCCAAAATTGATGCAAATTTGACATAAAGCTTCAGTCATACAAAAAAGCTATTCTGCAAGTTTTCAAGTCAAAAGGACTTTGTTTGATCTTATTTCCATCGCATGTCAACTTAGAAGACAATGACCCCAAGCCATGGAGGTCACTAGCCAAAATCCTGCTTCCAGGTAGTCAAAGCTAATAAAATTTGGAACAGTTATTTAAAATATGTTCAAAGTCAATCTCCCAAAATTTTGAGTCAATTGGACACCATTTGGGTAGAAAACAAGTTGACTAATTATAGTGTGAAGTGAATAGTTACTTAAAACATGCAATAAATGTGTTACTGTTAGAAATCCTACTTCCCCAAATCCAAAATGCATGAAATTTGGATGAACACTCCAAGATACCTCTACGTCAATCCCTCCAAATTTTAAACTAAACTGAGGTCATTTGGGCCTCAAACAGCTGAAACAGGGGCCCATTTTCATAAAAAGTCAATAGGAGAGTTGACGAACTTTAGAAAGTCAAAACAAGTTGAAACTTCTATCACACGTCAAAATAGTGTCAAGAAGCATCCTTTCAAGTTTCGTGAAGATCGGACATCATTTGGGCCCCAAACAAGTGAAAACGAGTAACAAATGCAAAAGTCTAAAAATGGGCCCTGTCTGTGACCGCGGCCCAATTAACAAAGAAGTTGACCAACTTCTGTAACACTCCGACCAACTTAATCTGAATTAGTGGCTAATTAATTGTGATATTGCTGTTAAGTGTGTTTTGGTTTTGCTTTTCTTTGGTCTTGAGTAATGGATAAGTAGTTTGGTTGAGTTTGACCTAAAAAAAAAAAGGTTTAGGTAGGTTCGAGCCCTTTTTCGTAATTTTTGCTTTTATCGGACATTGTCAGTTTTAGATTATCTTGATGTCAACACGTGTATTTTGTTGAGTTTGTCAATCTTCGTAATTGTTTTGGATCCAAACGACTTCGTTTGCTCTCGTTGGATCGTTAATTGACTCGAAATGTAAATAGAGTTAACTCATGAACTTGTTTGCAATTTTGACTCCTTTTATCTTATAAATATCTCACCTACCACCGTCTCTCTCTTTTCTTCAATGAGCTTTCTCTCCTGCTCTTCTCTCTCTCTCTCGTTCGTCTCTTTTTCTCCTTCTTTCATCTCTGCCTGTAAGTGAGAAAGGGAGCAGTGCATCGTTAGCTTCGTGTGACTTCAACGGTATGTCTTGTGTTTCGTTGCGTTTTTCCTGTTTGTTTTTCTCATCTGTCAGTTTGGTGCTTGTATTCAACATGCCTTTGAGTTCTCGAGTGTTTGATGAGTGTCTGATGAGTAGACTTATGTTTGGACAGCGGATTGAGCCCAAGACAACGACTGGTGTGTGTTTGATTTTAGTTTGAGGCAAGTATAAACACAAATAGCTTGAACACTTATTGGTAATGCTTTGATTGTGTGTATTTTACTCTTCTTGTTTGGATCATCATTGTACAGCCCTATTGAGTAAGCTTTGTTCTTATTTGCTTAATTCAGTTGAGAATCAGACATTTCTGTAAGTCTGTAATTGTTTCAGGAAATCGACCCAATACATTCTCGGCTAAACTATGAATTGGGCTACGGCTGAGCCGTGAAATGTCTTACGGCTAAGCCGTGACCCAATCGTGACCTTAGCCGTAGATCAATACAGGGTGACATCTGAAATAACTGAGAGTTGGCAAATCTGTTGCTCTTCTACGGCCCAGCCAGATTAAAGCCGTCTATTGTGCTACAACTAAGCCGTAGAACAAGATACGGCTGCATCGTAGAGTAAATTTCGGTTGAGCCGTAAATGCGGATGAATAGTTTGGGGAACCTCGGCTCCGCCGCAATGCAGATTACGGCTACACAGTAAGATACCTACGGCTAAGCCGTTTGTTCACCAACGGTTAAACCGTACCACATTGAGAAATGAATAAAAAGATTAGGTTTAAGGAAGAGACCTGATATGACTCTCATGCTAGAATGTAGACAACCCGAATACGTCCAATAGAATGTAAGAATGAAATGAATGATCTCGAGGGCTGCGTCTCATTCATGTATGTTATCCAGTTGTTTAGCACCTTTCCATGGGTGTTGGTTTAAGGAACTTTGGTACACTTTCGTCATAAGATGCAACACTTCTTAATGGAACAACTGGGTATCGAATACCTTAAAACTACATCAGCATGCACGATTAGAAACACTGGACAACTAGGTTAGGATTGGCTAGTAAACAACCTTGATTCCTCAAGGTAAATCTGAATTGCACTACATATTGATTTCGGTTTTGCCCTCTTGTGTTTGCGCTGGACCTCTCGAGTCTGTGGGAAATGTAGTAGCATCCCCAGAACGAAGCCTGGGCAGGAGCAATCCACTACTGTGTATTTGTTATTGCTCATGTGGAGTACTTAGTCATTGCCTTAGTGATCATTTATTATTTGTACCCATTTGTCAGTGCTTATTCGCATTCGTTATTCGTATTGTTATTCGTATTGTTATTCGTATTGCGTATCAGTATGTGATGCACCTACTATTGTTTCGTTTATTGTGATAGATTGTGATATGAGATCTGTATGTGATATTGATTGATGTGCATCATCTGATTTGATTGAGATTGTCTATATATGGCGCTACTTAGCCTTAGCCTCAGGATACCCGACGGGGTTAACTTTGGCTTAGTATGTGTGATTGCCTCTACAGAGTGCTTGTGTCCTGGGATTCCAGACCCCGGGAATTTGGAGACCCATTCGTACCCTGGCCCGGTCGATGGTGTTCTCATATTTGTGTGCTCTCGAAAGGGAGAATATAACAAATGTAGTAACCACTTTGATAGTTTATCTGTGCATGATTTTGATATTTTGATATTTTGTTGTATATTGTTGTAAATTAGTCTAGTCTTTTGTAATCATCGTTATTTTATTGTTTTCGTGTTATCTTGTGGTATGTCATGATACTTACAGCTTCCACGTACACTTGTTTGTATGTGTGATTGATCCCTTATGTGTGTACACTTGGATGAGGTCTAGGCGTACGTGCACGGGAGTACGTGTGTCATTGGTTAGGTTTTCTCTAACCCCTGATTTCTGAGCTCGGGTTGTGACATACGTATTGTATGGTATCAGAGCATTGTCTGTCTTAGCTCTTAAGCGTGTAGGCATACAGGACATGGTGAGATTACGCAGTCGAGTCTTTGCCTTTTGCGTGTGGTCTTTGTTCATTTTGGAGTATGTGTGAGTCACCTAGTGTGATAGCCGATTGACTTTTGTGTTAGAGCACACCGGGGATCTCTTTGCTACGATTGTTTGTACAAATCGGCAGAAGGTTATGCTCACGACGTCAATGTTTCGGGAGGTAGCGAAAACGTGGTGGAAGAGTGTCAGTGATACCTATACGACTATGCCTAATGCAACAGTGTGAGAGACATTTCAAAAGCAGTTCTGGAGGAAGTTCATCCCTGCCCATGTCCAGCGTATGAAGGAGGTTGAGTTCTTGGCTTTACAACAGCAGCAGTTAACCGTAGCTGAGTATGTTCACCGATTTACGCAATTGTCCCACTTTGCAGAGGACATGATCAATACCGAAGAGAAGAAGGTGAATCGTTTCATTCTTGGACTGCATCCCAGGTATACCAATTATGTTACAGCTTTTCAGAGGCCAGTGATGTTCGATGATGCGGTAGACAGGGCATATGCTGCTGAGGCGAATTATTTAGCAGAGAGAGCTACCGACCTCAAGAGAAGCCCACCAGTGGGGTCCAAAGGATGGGTGCAGCAGAAGAAATGGAAAGGGAAACAAGGCACTTCCATTTTTCATGGGGTCAGATGCGAGCACTGTGGACAAGGACATCCGATAGATAAATGCTAGAAGAAGATTGGCGCCTGCCTAGGCTGTGGTTCCATGAAGCATAGGATAGCTCAGTGCCCCGAAATTCAAGACTTCTCAGCCATCCAGGTCTGCTGGTTCTGTAGTCTCTAGCTTTCTTTCCTTTGGACGGGTGAGTGTGAGCACAGTTTCCAAACTTTGAAGAAGAAGCTTACTTCTGCTCCAGTCTTGACGTTACCGGATGGGAGTGAAGGCTTTGTGATCTACTCCGATGCTTCTCAAGTCGGCTTGGGATGTATTTTGATGCAGCACGGCAAAGTGATTGCCTATGGCTCGAGGCAATTCAGGGAGCATGAGAAGAATTATGCCACTCATGATTTGGAATTAGCAGCCATCGTTTTTGCTTTGAAACTGTGGAAATATTATTTGTACGGCGTGAAATTTGAAGTGTACTCAGATCACCACAGTTTACAGTATCTCTTCACGCAGCATGAGTTGAACATGAGACAGCGCAGGTGGCTTGAGTTGATTAAAGATTATGATTTCCCCATCAAATATCAACAGGGAAAGGCAATGTGGTTACAGATGCCTTGAGTAGGAAGTTGGAGATTCTCTAGGCTTTGGACAGCCTTTATTTTGTGAGACATGATCAGCCAGTTAAAGTGAGACTGGTAGAGAACGATTTGACACTTGCTAGTACAGTGAGTTTTCAGCCCGACATCATTCAGTGTATTAAAGACCAGCAGTTTGAAGATGCAGTGTTGAAGTGAATTCGGGATAGTGTCAGTGAACAACTAGACTTTCGAGTAGAAGATGAGGTCTTATACTTCCGAAACAGATTATGTGTACCGGCTATCGAGGATTTGAAGGAGAGTTTGATGACAGAAGCACATCACGCTCGTTATACGATGCACCCGGGAAGCACAAAAATGTACCGAGCGCTCAAAGACAGATTTTAGTGGAACAATATGAAGAGGGAAATCGCCGGGTTTGTAGCCAAATGTCTGACTTGCCAGAAGGTGAAAGCTGACCATCAAAGACCTCCAGGTTCCTTACATCCATTGCATATTCCTCAGTGGAAATGAGAGCACATCACGATGGATTTTATTTCAGGCGTACCCATGATGAGCAAGAAGAATAACGCCATTTGGGTGATCGTGGATAGATTGACGAAGACAGCCCATTTTCTTTCATTTAAGAAGGGCATGACATTTTCTGAAATGACGAAGAAGTTTGTTGATGAGATTGTCAGATTGCACGGTACGCCTGTATCGATTGTGTCTGATCGGGATAGTCGTTTTGTTTCCTCTTTCTGGAAGGCATTTCAAGAGGCCATGGAAACGAAGTTGAGCTTTAGTACGGCGTATCACACGCAAACTGATGAACAGTCAAAACGAACCATTCCAACGCTCGAAGATATGCTCTGGGCCAGTGTACTCAATTTTGAGAAAGAATGGGATCTACATCTCTCGTTGTGCGAGTTTGCTTATAATAACAGTTTTCACGAGAGTATTGGCATGGCACCATATGAGGCTTTGTATGGGTGTAAATGTGGATGCCCTGTTTGTTGGGAAGAAGTTGGAACAAGGAGTTTCCACGGACCGACGATCCTTGCCGAAATAGCAAATAATGTGCAGAAGGCCATTGACAATTTGAAGATCGCCCGGTCGAGACAGAAAAGTTATGCAGATATGCGAAGAAAAACACTCGAATTTCAGGTCAGCGATTGGGTTTTTCTGAAGGTCTCACCGATGAAGGGTACAATACGCTTCGGTCAAAAAGGCAAATTAACTCCAAGATATGTGGGTCCGTTTGAGATCAAGAGCAGAATTGGAAACTTGGCGTACAAATTAGCTCTTCTAGTGGAGTTTTCTGGAGTACATGATGTATTCCATGTGTCAATGATTTGCAAGTACGTTCGAGACCCAACGCATGTTATTCGCTACGATGATGTACAGATGCAGCCGAATGCGTCATACGTTGAGCGTCCGCTCCGTATTGTTGGGACCAAAGAATAGATCTTGTGCACTAGAACCATACGATGGGTTAAGGTACTCTGGGAACATCATGGACCTGATGAAGCCACGTGGGAATTGGAGGAGCAGATGGCGCGTCAGTACCCATATCTTTTCGTTCAGGTATGCATTCATTCCGAGGACAGAATGATTCTTAAGTGGGGGAGGATGTAACACTCCGACCCAACTTAATCCGAATTAGTGGCTAATTAATTGCGATATTGCTATTAAGTGTATTTTGGTTTTGCTTTTCTTTGGTCTTGAGTAATGGATAGGTAGTTTGGTTGAGTTTGACCCGGTTTAGGTAGGTTCGAGCCCTTTTTCGTAATTTTTGCTTTTGTCGGACATTGTCAGTTTTGGATTATCTTGATGTCAACGCATGTATTTCGTTGAGTTTGTCAATCTTTGTAATTGTTTTGGATCCAAACGACTTCGTTTGCTCTCGTTGGATTGTTGATTGACTCGAACTGTAAATAGAGTTAACTCGTGGACTTGTTTGCAATTTTGACTCCTTTTATCTTATAAATATCTCACCTACCACCGTCTCTCTCTTTTCTTCAACGAGCTTTCTCTCCTGCTCTTCTCTCTCTCTCTCTCTCGTTCATCTCTCTTTCTCTTTCTTTCGTCTCTGCCTGTTAAGTGAGAAAAGGAGCAGTGCATCGCTAGCTTCGTGTGACTTCAATGGTATGTCTTGTGTTTCGTTGTGTTTTTCCTGTTTGTTTTTCTCATCTGTCAGTTTGGTGCTTGTATTCAACATGCCTTTGAGTTCTTGAGTGTTTGATGAGTGTCTAATGAGAGCGGATTGAGCCTAAGACAACGACTGGTGTGTGTTTGATTTCGGTTTGAGGCAAGTATGAGCACAAGTAGCTTGAACACTTATTAGTAATGCTTTGATTGTGTGTATTTTACTCTTCTTGTCTAGATTATCATTGTACAGCCCTATTGAGTAAGCTTGGTTCTTATTTGCTTAATTCAGTGGAGAATCAAACATTTCTGTAAGTCTGTAACTGTTTCAAGAAATCGACCCCAGCGCATTCTCAGCTAAACCGTGAATTGGGCTACGGCCGAGCCGTGAAATGTCTTACAGCTAAGCCGTGACCCAGCAGTGACCTTAGCCGTAGATCAATACAGCGTGACATCTGAAATAACTGAGAGTTGGCAAATCTACTGCTCTTCTACGGCCCAGCCAGATCTAAGCCGTCTATTGTGCTACGGCTAAGCCGTAGAACAAGATACGGCTGCGTCGTAGAGTAAATTTCGGTTGAGCAGTAAATGCAGATGAATAGTTTGGGGAACTTCGGTGTCACAACCCGAGCTCAGAAATCGGGGTTTAGCAAAAAGCCAAACCAGTGACACACATACTCCCGTGCACGTGCATCCAAACCCAGTCCAAATACACGCACACAAGGGATCTAACACGTGCGAAGCAAGCGAACGCGGAAACTGTAGATATCATAGCAAGCACAACAAAAGAGAATGAGCGGAAAACCAAAATGCAAAATGGAAAAAAGACGTAGATAACACACACAAATATAAAACCAAATACAAGACTGAGTACACACCAAAAACATGATGTACAAAAATAATACAGAGTAACAAAGTCCGAAGTACAAGATACAAAATCTCCAAGGAACCAAAACACTGAAGATATGCAGGTACGCACTCGGCAGAAGTGATCAAGCCCACTCTGCCATACCGGAGGGTGTCTCTAGGTCCTGCCCTGCAGTCTCTTCGACCGCCGGGGAGCCGGATAAGGGATCTGTGCCAACAACACCACAGACAACTCAATGAATACAACGATTCAACAATTATAAGTAACATGGACAAAACACTCATGGTATCAAAGTAAATAATCACAGAAGATTAAATACAGAGTTTCATATTAGTATGTTAAGCAAATCATGCATAGAAGTAAGGCATGATAAATGAATCAAAACATATAAAAACTGAACTAAGTGGCTACTACATTAACCATATTCTCTCACATAGAGAGTAGACAGAGCAGACAGATGAGAACACCACTGACCTGGCCATGGGTACAAGTGGGTCTCGGTTTCCTGGGTTCCGGGGTCCCAAGACAAAGCTACACTGCAGCGATATAGAAAACAGAGAACCAAGCCAGAGGTAACCCCGTCGGGCATCCTAGGGCTAAGGCTGAATAGAGCCAGACTAATACCAATCAAATCAAATCCAAAAGAAGGGAGATTATCCGCTTTGGACTCACTGACGGCAAAGGCCGGATCTTATCCTCACGTATAAATCTCTGAGCAGAGCCACTTGGGAATACCCAGTGAATCAGAGATGTACAAAGCCAGAGGTATACAAAGCATAGCGTAAAATGAGTCAAAGCACGGCGTAGATCCAAGCATAGTACAGACCGAAAAATAAAACAATTATACAGAACAAAAGCAAAACGATCTCGTCATGCATAAACATAGATCGGCAGAACAGAGGGCAAAGCTGTAAGCAATATGCAATGCATCTCAGATTAACATGGAATCAAGGGTAATTACAAGCCAACTCAAATCTAGTTGTTCACTGTCACTAACCGTGCATGATGATGTAGTTTTAAGTTATTCGATGCACCGTTGCCATTAAAGTGTTGCAATGTAATCCTCACGTGCACCGAAGTCCCTTAAACCAACACCTATGGGGATGTGCTTAACAGTAAACCAACACTCACATGAATGAGTCACAGCCTAACAGACTATTCATGCGGTCCAAAGAATCCATTGGGCCGGTTTATATGAGTGGTTACCTGTATATAAGCCCTACAAGGTCACACCATTAGCCTAAGTTTAATTTCAAACTTTTTCCAGGTCTTACGGCTTAGCCGTGGGTGACCTACGGCTTAGCCGTCGACAGCTTACGGCCTAGCCGTAATATGCACAACGGTTTAGCCGTGGTTTCCTTCAGAACACGGCTAAACTGGTCATCTTCCACCTCTGATCTGATACCTTTTACGGCGGACCTACGGTGGAGTCCACGGCTTAGCCGTAGCTTCACCGTAAGAGTACGGGAACTAGAAAGTTTCGACTGATCAGAGTGTTAATTCACGGCTGGGTCACGGTTAGCTTACGGCTCAGCCGTAGAACAATTTATGGTTCAGCCGTAGCCTAGCCGTAGGACAAAATTCAAAACTCGGGTCTCTGGAGTCTGAGCCGTACAACGCTACAGCTTAGCCGTACAATACAGAAAACGAAATCGGGATGGTTACAGAAACTGCAATTTCATGTGCAAATTAAGCAGAACAAGCTCCAATGAAGCCAAAGTGATAGAATTAGGCTGTAGATCATGTCAAGCATGTAAGAACAAGAGAATCACAGCAATCAATAATATACCCATATGTGTTATACATTCCTGTACTTATACTTGCCTCAAAGCTTTGTCAAACCATTGAAGGCAAACTCCAATCCAACTAAAAACCCAAGCAAAGCAAAACAACAACACATGCAAGTATGAGAACACAGCAAGAGAGATGGAAAATCCAAATTGGAGAAGAAGAATTGAAGAACCCACTTACCTCAAAGCATAGACAGAGAGGAGGGAGAGAGAGAACCTAACACCAACCCAGAGAGGAAGAGAAGTGAAGAGGAGAGACTGAAGATGTGGAGCTCTCCCTGGGTTTGAGCATGCACGTTGAAGGAAACGAGTAGGAACGAAGACATCTGGACTGATGACTCATATATATAGTTTTGGAGTTTAAAATAAAGTCCGATGGTTTAAGCTATTTACGATTCAAGTCAAATGAGGGTTCAACTCCTCCAATTGACTCCGAATGGGTCTGAGACAGTTACGGAAAATAACAAGCACAACAAAATACACATGCTGACACCAAGATGATGTAAATATGATGCATTCAAAGCAATTGCAAAATTACGAAAAAGGGCTTAGAACCTATCCCAGGTCAAAGGCTACTCAACTACCCATCCATGACCCGAAACCAAGCCCAAAAGAAATAAACAACACAAAAATACACTAATGAGCCACTAAACCGGCTCAAAGGGGATCGGAGTGTTACACTCGGCTCCGCCGCAGTGCAGATTACGGCTACGCCGTAAGATGCCTACGGCTAAGCCATTTGTTCACCTACGGTTAAACCGCACCACCCTGAGAAATGAATAAGGTTTAAGGAAGAGACCTAATATGACTCTCATGCTAGAATGTAGACAACCCGAACACGCCCAATGGAATGTAAGAATGACATGAATGATCTCGAGGGCTGCGTCTCATTCATGTATGTTATTCAGTTGTTTAGCACCTTCCCATGGGTGTTGGTTTAAGGGACTTTAGTACACTTTCGTCATAAAATGCAACACTCCTTAATGGAACAACTGTGTATCGAATACCTTAAAACTACATCAGCATGCACGGTTAGAAACACTGGACAACTAGGTTAGGATTGGCTAGTAAACAACCTTGATTCCTCAAGGTAAATCTGAATTGTACTGCATATTGATTTCGGTTTTGCCCTCTTATGTTCCGCGCTGGACCTCTCGAGTCTGTGGGAAATGTAGCAGCATCCCCAGAACGAAGCCCGGGCAGGAGCAATCCACTACTGTGTATTTGTTACTGCTCATGTGGAGTACTTAGTCATTGCCTTAGTGATCATTTGTTATTTGTACCCATTCGTCAGTGCTTATTCGCATTCGTTATTCGTATTGTTATTCGTATTGCGTATCAGTATGTGATGCACCTACTATTGTTTCGTTTATTGTGATAAATTGTGATATGAGATCTGTATGTGATATTGATTGATGTGCATCATCTGATTTGATTGAGATTGTCTATATATGGCGCTACTTAGCCTCAGCCTCAGGATACCCGACGGGGTTAACTTTGGCTTAGTGTGTGTGATTGCCTCTGCAGAATGCTTGTGTCCTGGGATTCCGGACCCCGGGAATTTGGAGACCTATTCGTATCCTAACCCGGTTGATAGTGTTCTCATATTTGTGTGCTCTCGAAAGGGAGAATATGGCAAATGTAGTAGCCACTTTGATAGTTTATTTGTGTATAATTCTAATAGCATACTTATTCATATGCACGATTTGCCTAGCATCCGGATATGATTACTCTGGATCTTTGCATATTACTATTTTTGCTCATCACTAGACACAGTTCGTGTTATCTTCTTGTGGCTTATATGTTGTTAAATCGTTGTACTTATGAGTTGTTCTTGGTGTTGCAGGCTCAAATCCCCCTTCCAGTCCTGCGTCGGTCGACCCGACTTCAGGAGAGACCCGTGAGGCCCCTTCCGGCCTAGAGGATTGGACTTGATCCATTCTTCTGAGAGCAGTTTGCATCATTTTGTTTCCCCTCCATTTGTGTCTGAGCTTATCTGAGGGATTTTTCTGTGGTTTATATTTTGGGTTTTGGTTTATCTATGTATTTTGATTTCGTAGACTAGTTCCTCTATTTTGTTGTATATTGTTGTAAATCAGTCTAATCTTTTGTAATCATCGTTATTTTATTGTTCTCGTGTTATCTTGTGGTATGTCATGATACTTACAGCTTCCGCGTACACTTGTTTACACGTGTGATTGATCCCTTGTGTGTGTACACTTGGACGAGGTCTACGTGTACGTGCACGGGGGTACGTGTGTCATTGGTTAGGTTTTCTCATTGGTTAGGTTTTCTCTAACCCCCGATTTCTGGGCTCTGGTTGTGCTAACTTCTGAAGGTCAAACTAGGCTAAAACTTCTATGACACACTCAAAATAATGTCAAGAGGCATCCCTCTAAGTTTCGTGGCGATTGAACATCGTTAGGGTCCTAAACAGGCAGAAACGGGTCACAAATGCAAAAGCCCAAAATGGGGCCTCGTTCATGACAGTGGCTGCGGTCACGGACCTCCAGAAAGCACTTCCTGCAGTTTTGGGTGGTTTTTCTCCACTTCTTCTCGAGGTTTAATTGCCCACAGCTCCTATTAACTCCCTGGAACCACTAAAAACCACCTTAAGACTCTATAAAAGGGGTAATGTTTAAATAAAAGGGAGATACAGAGAATCTCAAAGGAAAAAATTCAAAAGCAAGGCATACTCCATCACTTGGACGACCCTTTTCTTCTTCTTTTCTCAGTCACTCAAGGTGAGAAAGAAGGTTCAAAGAAGGAGAAGGATGTGGGGTCGCTTAAGAACAAACTATGTTTATGCATTGGTGATTATTTAAAGGATGACTTTGTTCCCTTTGTTTTTCTCTTTCAGAGGGTTTCTTGGCCATCACAAGAGTTGTAAACAAGTTACTTTAGGCTTCATTCTATTCCTTGAAAGTTATAGGTTCAAAATGACACAACTTCAGCTTCATATGACGCCCTTTTCAAACTTGAAAAAAAAACAATCTGTAAACAACAATGATGAATTACAAAGGTTTCGATTGATTCCATAGTTGAATTCAATCTTCTTAATGGTCATTCACAAACTCAAGGATCAAGAAAAGGAATTTCAGCACTTCAAAGAAGTTAGAAAGAAGAAACAGCAGGCGAAACAGTGGCTTTTCAGCCACTTCCAACTTATGACCATGGGCCACGGTCACTGGTAGGAAACCAGTGACCGTGAGTCACGGTCACTGGCATGGGGCTAGTGACCGTGAGTCATAGTCACCCCATAATTTTCTTCACTTTTTTTTATGTTTTCCATTCTTGTATACATTTTCTTGTATTTTTCAAATTGAGATTACATCAAAGACTTGATGGAGGGGTTGTAAACTATTTTAAACTTATGTAGATTACCTGCATCCCTGCTGTCAGGGCATTTGAACCCATAAAAACAAAAGGAAAATTAATGATGAACTGTAGTTAATTTCCATTCTTCTTAACACTTGAAGTGCGTGAATGTTGGACTGAGTCCATTACACATTTTCACCCCATTTTTCAAGTGCGATCAATCCATTAACAGCTTTCTATTTTGATTTCTAATAAACTCATGTGGGAAGATAGGCATTTGATATGAATTTATTGCTGCAAAGATTGTAGATTCATGGACCTCAGCCCATTACATCACTTTTTTAAGTGCCTTCCTTTCATGCGGAGCCCATTTTTGCTAATCAAGATTTGATATGAATGGACTTACTATGGATGTGGGATGCTTATTGCCTACACTCTTAGATGGACATATATAGAGTTAGTATACTTCAAATATATGGTTGAGAGCCATGTCTATTTTACGTGGATAGTCATATATGCTTGGTAATAAAACTAAACACTACGTTGATACTTGTAAGAAACATTTTAGCAGATTCTATTATATAACTTTTTTTAATAAAAAAATATTGTAAAGGAAAAGTAAATAATGATAAATTTCATTAATCTGGGGTTTTTGGACAGACTAATCTCTTCGCTCCCAGGTGGAACCGAGTAAATCTCTTGAGGTGTGATAACAACCATTTGATATTCAAACCAGGTAAGACTATTAGATTCAAACTTTCTCAATTATTTTCTCCGAAATTATACTTATATTATTCAATTATCTCCACCGATTTACCAAATGCACTAAATTAATTTATAAATTATTTTATGTTACATTAATATAATATTCAATTATCTCCACCGATTTAGCAAATGCACAAAATTAATTTATAAATTATTTTATGTTACATTAATATAATATAATATTTAAGTACAAATAATATGAAAAGTTTTGAAATGTGACTCTTTTATTATAGGGTTGGGCTAAGCATGGGCTTTTGTTGCTAGTTTCGATAAAAAACAGAACTACAATAGGCTTGTATTTTATTTAGACCAAAGCCTTAGAACGACTATGGCCTTCATTGTAGGCTTGGGCCTCCAACTAGGGATGTAAACGGGTCGTTTCCGGGCCTGGTCCACGGTGGACCCGGACCCGGAACCATTATGCTGTGTCTAGATCCGGACCTGGATTCGGAACCGTTACGGATCCAATTTATTGGATCCGGAACCGGTTCCGACTCCATTAAAATGATCCGGAACCGGACCCAGACCAGTTATGCTGGGTCTGAATCCACATTTTTTGGAGCAGATACAAAAGCGGCAAACCATATCCCGAAAGAGGAGCCATCCTAAGTGCCTCTATCATACCCGGGATAGACTCTGGAGAACACCAGAACAAACAGTTCCAACCTATAATCCAGCCCCACAAAAAAGAAGTAAATAATAATAAGGAAAAAGCAAGAAGAAAATCATTGGCTAGCTCTAGTTGACACATAAGAATACCCTGATATATCTAAGTCCAATTGTATAACTATTAAAGTGTTAAAGGGTTGACATTTCCAAGATTCTATGTCTAGACATCTCATTTCCCATATCCAGTTAGGTTCGTCTCACTTTCTTCCTGGAATTGATGCAAGTTCACCTGAAACTAAATTGGCCATGGTTTCATATCTAGGGGAGCTGGTTCTTAGCAATGATGTAAAAGTCTTTGTGGCCAAAATGGTAGGTTCATCCTTGGTCGACATCATGAGAAGTGCCAATGGCAATATGCAGGCAAGAGAGGCTGCCCTGAAGGCTTTGAGCCAGATTTCATCTTGTGAGGCAAGTGCAAAGATATTGATAGAAGTGGGGGTCCTCCCTCCACTTGTTAATGACCTTTTCAGAGTTGGTGTCAATCAGCTTCCCATGAGACTGAAAGAGGTCTCTGCAACAGTTCTTGCCAATGTTATAAACACGGACTGTGATTTTGAGTCAATTCCCATTCGTCCCAACAATGAAACTCTGGTCTCTGAAGGCATAATCCACAAAATACTGCATCTAATTAGCAATACTGGTCCCAACATCGAGTGTAAGCTTCTTCATGTTCTCGTTGGACTCACAGTTTCTAACACAACAGTTCTAAGTGTGATTGCTGCCATTAAAAGCTCTGGTGCTAGTATCAGTTTGATTCAGTTCATCGAAGCCCCGCAGAAGGACTTGCGCGTGGCTTCCACAAAACGTTTGACAAACGTACCAGAGGTGCCTGATCCAGTTTCATCAGTCACACCAATCTCATTCTCTTCTGTATCCAAGTCCAAGGTAACAACACTACAACAGCCATACCAGTTTTCACATTTGTTCTAATCAAAATTTAGAAATCACATCTAAAGTCCAAACATGAACGTTGAATTGTTAAAGTCCAACCTACAGCAATAAAAAGTTTACAAAATATAGTTCAAATACAACAAAAAACCAATATCCCATAATTCATTCTTCAAAAATGTAATTTCCATCAGTCATTGCACGCTTCACCTAAAATATATATATATATATGAGTTAATATTATTCTTATACAAAGCAGTCATTCAAAACAAATTGAAAAATAAATGTATGACTCACTAATTATTCGAAGTCAACATCATTTGAGATAATATTTGAAGTCTCTTCATCATCATTATTCACGGCATTGGTGACTGTGTATTGGTAAGATTGAATATCTAAAAAATAAACTTAAATGTTAGAAAGTTGTATGAGTTTGAATGCAATATATATGTATATATAAGTACAAAATATTACCTTTTCTTGAACTTCTCAACCAATCTTGACAACATATTAAGCTCTCTATTGTAGCTGGGAGTAAATTACTCCTATAGTCATCAATTGTTCTGCCACCAGTACTAAAAGCCGATTCTGATGCAACAGTAGATACGGGAATGGCCAAAATATCACAGGCCATCAGAGCAACGTTACAGTATTTAGCTGCATTATTTTTCCACCATCTAAGTATATCAAAGTCCTCATCATCCATGGTAGGCCATAATGCTTTATCCAAATATGTCTCCAAATGGAACACTCCGACCCGAGTTGATCCGGATTAGTGGGTAATTATGTGCGCTTTTATCGTTAAGAGTGTTTTGGCTTTTGTTTTATTTAGTTTTGAGTTTTAGAGAGATTGTTTGGGTTGAGTTTGACTTGGTCTAAGAAGATCGAGCCCTTTTTCGTAATTTTGGCTTTTGATTGACCTTGTCAGTTTTGCGTCATTCTGACGTCATCGCGTGTATTTCGTCGAGCTTGTCGATTGTCGTAACTGTCTTGGATCCGAATGAGTTCGTTTGCTCTCGTTGGACCGTCATTTGACTCAAACTGACATTTGTGTTAACCGTTTGAACTGAAGTGCAATTTGGACTCAAATTAATTGATAAATATCCCACCAACTCTTTCTTTCTCTCTCGATCGTCTCTCAGCTCACTCTCTGACTCTCCAGCTCGTCTCTCTCTCGTCAGCTCTCTTTCTCTCCTTCTCCATCTCTGTGTCTATTGCTTAAGGGAAGAAGAAAGGAGCCAATTCGTGTGTGTTTTCCGGTGGACTGAGCCAAGCAACGTGTGATTTTCGTCCGTGAGGCAAGTATAAGCTCAAGTTGCATGAACACTGATTGATATGGATTTGATTGTTGTGTTCTTGTTCTTCAGTGTGTTTCTTAGTGTTAGACAGCCCTATTGAACTCATTTCACTGTTATTTTGCTGTATTCAGTCGTTTTGTTCAGTTTCTGAATGACTGTGATGATTCCAGAAAAATGAGTCCGTGCACTCACGGTTACGCCGTGAAATGTGCTACGGCTAAGCCGTAAAATGGCTTACGGCTAAGCCGAGACCCAGCCGTAACCCTAACCGTAGAACAGTACAGACTGTTATCTGAAAATAACTGAGAGCTGGCAAATTGCCATTCTTCTACGGCCCAGCCTGATCTAAGCCGTGCATTGTCTTACGGCTAAGCCGTGGACCAGGATACGGCTGAGCCGTAGAGCAAAATACGGTTGAGCCGTAAATCCGGATGGGCAATTGGGGGAACCTCGGCTCAGCCGCAGTGTATAATACGGCTAAGCCGTAAGATGCCTCGGCTAAGCCGTAAGGTCACCTACGGCTACACCGTGAAGCCCTGAGAATTGAATAAAAAGGATTAGGTTAAGCAAAAGACCGTATATGACTTCCACATTAGAATGTAGTGAACCTGAATAGGCCCAATGGAATGTCTAAATGACATGAATGAGATCGAGGGCTGCGAATCATTCATGCAGTTATCCGGTTGTTTAGCACCTCCCCATGGGTGTTGGTTTAAGGGACTTCGGTGCACACTCCAGACACTGCAACACTAGACAATGGTGCATCGGACAACTTAAAACTACATCAACATGCACGGTTAGAAACACTGGATAATTAGATTAGGATTGGCTTGTAATTGACCTTGATTCGTAAGGGTATTTTGATTTGTACAGCATATTGATTACGGTTATGCCCTCTTATGTGTTCTGCGCTGGACCTCTCGATTCTGTGGGAAATGCAGCAACCCCAGAGCGAAGCCCGGGCGGGACCATTCTATTATTGTGTTTTACCGTTGCTCCACTGGAGTACTTGCATCAGTTATGAGTCAGTGATTGTGAGTCAGCACCTCTTGTATTGTTTACGTACTTTCAGTATCAGTATCAGTTTATGTACATTCAGTATCAGTATATGCGATGCACTTCCTATTGTTTGTTCAGCGTGATATGTAAGATCTGTATGTGGTATGTGATCTGATATGATTGATTGATCGAGGTGCATCATCCGATTTGATTGTGATTGGTATTGGCACTACTGAGCCTCAGCCTTAGGATACCCGACGGGGTTAACTTTGGTTTAGTTATGTGTTTGCCTCTGCAGAGTGTTCTGTCCTGGGACTCCGGACCCCGGGAACTAGAGACCCATGCGTACCCTGGCCCGGTCGCTGGTGTTCTCATTCCGTCCGCTCTTGTAAGGGAGAAAATGGCCAATGTAGTAGCCACTTTGAATGTTATCTGTTTATGATTCTTACAGCATGCTTATTCATTTGCATAACTGCTTAGTATACGAACATGCTTTCTGTAGATCTTGTATTCTGCCTATTGCTCACTTTAGATGCTATTCGTGTTATCGTCTTGTTGCTTATACTTTGCTAAGTCGTTGTACTTATTAGTTGTCCTTGTGTGTTGCAGGCTCAGATCCCTCTCCCGATCCTGCGTCGGTCGACCAGACTCCAGGAGAGGCTCGCGAGGCCCCCTCCGGCCTAGAGGAGTGGACTTGATCCACCATCCTCCAGAGTACGGTTTGCATCATTTTGTTCTCCCCATTCATTGAATTGGAGTCTATTGAGGGGATTTCTGCTGTGACTTGTATTGTGGGCTTGATAATTGTATTTGATAGTTGTAAGCCCCATTTTTGTATCAGACGTTCTTGTAAATTGTTCTTGTTATCAGTTCATGATCTTTTGTAATCCATTGTAGCTTTTGGTATGTTGTTATATGCCTTGATACGTACAGCTTCCGCGTACAGTTGTTTGCACGTGTGATTGATCCCTTGTGTGTGTATGCTTGGACGGGGTTCAGGTGTGCATGCACGGGAGTACGTGTGTCATTGGTTAGACTTTCTCTGACCCCTGGTCCCTGGGCTCGGGTTGTGACACCAAATCTGACTTTCTTTCAATTGATGAATTTTCTTTGAGAAACATGTTGAGGTCAAGATCCCAATTTTTGCTACTTGTAGAAGCAAATGGAGAAGCAACACTTGATGAACTTGTCCCACCACTAATGCTAACACCACCAACACTCCCAGCATTGGATACAACTGTCGCATTAAGAGCATATTCATTGTAAAGGTTTTTTAATGTAAACATAACAGCCATAGTCCTCACATCAGACTCATTACCATAAATCTTTGGAAAGTAATATTCAATTACTTTAAATTTGAGTTGAGGATAAAAAATTACAGCAATTGCCAATGTTGTGGAAATTATATTCCAATACTTTCTAAACTTCACAATCATTTTCATGGCCATATCTTTAATAAAAGATTCCGAACTATTACACCATTCAACTAAATGCAGATGTAGCTTACAAACATCATGAAAATACAAATTCGCTGTTGAGTACTTGGTGCCTAAAAATTTTTCTGTCATCTCAAAAAACACTTTCAAACATGTACAAACACTTCTCACATTTTCCCATTCCTCATGACTTGGGGCAATTTTGTATCTACTATCACGATCACTTAAACGTTCGAAGGCCTCCTTGAACTGTATTGTTGTTTGTAGCATTTCAAAAGTAGAGTTCCACCTATTCGAACTATCAGGTTGGATTTTTTTTCTTGGAGCTCGTACTTGCTGTGCAATTTCATTAAACCTTTGTTCTCTTAACTGTGAAGCTTTGATGTATTTCACACTTTCACGAACTTTAAAAATTACGTCTCGTATGGAATCCATGCCATCTTGAACTATCAAATTTAAAATGTGTGCACAACACCGAACATGAAATATATCTCCATTGGACAAAAGTAAGCCCTTACTGATAAGCTTTGACTTAAGCTCTCGAACAACAACATCATTGGTAGAACAATTATCTAACACAATGGTACACAATTTTTTTTCAATGTTCCAACTATATAATCTATCAACTATGCAATTACAAATTACTTCACCGGTGTGAGGAGCTTCGAGAGAGCAAAAAGCAATGATCTTCTTTTGCAAATTCCAATCATCATCAATAAAATGACATGTTAAACACATATACCCGAGATTCTGATTAGAAGACCACACGTCAGTTGTCAAACTCACTCTACATTTTAATTTGTCCAAGAAGTCATAAAGCATTTCTTTCTCCTCATTGTAAATTTTTATAATATCAGACTTCAAAGTATTCCGTGACACTGCTTTAAACATCTGTTGAAGCCCTTTTATGAAATTCCGAAACCCCTTATATTCTACAAAGCGAAATGGTAATTCATGCAATATGACCATGCGTGCGAGGTCATGTCTAGTTTTTTCTTGATCAAACTTGAAACTCTGAATATCAATCATTCCAGCTTGGTTTACTTCTCCGATTTTTAAAATGTGTTATTTTATATTTTCATGCCCTTTTCGTTTATTATATTTGTAAACAACACAATGATTTAAATGTTTACTCAAATGAGAGGTTCCGTCTTTGCTTTTCCCATTCAACATCTTTTTACAATGCTTACACACTGCCTTATCATCTCCATTTTTAATAATTTTATCAAAATCTTCCCAAACTTTCGATGTTAGCTTCCTTTTTGTTGGAGATACCTTGGAAACTTCAATGGTAACACTGGTTTCCCTGTCATCGGCTTCAATGGGTTCAAAACTATTATCTGCATATAAATAATTAAAAGTCTATTATAATTAGAGAATTTACAAACTCTAACACTAGAATAAGTGATTCATCAAATACATGTGGTTAACAATAATGGTAAGTTTGACGAAACCATCTACAAAAATAAAACTAAAAAAAATAAAGTAAAAGAGAAACCCAATCACCTGTTGCCATCCCAAGGTCCCACTCCCAGAAAGTTTTGATAGCCCTGATATGTCAAGTTCTGATATGTCTGAGGTGGGCCGTTACAACCTTTCTTTCTCTGCCACAAACCACAATTTCATGTATTTAATTAGGACCAACCAAATGTAAAGGACATTGACAATGCTTCCTATAAAGAGGCATCCTATTCATCCCACTTTACAGTGGATAAAAGAAGATACTGACACATTGTAATATTGGAAGAAAAAAAATCACTATGCCATGAAAAGATTAACAGAACAGATAGAGCACTAAACATCATAATTGCACCAAAACTCAATGATGTGTGCTTTGAATGGAAATAGAGTAAGAGGATTGAAATGAATCCGACTACAACATAACTTTGTTCAAAAACAAAAACAGAGAAATGCAAAAAATCAAAATTATGCAAAAATAAATAAATAAATAAAAGCATTTAACATTAGTCCATATCAAGATTGAGATTGTTGAGATTGTTGGCGCACAAAGGAGAAAATTCTTCTTAGAAAGATGGGTCGTAATTGTGCTTTCAGCTGGTGAAGGAAGGGACTGTGTGTTGGAGCAGGGAACTGATTAAGGACTTAGTGATCCATTAGATTTGAATATCTAAATTTTGTGGGCCATAAGATCAAGATCTGAACGGTTGAAACTCTTTAGAAGGGTAAAATTGGCTAACAGTTCGGGTTTCATCCATTAATTCCTTTTGGATGTGAAGTAATCCTTAAAAATATGTTACAATTATTGTATTGATATGTTGAGTAGCCAGGTTCTTGGCAATATGATATGAGAGGATAAAAGGGATATGAGAGGGAATATGATATTAGGTTTCAGTGATTGAGATTGTTGAAATTGTTGGCGCACGAAGGCAAGTGGTAGGAAATCCGGAGAATCAAAGCTGACAAGTTACACAAGACAAGACCAAAATTATTTACGCCCATGATTGGCATGGCCCGCATGTTGAAAGGCTTAGATCTTTTATTGCATTTTGTAGAAATTCAGGATTGCATTTTGTAGAAATTCAGGATTTTCTACAAAATAATCGGGTTCTCTGAGAGAGGAAGAAATATAGCCCTAATAGCAAAAAGGAGCTACAAAGGTACCTGGATGTTGTTTTCATAGATCGCCAGCTACAAAGGTTCAGATTAGGCCCTCTCTCCTTCAAGCCAGTCAGAGAGCTTCCTATGAAAGGGAGCTGTATTCTGCAGAAATAAAGAAATTGGATTTATCAAAGGGAGAAAAAAACTGTAGAAATCAAGAAATTAGGAAAAAGAAGAAGAAGAAGAAAGATCTATATTCTGTAATGAGTTTCCGCAGTTCCGCTCAACCCTACCTGTTTCGACTGTTGAGAGCCCAAGATCGCGTGGAAGAAGCCTGGAAGAAGAAGAGCCCAAGATCGCATGGAAGTCTGAAAGTGGAAGATGAACACCTGTTTCGATCGTTGAGAGCCCAGGATCGCATGGAAGAAGAAGAGCCGAAGAGCGGAAGAGGGCTTCTGCAGTTCCGCTCGAAATTAGGGCATCGCCGCATCGCATACGCATACGCATTCCATCATATATATATTAGTGACGTAAACGGGTCAGGTCTTGGGTCCACCGGTCTGAAACCTGTTGGAACCGGATCCGGACCCGTTTAGAAATGGGTCCAAAAAAAGGACCCAGAACCGGACCCGTTTAAAAATCGGTTTAAAAAATAGGACCCATAACCGGTTTTTAATGAATCGGAACCTCCGGGTAATCAGAGAATCGGATATCCATTTACAACCCTACCTCCAACATTTCTTCTTGAGTAGGCTCAACACTACGATCAAGGGACCATGTTGGTCTCGTACTCCAACATGGGCTCCTCAATCCTTATGGAGCATAGATTCGGGCATAAGTAGGCCCATGCAGTTAGTAGTTTTTATTTCTTAGTATAATTAGTTAACAACCCTGGGTCATACTGCAGTAATATTATTAAAAAAACATAAATCTTAAAATTTGTCACAAGAATAAATACAAATTTCAAAAATCTATATTGGACCTAAACCGGACCAAAACCTAGCTCTTAATAACGTTCCCAGGGTATCTATTGTACCCAGACACGAGTTCAGACTGTACAATTATTCTCTCAAGCCTTTCTTATGGAGGATCCAAACTCTTATCATCATCACCATAATCTTTAAATTTTAATTTCCTTGTAAGATTAATAGGTGATAAGTGATCATCATCATTGAAGTTTTTGACCCATCACTTGCGATGTCCCCAGCTCCCATGAAAAAAAAGTTCTATTGCAACAGTCACTTTCAATGAGGACTACAAAATCAAGCACAACATGCAGATCGCCCCGCCAGCCTCGCCATGCAATGCAAATGAGAGTTTGATAGATCACAGAGATGCAAAAATAGGACTAAAATAAGCAACGATTTTGAATTGTGTCCAAATTCCTACTTCAATTAATAACCCTTCTAAATAGATGTAGTATCACAGCAGTTTTTGTAGAAATTTCCTCAATTAGATTGTAGAAGTATCAGAGACAACCATCTTTCTAGATCCGTTTTGACCATCCCATCATATCCAGTTGCCTTGTGTTGTCACGCCTGTACAACTATGATTCCAACAGTTCATTGCAAGAACCCTCCAACAGGATCACAAAAGGTGGGCCACACCAACGGAAATCGTATGAGGCCTGGCCTCGAAAGATCTTGATTCAAAAACAAGAAACCACTTGTCCTGAACTTTTACTGTTTAAGATCATCATCATTAGAAAAGACACAACATAAAGCAGAGCTCCCATCAGCCCTCTTACCATTTGAAACGAATTCCACTATAGATCCCATCATATGACTGTATGACAGAAGGCATACCTTAATCATTACTCTTTATGTCACACAAAAGCATGCAAATGAGCACCCCCAGGCCCCACCGTAGATGTCTATACCTCTATCCTTTGGGCCAGTGAGAGCACCTACGACCAATTCCGAATCCAACCATCATTTGGCATTTTCAGCACCATTCTCCGTTCGTGACTTGGAGATATGGGTTGCGTAGAAAAGTTGTTGGATTATTACATTACACAGATATATATCTTGAGGCAGAATTGCAGTTTACGTTGACAAGACACTACATCGGGAGTGGATGGCGTGTGCAAAGCCCAGAGATATACGCACGGCCCGTGACAAATAATCTACCCCAGAAAACCAAATACCATTTGGATTTCGGACCCAATTCACCATTTTACATTACAACAATCAAAGAACAGAATAGAAACTAGATTGACGTTAATGCACCGTAGCTTTTTAAATACTACGCAGGCATCAAAGAACAAGATTAGATATATGGCTAAAATATATATACTAAGCAGGCACTAAAACAGGGTCTTTCTTTTGAGATTTATAAATTATACATGCAAAGATAAGATTATGGGAATGTGAGTCAAGGAACTAGAGATTTGAAGAGGTAGTAAGAGTAGAGAACTAGGATAGTCCACTCATAGACTAGACAAGTTAAAATAGACTGCAAAAGAGAGAAAAAATTTTCCATTAATTATCTCTTCTCTATCCACAATTCAAAATGATTCATTGTACTCTCTTCCTAAGTCAAATCAAGGATTGAGAATCATGTCTCCACATTTGCATTTCCAGTTCATGGGCTTGTAGTTGGTGGTGTCGTCACCTCTAGAGGTAATGGTTGAGACTACAGAGGAGTGTCTCCTCCCGCTTCCATCTTGGGGGACTGCAGGGACCTGAATTGCCTCACAGTGCCCACAAGAACGGCACCTCTTCTCGCAGCTTGGTGGCCTCGAACCAATACGAGCTCTCATTAACATTTTCTCTTCTCCTCCTACCTGAAATTTCAGAACACCAGTCAGAACAGAGGCCAAAAGGCCAAAAGACTATTACTTGTGGGTTGTACTATTGGGTTTTTATCCTTTATTGAATAGAAGGCCATTACTTAATCTATCTTTAAGAAAAAGGCCAAAAAGGGTCATAAATGTTAAAATGGAGTAGTTCACATGATATGGCAAAAGAGAAATGAGATTAGTACTGAAGGTTGCTGATGAGATCTTCTTACCTTGGCAACCTCAAGCAATTTGGATATTATACTTCCTGCATTAAGAAAATGAAGATCAATGTGCCGGAAATTTTGGATTGTGAAATAAGTGATTGGAAAATTCTCAAACAAACAAAGCCCACGTACCTTCAGAGATGAATCTCTGTTGGGTGGAGGTTGAAACAAGCAGAAATGAGAGGAGGAAATAGAAATGTCTTTTTTTGAAGATGATTTTGAAACTGGAACCCATTTGGAGTGAATGATTGAGCTAGTAGGGAGAGTAAAGGGTATTTCACTTCGTCTAAGGGCTTCTCCGGAAGTAGAAAGTTGAAATCAAAGTGGCAGATGCAGATGCATGAGTCGAAAAGGCAAGATAGTAGACTTCAATCAATGAAACCCAGAAAACGTCTTGCAGTCATCGGCTCTCTACCAGAAGCATCAACACAAAAGAAAGAATGCTATCCTTTGTATGACCTTGAGAGAGAGAGAGAGAGGGAGAGAGAGAGAGAGAGAGAGAGAGAGAGCAGAAAGTGAGATTGATAAACAGCTGAAACCCAGCTGTGGATTTCCGCAAGGGGACATGAAAATACAGCTGGGAATACTTCTTCAGATCTTATATGCATATGTTTTCTTGTGGTAGTTGGTCTGAGCAAAGGCAAAATGACACGCCAACCGCGTCTACAGAAAGAATATATACGGAGTAGACCTGTAGCATCGAATGTTTAATCACATTAACAAAATCGGAAGATTCAGATCTCCTTTTGACATTGCATGCATTATTTAACATTTCGTTTGTTTGCATATTGGGTGTTGCTGTTTTCACCTTCAACCCTCTTTTTTTGTGCACACACGGATCTTGTTTTTTACTGCCTGTGACTCCGAATGGCTACTGCTTCCAAGATTATCAACGTACAGACGCCATTTCGCCGTTGTGTTGTTTTACAAAGGAATGCAGTAGAATGAATGCTCAACTGGGAACGATTCTTGGTGATTTGAATCACTAAAGAGATTGTACTAGAACTACCATATATAACCAATCAAGGTTTAACTGTATTTGCTCATTGTTAGGATGCTCGATCACCTGTACCGTCCAAATGTTTACATGCTTTATCGTTATCTAATGGGAAGTCCTGGCTTTCATTACATAGAAGTTGTGGCAAATACCTATATAAATAATAGGGGATTGGTTTTTATTAAGTGGGCCACATTGAAGAGTACTACCAAACTTCCGATGATTTCTTGCAATGAGAATCTGGACCCACATTGGAGGTGCAACCGAAATTTGATAAGTAACATCATTAAATCTGACTTTACACAATTACATGTCAAACATATGTATCTGTAAGGCCCTCTATATAAGAGAAAGGTGTGAACTAGTGTTTGGAGCATCATGGGAGAATATTGGAAAATGTTCACCCTGCTCACCGGAAATTCAGACGGTATGTCACTCATATTCATAGGTGGATTCCACCGCTGAAAACATCATGCAAGGGGCACAAGTATATGTTCTATTAACAATCTTACTCTCCATTGAGCCTTCATACTCGATTGCTTCAATTGGCAATTTAATCCTTGGTAAGTTCAAATCTATGATCTAATAAAGGATGTCGTCCATCCCTTACAGTTTTTTTTTCCTCCTTGCAATAACAACGTATTTCGGTGGTACTTAAATATGTTAAATATTTCAACCACTTTATTAGAGTCCTTTTTAAAATTCACAGATTGAGGAGCCACCTACAATCGATCCAAGCTCTTTGAATACACAACTATGCACTCCAAAATTGATATTAGTCCTACTCTAATATTGATCCATCCACTAATCTCAATTGGATTTTACATTACAAATTGTTAAAAAAAAAAATCCATTTCGTTTGTAATAAAGGGTCGCCCCACGTTCTATAAAAGTGAAGTGGGCCCACAGTCGCAGTTCATTGAAGAGGAAGGTATTTATTCGGGATTTTGCCCATATATTGCACTCGGCACTTGCTTCTGAAAATTTAAATACTCTTCAACGTGTTATTTGTGTAATATTTAAGGGCCATGCGATATTGCATGCATCGCACTATGCATTTTAAGGCTGTGCAACATCACATATATCACCCTATGCAATATCCGAATAAGTCCATGTGATATGATACCATTATTATATGGAAATCATTGTAGTAAAAATTTAAATTTCAACTGTCCTAAGATTATAAGATTTAAAGACAATCATGCATGTCAAAATTCCTATTTATTTTGAACAACTGAGAAGTCTTAATTTTAACTACTTCTCATTCATTTTGAATTGAAAATTCTTAATTGGTGCTTTCTAGAGTAGAACCTCACAGATATCTCGTTGACTAAAGCATAAGTATATGAAGATACATTTTTTTTAGAGTTGGGGCTTTCGTGGGGTTGGTTTTCTATCTATTGTGGGGCTCACTAATGTCTTTGAGGAGAGACGAATTGGAGCGGTCGCCGTTGTGCGAGAAGCAACATGTGGGCGTGGGAAGATAGATGTTCTTGGTGCGTGTGCTGTTTTCTTGCTATCGGAAATATGCTGACTTGGTACTCTCTGCCCATCCCCACCCCCTCTACCCCCGCTGGGAATTGGGAATGATATCTTGGATTTTGATTTCCAAGCTCACGCGTCTGGCTGGCAATTTTTTTTCGCTTATCTGTATGGTACATTTTTTGAATACCCCGATGACAAATATAACATTGTCATGGAATTAATGTATTTCTATGAGAAGTTAATTGATTTGTCTGGTTGGAAATGGTCTAACCGACAAAGCCAAACTTGGTCCAAATTGTTTTTCCAGAGGAAACCTTAATTCTCAAGCTTATTCAAAGCCTAAATTGAAGATTCCCATATGTGCGGAGAAACATGTTAATAAGATAAGTAGATGATATTATATTAACGTAAATGTAGTGTATGCTAGGGCCAAATGTGGCTACTTGAGTTTGAACTTGATCTCAAACAAACAGCAGCACCCAAATCGCATTTTCGTGCTGGTAGAGTTGAGTGATGATGGTTTTGGTTTGGAGATTTGAATGTAGGTGCCGATCTTGGTTGTTCACTTCGTAAGAATTCAGAGCAAATAAGAAATGCCCCTTAGGGATGTCAACAAATTAGGTTGGGTACTTGCCACCCTAAATTTGAACCCTAATCCAACCAGCCTATGCTTTGCCTTGTACCTAATCTGACCAAATGACAGTATATTTTAAAGTTTGTGATTTCAAGTTTGCCCTATGATGAGTATAATCAGGTTAGATTTGACACAGATTTTGATTTTTATATTAAAATATGCAAAAGGTTGTAAAAATCTCCTGTCTAGATGAGGTAAATATGCAACAAAATAGTTGTATAAATTTTATGAATGTGTATCTTCTGTGCTCCACAAGTTCTGCACATGACATAAAAACTAGTTACAAATGGAGGCAGAAGTGGGTGATAGCAACCAAAACCCAAACTATTTTGAATGAGACTCTTAGTCAAAATCTAAGAAAAAATTTATCCACAAATCCACTATCAAATCAGCCTCTAATAGGAGTAGCTTGGATGAATACACGTTTAACTAAATCTGCTGCCATCCTCCCCACCTTCTTATCAGAAAGCTAATATCGATGAAGATTCGTTCAGGGCTGACAAAATTCTCCTTGAAAATGATATCCGGTCATTACCGTGTTAAACAAAATAGAGGGAAATCAAGTGTGGGACGCATCCACATCTCTATCTTATACATTTTCCACTTCTCACCTCTTTGATATACATTTCATTCTTGTATAAATATCTAGAAATCTAAATCCCAGTGGACAAACCATGGGACAAAATAAGCCAGCATGCAAAGGGTTTGAGCGTCGTGGGCGCCGAACCTCTCCTTCTTATGTACTTGGTGTGATCAGTGAATATGAACTTTCGTTGGTCCTTCTCGATCACCAATTTCAATGGGTGTTATCCCTTGGATGTTAACTGACGATAGCAACCCATCCAGCCCTTGCAAATGTGACATGCAATGATCAAGACCAGACCAACAGAAAGTGCGGGCCCCATGATGGATGCATTCCAAATGGCTAGCCAAGGGGAGGGAGAAGTTGATGTGACAATGCAGCACTGCGTTGGATGAGCTGCTGCTGGGGTTGGGAGGTTGATCGCAACTGTTCAACAGGTGGGCCCCTTTATGAATGGACAAGGCGCAGGAAGCTTTCTGCAGTAATCAAACCTACTATCATTTTATTTGGTGAAAGAAACACTTCATCTGCTTGATGGGACATTGGAGCCTCATGCTCAGCCACCTCCCCCTCTTCTTACCTGATACTTGTTCAAAGAAACCTGCAAACATGGTGCATCCTTGGAAAGGCTGGATCACACGTGGTGCCGCCAGCAACCTGCACACTCAGATGGGTCCCACTTTTATGATCCAGCCTGTGAGTTCACACAGGAGCTTGGCCTAGCTCCAGTGTAGTCGCCAAAAAATATGCACACTTTTGTGTTAGATGTGTCGGGCTGGGCATCGAAGTAAGAGGCCGCAAGTCTATGCCCATCTAACAATTGAGCTAAAAATAGGCACGGATGCAGCTCACGGGCTTAAAGATAACAACGCTAATCCTGACAAATTTGGGGTGGAGCTCAGGTCAGGTTTAGCATTGGCTCGGCCTATGAAAACTCATATCACTGGTTGTACTTCTACCTAGAGTTGAAATCGTCCGAGTGCCCTCCACCTATGATCACCGTAGGGCAAACACTCATATGATCTCGATTCCTTGTGCCTACGGATGTGAGGGCAAGTGTATGGCCCACTTTTAGCTGATCCAATGTATACCTTCTTTTACAAGAATTGTATAACTTCTTTCACAAGAATTGACCATGTTTTAAACCAACACCTCTCTTGGTGATAAATATACAACTAGCACAAATAACTTGTGTGTAGGGGCAGAACTAGCTTGCCTCTAACCCCCAGCATTGATAAAAATAAAATTATGTTAAAAATTAGGTGGACCTAAATTAGGGCCCTTTGGCCCACCGCCCAAACAATGCACCCCCCCCCCCCCCCCCCCCCCCCACCCCCCACCCAATCCCCTCTCACTTTCTTTCTTTTTCTTCATTCATATTCTCATTCCCTTTTCTCCCTTCCCCTTCCACCTCATAGCCAGCTAACCCTCAAGCCAGCAATCACCGATCTTCCTTCGGCATCTTCTTCCTCATGTCGCCTTTATCCCATAAACACCATTTTCCAAGCTTCTCTATCTTCTTTGAGCTCTAGATAAGCTCCCAACTTCTCCATAATTAGGTCTTTTGTGTTTTTAAATTAATAATGGCTTAGAGGTGTTCCGTAGAGTCTTCTCTCCCATTTTATATGTGGGCTTGGCTTGGCTTCGGGTTTTCTCTCCTTTTGAGCACCGTGGATTTGGTCTTGAGTTAGGATTTCTCATCGTTTTCATTTTCTCTCATCACAAGGCAAGTGGATGGCATTTTTATTGTTAATATATTGATTTTATCTTGATTTTAGCATTTTTAATACACTTGACAGGTTTTGCGCATTTTAATAGAAATGCATTAATAGGACTACGCCATTGGCATTGAGTTTGTGATTGTGAAGAGTAAACAATTTTTTTGCCCAAATAATGCATTTTGATTTTTAAAATATTTTCAATATTTGTGTAATGACTGAATTAGATGGTAAGAAGAAAAATAAAAAAAACCTACTATATTATGATTTGTGAATCACTTATTTATCATAATTGCTAAAATGTACTTGTTATGATTTCAATTTAATATTAGATGAGAAAGACAATTCCAATTGATTCATATTTTAAGAGAAAAAATGACAAAAAATAGGACGTTGATACATCATTGCCAATATCCTCCAAAGTTAGATTCCAATTTTTGAAAATTCCAAGGATTAGATTTCAAAATTTGAAAATTCCAGGGAACACTAAGAAATATAATGATTGTATGAAAAAAAAATTTTCTAGTTCAACCCCCCCCCCCTGCGTTACAGAATCCTGATTTTGCCTATAGGGATGAAGAAGAACAAGAAGCACACAATCCATACACAATAATCACGAAATTTACGTAGTTCACCCAATATGGGTTACGTCCACGGAGATTCAAGCGTGTCCTGTCTACTATTTTGGAGATCACCACACAATAAGAACAATCCTCTTCTTGTGATTATAAAAGTACAAGACTTTTCCTATGATTCTCCTCAGAAGAGCACAACTCTCTCACACTATTCAGAATAATACAAAAGCCCTAATTAACAAAATCCAGACATCTACAACAGTAGGATCTGGCCTTATAACAAAAGGCCCAGATTAAACCGCCGGATTACATATTTACCAATGTAAATAAATAATATGCCCAGATTAAGTTTCACCAACCCATCAATCTCCCACTTGAAGACTGATTACATTGAATGGCAGTGACAACAGCAAAATACGGCTTCAAATCTCAACACCTTGTCTTCAAACAAGAAGTCCAACTAAAGCTAAGTAAAGCTTCAATTTCTCTATATTTACCACCTTTGTGAACATATCAGCGAGATTCTGACTTGAGAAAATCATTTTTAGTTTCAACACCTTTTCTTCCAGAAGCAATTGTATGAAGTGATATCTTATGTGAATATATTTGGTTCTTGGATGAAAGACTGAATTCTTCGCAAGATGAATAACACTCTGACTATCACAGTACAGCTTACTGTCCTCCTGATTCTTACCCAACTCTTCAATTAACTCTTGTAACAAAATCATTTCCTTGCTAGCTTCTGTAGCAGCAACATACTTTGCTTCTGTAATTGAAAGTGTAACAACATCCTGTAATTGTGCTTTCTCATTAATTGTTACACTGCCCAAGGTGAAGACATATCTAGTAGTACTTCTACTTCTATCAAGATCTTCTGCCAAGTTTGAATCAACATAACCCTGCAGTTTGACTTCTGATCCTCCAAAACACAATGCCGCATTGGTAAAACCTCTCAGATATTTGAGAATCCACTTAACTGTGTCCGAATGTATTTTACCAGAATTACCCATAAATCTGCTTACAACTCCCACTTATGAGCAATATCAGGTCTTGTGCTAACCATAGCATACATTAAGCTACCAACAACTGAAGCATATGGGATCTTGAACATATTATCTTTCTCTTGTTCTGTCTTATGAGACAACTCTTTTGAGAGTTTAAATGGCTAGCTAGTAAAGTGCTAACTGACTTAGTACCTTGCATGTTGAACCCGTGTAAGACTTTTTCAATATATTCTGCCTGAGACAACTTCAATATGCGGTTTGTTCTGTCTCTACTAATTCTCATGCCGAAAATTTAATTTGCAGCACCCAAATCCTTAATTTCAAACTCCTTTGACAACTGTTTTTTCAGATCATTTATTTTATGCATGTTCGATCCTACAACAAGCACGTTATCTACATAAGAGGAGAATGATATAAGAGTCATCAAAGCTTTTGTAATAACAACAGTGGTCGGCATGATATCTGTAACACTCCGATCCCCTTTGAGCCGGATTAGTGGCTCATTAGTGTGTGTTTTGTTTTATTTTATTCTTTTGGACTTGGTTTTGGGCCTTGGATAGGTAGTTGAGTGACCTTTGACCTGAGATAGGTAGTTCTAAGCCCTTTTTCGTAATTTTGCTTTTGTTTTGCTCATATCATCTTTGCATCATCTTGGTGTCAGCACGTGTATTTCGTTGGGCTCGACAATTTCCGTAACTGTCTTAGAACCATTTGGAGTCAATTGGGGAAGATGGACCTTCGTGTGACTTAAACTGTAATTAGTATAAACCCTCCGGACTTTGACTTAAACTTCCAAACCTATATAGATGAGTCATCTTACAGATGTCCTCATTCCCTGTTATTGTCTTCAACGTGCATGCAAGAGGAGAATTCCAGGAGAAGCTCTCCACGTTCTCTCTCTCTCTCTCTCTCTTCTTTGCTTCTCTTGATCGATTGAGGATTGGATCCCTTGTTTGATTTGGGTTCTCTTCTTCTCTCATCTCTGTATATTGCTTAGGTAAGTGGGTTCTTTCCCAACTCTTCTCTCTTCTTCTCCAATTGCACCTCTCATTCTCTGATTTCTGTGTCTTCATCTCATGCATGGTGTATCTCTTTGATTTGCTTTGATTTAGTGGATTTGGAGCTTGTTTCAGAGGATTTGACAGAGTTGAGGCAAGTATAAGTACAGACTTTTATAACACACATGGGTGTTCTATTTGAATGCTTTGATTTCCATTTTCTTTAGTGTATCTGATGTTTTACAGCCACATTTGGTGATTTGGAACCTCTGTAACTCATTTTGTGCAGTTTCTGTATCAAATTTTCGTTTCTGTACTCAACCCATTTTCGTATCTGTATTGCACGGCTAAGCCGTGAACTTCTACGGTTTGATTTCCAGAGACTTCAATTTTCAGTTTTGTTCTACGGCTAGGATACGGCTAAGCCGTAACTTGTTCTACGGCTGAGCCGTAAGCTAGCCGTGACCCAAACCGTACCCCAGCCGTGACTTAAATCTCTGATCAGTCGAAACTTTTCCAACACAGAACTCCTACGGTGTGGCTACGGCTAAGCCGTGGAATGCTACGGCCAAGCCGTGGATTGGTCTACGGCTAAGCCGTATCCTGACTGTAGTTCAGCCGAAAAAGGTACCAGATCAGAGGTGAAAGGATGATCAGTTTAGCTGTGTTTTGTATGGAACCAAGGTGAAGCCGTAGTGCATATTACGACGAGCGCGTAAGATGTCTTCGGCTCAACCATAGGTCCCTCATGGCTAAACCGTTAGGCATGGCAATTCTGAAATATAACCTAGGATAATGGTGAGACTTGTAGGGCTCAAATACAGGTTAACCACCCATGTAAACTGGCCCAATGGATTCCTTGGATCACGTGAATAGTCTGTTTGGCTGTGACTTATTCATGTGGGTGTTGTTTTACTGTTAAGCACCTCCCCATGGGTGTTGGTTTAAGGGACGTCAGTGCACGCAAAGATTACGCAACACTTTGATGGCAACGGTGCATTGATTAACTTAAAACTACATCAACATGCACGGTTAGTGACAGTGAACAACTAGCTTAGGACTGGCTTGTAATGAACCTTGATTCCGTATTAATCTGAGATGCATTGCATATTGTTTATGGTTTTGCCCTCTGTTCTGTTAATCTATGTTTATGCATTCCGCAGTCATCTTGCTTTCGTCCTGTATGTCTGTTTATTCTTCGATCTACACTATGCTCTGATCTATGCTATGCTTTGACTTAATCTATGCTCTGTCTTTGGCTTTGTATATCCCTGTTTGGTTTGGGTATTCCCGGGTGGCTCTGCCCAGAGGTTAATACGTGAGGATAAGATCCGGTCCTTGTCATCGGTGAGTCCAAAGCGGATAATCTCCCTTTCTATGGATTTGATTTGATTGGTATTAGTCTGGCTCTACTCAGCCTCAGCCCTAGGATGCCCGACGGGGTTACCTCTGGCTTAGATCTCTGTACCTCTGTATTCACTGCAGTGTCGCTTTGTCTTGGGACCCCGGAACCCAGGAACCTGAGACCCACTTGTACCCTGGCCCGGTCAGTGGTGTTCTCCTCTGCTCTGCTTTGCTCTGCTCTCTATTGGAGAGAACATGGTTAACGTAGTAGCCACTTAGTTCAGTATTTCTATGCTTTGATTCACATATCATGCTTTACTTCTACGCACGATTTGCTTAGTATACTAAGATGAAACTCTGAAATCATTATTCTGTCATTTATTCAGCTTTGATACTATGAGTGTTTCATCTCTGCTACTTATATTTGCTGGATCGTTGTATTCATTTGTGTTGTCTGTGGTGTTGCAGGCACAGATACCTTGCCCAGCTCCCCGGCGGTCGAGGAGGCTGCAGGGGCAAGTGTAGAGGCACCCTCCGGTCTGGCAGAGTGGGCCTGATCACTTCTGCCAAGTGCGTGCATGCATATCAGTGGCTTTAATTTCGAGTTTTAGTTTTTGGGAATTATATTCAGACTTTGGACTTTGGACTTGTATTCTGTATCTTTTGTATATTTTGGTTTTGGTGTGTATTTGGTTTTCTATCAGTGTAATTGTCTTTATCGCTTCCGTATTTGTATTTGCTTTGGCTTCCGCTATTTTCTTTGTTGCTTGCTATGATCTCTACAGCTTCCGCGTTCGTCTGTTTCGCACGTGTTAGATCCCTTGTGTGTGTGCATCTGGACTGGGTTTGGATGCACGTGCACGGGAGTACGTGTGTCACTGGTTTAGCTTTTCGCTAACCCCCGATTTCTGGGCCCGGGTTGTGACATACGTATTGTATGGTATCAGAGCATGCTAGTTATAAGCATGTAGGCATCTAAGCTCGTGGTGAGATAACGCTATCAACTATTTGACTCGAAGTCTCATATGTTGATTTGGGGTTTGACTAACTCAGGGCATTTTATATTTGCGTGTTGTGTTTCTTTTCCTTTTTGCAGGATGGCATCAGGATCAGGATCTCGAGATGAGAATCAACAGGGCCACAATGGTGATAGTGGATCGGTACCCCCACACATCAGTAGTGAGGAGCGGATGATGATGATGATGCAGTCTATGCAATCATTACAGGCGCAGATGGCATCCATGGTAGATAGACAGAGTCAGGCTGCCGCAGTAGCATCACCTCGTATAGATCAGCAAGTGATTTTCCAGTCTAAGGAATCAGATCCTAATGCTCTTTTTGACAAGTTCCGTAAGCGAGGGGCGACTGAGTTTCATGGGATAGAGGATGCATTGCAGGCCGAGCAATGGCTGGAACAGACAGAAGAGCTTTTTGATACGATTGTGTGCAGTAACAAACAGAAAGTAGTACTCACAGCCTCTATGCTTCGGAGTGTAGCCAAGACATGGTGGAGGAGTGTTAAGAGCTCATTTCAGACTATGCCCGGTGCCACAGTTTGGGAGACCTTCAAGCAGCAATTCCGTCGGAAGTTCATGCCTCTCCATATTCAGCGAGCCAAGGAAGTGGAATTCTTCAACCTTCAGCAGAGACAGATGTCAGTTGCAGATTACGTACACAAGTTTACAGAGTTGTCTCACTTCGCAGAGGACATGGTAAACACTGAGCAGAAGAAGGTGACTCGTTTCGTCAACGGCCTGAACCCGAGGCATAAACGCCACGTGGTTGCTTGTATGTGGCCGGCTACATTGGACGACGCTATTGATAGGGCTTATGATGCAGAGGCCATCTTTGAGGAGGAGCGAACTGAGGCTAAGAGGACGGCAGGCTTCAGTGGCAGGAGTCAGTTTCAGAAGAAGTTCAAGGGTAAACAGGGCAGTTCGAGCAGTACTCAGGTGATTTGCAGTCACTGTGGGAAGGATCACCCCACCGACAGATGTTGGAGGAAGAGTGGGGCTTGTTTCGGGTGTGGCTCTACGGATCACAGGCGGGCCCAATGCCCGAAGTTTCAGTCCTCTCCACAGACGAGACAGGCAGGATCTACAGCGCAGGGCAGATCTCAGCCAGCTCGCCCAGCCCAGAAGCAGAACCGCCAGACAGCCCGAGCCTATGCTACTACGCATGAGGGCGCGGAGGAGGCCACGGTAGTGGAAGGTAAAATTTTAATTTATGATGCTGAAGCTTTAGCCTTATTTGACTCCGGGTCTACGCGTTCGTACGTAGCACCCCATTTTGCTGTACAGCTTCGACAGCGACCCACACCACTCCCGTACTTGTTGTTAGTATCCACTCCGGTTGGTAAGTGGGTGGAGTGCAGTGTTTTCTACCCTCAGTGTGATGTGCGGATAGCTGGTCATCAGCTCCCTGTAGACCTCGTGTTGCTCACAACACTGGATTTTGATGTGATTCTTGGTATGGACTGGCTTGCAAGATATCATGCATGTATCAATTGCTACAACAAGGCTATCTACTTTGATCTGGGCAACGGATTCCGATTTGAGGGCAGCCAGACTAAGTGCCCAACGCGTGTGATCTCTGCTTGTAAGGCAGACAGGATGCTTCGTAGGGGATGTGAAGGATTTCTTGCGTTCATTTCAGAAAAGAAAGATCAGCGACAGCTCAGCGAGATCCCAGTAGTCAGCGAGTTTCCGGATGTCTTCCCGGAGGATGTGCCAGAGTTGCCACCGGTTCGGGAGGTAGAATTTGCTATCGACTTGATGCCCGGTACAGTACCCATCAGTAGAGCTCCATATCGTATGGCACCTGCAGAGTTGTTGGAATTGAAGAAACAGTTGCAGGATCTGTTGGATAAAGGGTTCATACGCCCAAGTGTTTCACCTTGGGGAGCTCCTGTATTGTTTGTCAAGAAGAAGGATGGCAGTTTCCGGATGTGCATTGACTACAGGCAATTGAACAAAATAACCATCAAGAACAAATATCCATTGCCTAGGATTGATGAGTTGTTCGATCAACTTCAGGGTGCAGCTTACTTCTCTAAGATTGACTTGAGGTCGGGATATCACCAGCTCAGGGTGAAGGATGAGGATGTTCCGAAGACAGCTTTCAGGACTCGGTATGGACACTACGAGTTCCTTGTCATGCCATTTGGTTTGACGAACGCACCCGCAGCTTTTATGGCATTGATGAATAGAGTGTTTACTTCCTTCTTGGACCAGTTCGTTGTGGTTTTCATAGATGACATATTGGTCTATTCGAAGACTGCTGAGAAACATACAGATCATCTGCGGAAAGCATTGCAGCTGCTTAAGGATCACAAGTTGTATGCTAAGTTGTCTAAGTGTGATTTCTGGTTAGAGCAAGTTGCATTTCTGGGTCATAAGATTTCTAGAGATGGATTGATGGTGGATCCGGCTAAGATTGAGGCAGTAGTCCATTGGCCCCGTCCTAGATCAGTGACAGAGATTCGGAGTTTTCTGGGATTGGCGGGATATTACCGCAGGTTTGTGCAGGACTTCTCGAAGATCTCAGCCCCGCTGACTCAGTTGACTCGGAAGAAGGTCCCGTATGAGTGGACAGAGAAGTGTGAGCGCAGTTTTCAAAGGTTGAAAGAAAAGCTCACTACGGCGCCAGTGTTGACTCTCCCGGATGGTAGTGAGGGATTCGTGATTTATTCCGATGCTTCTCGCATTGGATTAGGCTGTGTACTGATGCAGAACCAGAAGGTGATTGCCTATGGATCCCGACAGCTGAAGGAACATGAGAAGAACTATGCCACCCATGACTTGGAGTTAGCAGCTATTGTATTTGCACTGAAGTTGTGGCGGCATTACTTGTACGGTGTGAAGTTCGAGGTCCATTCCGATCATCACAGTCTGCAGTACTTGTTTGATCAGCATGACTTGAATATGAGGCAGCGGAGATGGTTGGAGTTTATCAAAGACTACGACTTTCCGATCAAGTACCACCCAGGCAAGGGCAATGTAGTTGCAGATGCACTTAGCAGGAGGACAAACAGTCTTCAGGTGTTGGCAGGATTCTATATGCTTGTGCATGATCAGCCTGTTGAGGTTCGGTTGGTAGGTGACTTGATGACATTAGCTACTACCGTCGTGTTTCAGCCTGAAGTGATTCAGCAGATCAAGGATCGCCAGTTTGAGGACCCCCTCCTGGTGAAGTTCAGAGATCGGATTTCAGATCGACCGGATTTCAGCTTGGTAGATGGAGTTTTGTACTTCCGGACTAGATTGTGTGTTCCCGCTGTGGATGAGCTGAAAGATAAGTTGATGACAGATGCGCACGATGCTCGATATGCGATGCACCCAGGGAGTACGAAGATGTACCGGAACTTGAAAGACAGATTTTGGTGGAACAATATGAAGCGGGAGATCGCAGGGTTCGTAGCTCGATGTTTGACTTGTCAAAGGGTAAAAGCTGATCATCAGCGACCTCCAGGATCATTGCATCCATTGCACACTCCGCAGTGGAAGTGGGAGCACATTACCATGGATTTCGTCTCCGGTTTCCCGCCGACCAGCAGAAAGAACAATGCGATCTGGGTCATAGTGGACAGATTAACCAAGTCGGCGCATTTCCTTCCGTTCAAAAAGGGGATGACATTCACGGAGATGGCCAGGAAGTTTGTTGACGAGATAGTCAGATTGCATGGTACCCCAGTATCGATTGTGTCTGATCGAGATAGTCGTTTTGTGTCTTCATTTTGGAGAGCATTTCAGGAAGCTATGGGCACGAAGTTGAGTTTTAGTACGGCATACCACCCCCAGACCGATGGACAGTCGGAGCGTACCATTCAGACGTTGGAGGATATGCTCAGAGCTAGTGTGCTGAACTTTGAGAAGGAATGGGATACACATCTAGCATTGTGTGAGTTTGCCTACAACAACAGCTTTCATGAGAGCATTGGTATGGCACCCTATGAGGCACTATACGGACGCAAGTGCAGAACCCCTGTGTGCTGGGAAGAAGTAGGAACAAGGAGTTTCCATGGTCCGACGATCATAGCTGAGACGACAGAGAAAGTGCAGAAGGTAGTAGAGAATCTGAAGATTGCACGATCCAGACAGAAGAGCTATGCGGATACTCGGAGGAGACCTTTGGCATTCCAAGTCGGAGATTGGGTATTTCTTAAAGTTTCTCCGATGAAGGGCACAGTTCGATTTGGTCAGAAGGGCAAGTTAGCTCCGAGATATGTAGGACCGTTCGAAGTCAAGAGCCGAGTTGGAGATCTAGCTTATCGGTTGACGCTTCCAGTTGAGTTCTCCGGTGTGCACGATGTCTTCCATGTGTTGATGCTCCGTAAGTATGTGCCAGATCCGAGCCATGTGATTCGCTACGATGATATTCAGATTCAACCTAATGCAACTTACGTTGAGTGTCCGCTTCGCATCGTTGGCACCCGAGAGCAGATTCTCCGTACCAGGACCACTAGATGGGTTAAAGTGTTGTGGGAGCATCACGGTCCAGATGAGGCTACTTGGGAGCTAGAGGAGCAGCTAGCACGCCAGTACCCCCATCTCTTTGCGCAGGTAGGTAGTCATTCCGAGGACGGAATGATTCCTAGTGGGGGAGGATGTAACACTCCGATCCCCTTTGAGCCGGATTAGTGGCTCATTAGTGTGTGTTTTGTTTTATTTTATTCTTTTGGACTTGGTTTTGGGCCTTGGATAGGTAGTTGAGTGACCTTTGACCTGAGATAGGTAGTTCTAAGCCCTTTTTCATAATTTTGCTTTTGTTTTGCTCATATCATCTTTGCATCATCTTGGTGTCAGCACGTGTATTTCGTTGGGCTCGACAATTTCCGTAACTGTCTTAGAACCATTTGGAGTCAATTGGGGAAGATGGACCTTCGTGTGACTTAAACTGTAATTAGTATAAACCCTCCGGACTTTGACTTAAACTTCCAAACCTATATAGATGAGTCATCTTACAGATGTCCTCATTCCCTGTTATTGTCTTCAACGTGCATGCAAGAGGAGAATTCCAGGAGAAGCTCTCCACGTTCTCTCTCTCTCTCTCTCTTCTTTGCTTCTCTTGATCGATTGAGGATTGGATCCCTTGTTTGATTTGGGTTCTCTTCTTCTCTCATCTCTGTATATTGCTTAGGTAAGTGGGTTCTTTCCCAACTCTTCTCTCTTCTTCTCCAATTGCACCTCTCATTCTCTGATTTCTGTGTCTTCATCTCATGCATGGTGTATCTCTTTGATTTGCTTTGATTTAGTGGATTTGGAGCTTGTTTCAGAGGATTTGACAGAGTTGAGGCAAGTATAAGTACAGACTTTTATAACACACATGGGTGTTCTATTTGAATGCTTTGATTTCCATTTTCTTTAGTGTATCTGATGTTTTACAGCCACATTTGGTGATTTGGAACCTCTGTAACTCATTTTGTGCAGTTTCTGTATCAAATTTTCGTTTCTGTACTCAACCCATTTTCGTATCTGTATTGCACGGCTAAGCCGTGAACTTCTACGGTTTGATTTCCAGAGACTTCAATTTTCAGTTTTGTTCTACGGCTAGGATACGGCTAAGCCGTAACTTGTTCTACGGCTGAGCCGTAAGCTAGCCGTGACCCAAACCGTACCCCAGCCGTGACTTAAATCTCTGATCAGTCGAAACTTTTCCAACACAGAACTCCTACGGTGTGGCTACGGCTAAGCCGTGGAATGCTACGGCCAAGCCGTGGATTGGTCTACGGCTAAGCCGTATCCTGACTGTAGTTCAGCCGAAAAAGGTACCAGATCAGAGGTGAAAGGATGATCAGTTTAGCTGTGTTTTGTATGGAACCAAGGTGAAGCCGTAGTGCATATTACGACGAGCGCGTAAGATGTCTTCGGCTCAACCATAGGTCCCTCATGGCTAAACCGTTAGGCATGGCAATTCTGAAATATAACCTAGGATAATGGTGAGACTTGTAGGGCTCAAATACAGGTTAACCACCCATGTAAACTGGCCCAATGGATTCCTTGGATCACGTGAATAGTCTGTTTGGCTGTGACTTATTCATGTGGGTGTTGTTTTACTGTTAAGCACCTCCCCATGGGTGTTGGTTTAAGGGACGTCAGTGCACGCAAAGATTACGCAACACTTTGATGGCAACGGTGCATTGATTAACTTAAAACTACATCAACATGCACGGTTAGTGACAGTGAACAACTAGCTTAGGACTGGCTTGTAATGAACCTTGATTCCGTATTAATCTGAGATGCATTGCATATTGTTTATGGTTTTGCCCTCTGTTCTGTTAATCTATGTTTATGCATTCCGCAGTCATCTTGCTTTCGTCCTGTATGTCTGTTTATTCTTCGATCTACACTATGCTCTGATCTATGCTATGCTTTGACTTAATCTATGCTCTGTCTTTGGCTTTGTATATCCCTGTTTGGTTTGGGTATTCCCGGGTGGCTCTGCCCAGAGGTTAATACGTGAGGATAAGATCCGGTCCTTGTCATCGGTGAGTCCAAAGCGGATAATCTCCCTTTCTATGGATTTGATTTGATTGGTATTAGTCTGGCTCTACTCAGCCTCAGCCCTAGGATGCCCGACGGGGTTACCTCTGGCTTAGATCTCTGTACCTCTGTATTCACTGCAGTGTCGCTTTGTCTTGGGACCCCGGAACCCAGGAACCTGAGACCCACTTGTACCCTGGCCCGGTCAGTGGTGTTCTCCTCTGCTCTGCTTTGCTCTGCTCTCTATTGGAGAGAACATGGTTAACGTAGTAGCCACTTAGTTCAGTATTTCTATGCTTTGATTCACATATCATGCTTTACTTCTACGCACGATTTGCTTAGTATACTAAGATGAAACTCTGAAATCATTATTCTGTCATTTATTCAGCTTTGATACTATGAGTGTTTCATCTCTGCTACTTATATTTGCTGGATCGTTGTATTCATTTGTGTTGTCTGTGGTGTTGCAGGCACAGATACCTTGCCCAGCTCCCCGGCGGTCGAGGAGGCTGCAGGGGCAAGTGTAGAGGCACCCTCCGGTCTGGCAGAGTGGGCCTGATCACTTCTGCCAAGTGCGTGCATGCATATCAGTGGCTTTAATTTCGAGTTTTGGTTTTTGGGAATTATATTCAGACTTTGGACTTTGGACTTGTATTCTGTATCTTTTGTATATTTTGGTTTTGGTGTGTATTTGGTTTTCTATCAGTGTAATTGTCTTTATCGCTTCCGTATTTGTATTTGCTTTGGCTTCCGCTATTTTCTTTGTTGCTTGCTATGATCTCTACAGCTTCCGCGTTCGTCTGTTTCGCACGTGTTAGATCCCTTGTGTGTGTGCATCTGGACTGGGTTTGGATGCACGTGCACGGGAGTACGTGTGTCACTGGTTTCGCTTTTCGCTAACCCCCGATTTCTGGGCCCGGGTTGTGACAATATCTTTTGTAACCTATGTTGCACATATATCTGTTAAATTTAGTGTACTATTGTCTTGGGATCTGCTTCAAGTTATATAAACTCTTTTTGAGTTTATACACCATGTTCTCCTTTCCTGTAACAGCATATCCTTGTGGCATATGTATGCAAATATCTTCTTCCAAGTCATTATGGAAAAATGCAGTTTTAACATCTAACTGTTCAATATGTAAATTATCTACTGCTACAATGCTTAAAACACTTCTAATTGTGTGTAATTTAACCATAGGAGAAAATAATTCAGAATAATCAATACCTTTCTTCTGCTGGAAGTCTTTTGCAACTCGCCTGGCCTTGTATCTTTTACTGCCGTTATGTTCATCTTTCAACCTGTATAACCACTTGTTATGCAATGCTTTCTTTCCCTCAGGTAATTGAACTAAGTGTCACAACCCAAGCCTAGAAGATCGGGGGTTAGTAAAACTCTAACCAGTGACACACATACTCCGGTGCATATGCACCTAGACTTAGTCTCAGTCTACACGCACAAGGAAAATTCACACGTGCCATACGTGTACGCCAAAGCTATAAGTATCAAACCATAACACTAAAAGAAAAATACAAGAACACAAAATAAAATAAATAATATCCAAAGCTAACATAAAGGTCAGATATACAACTGAACCAAATCACAAATATATCGATCAAGAATAAAAACCCAATGACATGGAAAGAAAATGATATGCATGCATGAAACTGTCGCACTCCGAAGGAGTGATTACACACTCCGCGAACCTGAAGGGATAGCTAAAGTTTCCCTTCCAATCTGAATGACCGATGAGGACTCGGTCGAGGGGTTTGAGCCTGCAACACCAAGAACAACTTGTGAAGATAATAATTCAACAAAGTATAAGCAATAACCAGTTAACACATGTGATATCTAAAAGAATAAATGACATTAGAGAAATCATAGCATGGTTAGTAACACTGGATAACTAGATAGGATTGGCTAGTAAACGATCGTGATTCTCGCAAAGTAATCTGATTTGTATTGCATCTTGGGTTCAGTATTTGCCCTTGTATACACGTTCTAAGCTGGGGCAACGATTGGATATTTCCTGATTCTGTCCATGGTTAATCCCAGGTGGAACAGCGGTCTTGCATGTTCGATACTACCCGTTTGATTCATATGAGTCGAGACGCCTTCATCTTGTGGTTAGCTTGCTTGTTTCTGTATACTCGGTTGGCATCCATTATATCGTTTGATCTGTTAAGGTTTGATTTGCTTGTTCTGTTCGAATTGTATGATTAGTCTAAGTCGTATGACCACTTGAGTTGTCTGATATATGCCTGACAAGATATGCACATCACGTTTTAATGAGCTACGCACGTTATGATAAAATATGCATGTTCATATAGTTGTTCAATCCCATATGGTCTGACACTACTAAGCCTCAGCCTCAGGATACCCGACGGGGTTGAATTTGGCATAGTTTACACGGCCTCGTTGCAGTGAGTTCATGTTTTGGGGATTCCGGACCCCAGGAAATCGAGACCCATCTGGCCCATGGTGTTTTCAACATGGATATAAGATCCTTTTTTTAGAGCATTTGACATATGTAGTAGCCACCTAGTATATACATGTATGTATACATTGATCCTGAGAACATGTTTTAATTCAAATGCACGACTGCCTAGAATGATGATATAGTTTTAAGTTGTTCGATGCACCGTTGTCTAGTATTGCATTGTATCTTGAATGTGCACCGAAGTCCCTTAAACCAACACCCATGGAGAGGTGCTTAACAACTGGATAACGTACATAAATGAATCGCAACCCTTGAGATCATTTATGCCATTCGTACATTCCGTTGGGCAGGTTCAGGTATCTACATTCTAGCATAAAGGCCATATCGGTCCCTTCCTTAATCCTATTTTTTTTAGTCATTTCTCAGGGGTGGTACGACTTAGCCGTAGGTGAACATACGACTTAGCCATAGGCATCTTACGGCTTAGCCGTAATATGCACTGCTGCTCAACCGCTGTTCCCCTTACTGTTCCTCCGCTTTTACGGTTCAACTGTATTTTATTCTACGGCGCAGCCGTGTTTTGTTCTACTGCTTAGCTGTAGCACAGTTGACGGCTTAGACATGGCTGGGCCATAGAAGGTTTGTACAAATGATGACTCCCAGTTAATTCGGAAAATTCTGCGGTGTACTAATCTACGGCTGGGTCACGGCTGAGCTACGGCTTAGCCGTAGTACAATATACAGCTTAGCCGTGACCTAACCGTAGAAGAAAACTGGGTCTTACAAGTTTTTGGACTCTGAGCCGTAGTACAGTTACGGCTTAGCCGTAGACTGCATGGGGTCATTTTCTAAACCTGTTCCAGAGACAACTGAATGTGTACAAAAATGACAAAATCACATGAATAGATGGAGACTAACATGAGATGGGCTGTAACGTACTTCATATCTAAGATTATATGAATTAATCACAATCAAACATCTACCCACATGGTTCATACAAATCATGCTTATACTTGCCTTAAATGAGTCCTAACAAGCTCTGAGTTGTCCTTGGGCTCAATTCACACGTCTAACCACTTAAATATACACACGAAGGTAATGTAGAAAAAGCGTGCACAAGATTCCCTTCCCTGGCTTGATCGACAAAAGAAAGGAGAAACAAGAAGAGCGAAGAGAAATCAATGTGAGGAACTGATGAGGGAGAGAGTTGGTCGAACTTATAAGATAAGGATTAAAACAAATTGCAAAACAGTCTAAATGTTTCCACGAATTATAGTTCAAGTGAATTACGGGTCCAATAGAAACAAACGATATATTTTATAAACGAAGTAATTACGAGAATTAACGAGCGTAACAAAAGACACGTATTGGCGCCAAGATGATGCATGAATGACAACATCTTATAAAATCTAAAATTACGAAAAAGGGCTCATGTCTACCTAAACCAGGTCAAACTCAACCCAACTACTTAGTCATAACCCGAAAAAAAACACCTAGCAACCAATTCATTATCAATTAGTTGCTAAACCGGATTAAGTTGGGTCGGAGTATTCCACTAAGTCCCATGTCTAATTTGACAATAAAGATTGCATCTCATCTTTCATGGCTTGCTTTCGCTTAGCTCGTATATTAACCTGCAATGCTCTTTCATAACATTCTGGCTCACCACCATTAGTCAACAACAAGTAATATAGTGAAGGTGAATAACGCTGTGTAGGCTTAAGAATCCTAGAGGACCTCTTACCGAGGTGTGTGTATGAGGATTCACCTGTGGGTTTTCGGTTTCATGTGCTTCAGGCGTATCATTTTCAGAAATGTCCTCTACATCTAAGTACCCTATATTGTCCTTTTACACATTGTCTTTATCCTCATGTATGACTTTCTCTTTGAATACAACATTCTACTTTTGATGATTTTTCTATTTTTTTCATCTTAGAAGTGATAACCAAATTCATCAGAACCATATCCAATAAAAGTACATTTCCTGGATTTAGGATCCAACTTGTCCCTATTTTCAACATCAACATGAATATAAGAGATACAACCAAATACTTTTAAATGCGAAAGATTTAGCTCTTTTCCGGTCCAAGCTTCCTCTAGCAATCTACAATCTAAAGGTACTGAAGGTCCACGATTAATCAAGTATATAGTAATATTCACTACTTCTGCCCAAAACTGTTTAAGCAATCCAGCAGGTAGTCTCATGCTTTTGACGTGCTTTAAAATGGTCCAGTTCATGTGCTCTACCACACCATTTACTTTGGTGTTTTAGGAATGGTCTTTTCTCACCTTATCCCATTTATGGAGTAATACTCTTCAAACTCTTTGCTACAATACTCTCCCCCATTATCAGATCTTAGGCATTTCAATTTTAGACCTATTTCATTTTCAACCAAAGTTTTCCACCTTAAAAACACCAAATACATCAGACTTGTGTTTCATAGGATAAACCCATAATTTTTTGGTAGCATCATCAATTAATATAACAAAGTAAGAAGACCCTCCAAGGGAAGATACTTGTGTTTGTCCCCACACATCCGTGTGAACCAATTCCAACTTTTCTGATTTTGGTTACCTTCTTACTTTAGAAAAAGTAACTTTCCTTTGCTTTTCAAAGACACGATCTTCATAGAACTCTAAGTCCAAAGACTTAAGGTCTTGTAGCTTACCTTTAGAGTGAAGGATCTTCATTCCTTTCTCACTCATGTGTCCAAGTCTATAGTGCCATGTGTTTGAGTCTGTACCTTTATCTGCAACTGCAAGGACTAGTATGCTATTAGTCAAGTAAAGAGTACCTTCTTTCTTACCGCGAGCAACAATCATACCCCCTTTTATAACCTTCCATGACTTACCTTCGAAGACTGTTACATAACCAAAGTTTGCAAGCTGACAAACAGATATAAGATTTCTTTTTAGGCTCGGTACATGCCTAACATTATTCAATTGCCATATACCTTCGTTTGACAATTTTATCTGAACATCTTCTTTGCTAATTATGTCACAAGGTTCATCATCACCAAGATAGACTTTTTCAAAGTCACCTTTCACATAATTTTTAAGATATTCTCTATGTGTAGTAGTATGAAAACGCACCGGAATATATAACTCAATATTCAAATTTATAATCAAAAGAAAGAATTAAAGTATCTTGAACAGTATCACCCGTAATATTTGATGGAGCATCATTATCGTTGTCATTGTTACCGTTTTTGTGCTTGTTTTTCTTTGATGGAGCTCTGTAGTCCTTTTTTAAGTGTCCATTTTCGCCACAATTCCAGTATGTAATCTGGCTTTTGATGATCTTCACTTACTTCTTAATTTAAATCTTCCGTGATTCTGCCCTCTCAGTTTTCCTTCCTCTGTTCTCCACATTCAATACACTTTTTGATGATTCACCTGAGGGTTTCCTGCGAAATTGCTCATCGATGATAGTACTTACAAAATCATTAAACTTCAGTTTGCTTGATCCCGATGAATTGCTCAGTGAAGTAACCATACCAACCCAACTGTCCAATAAAAAAGATAAAAGTAATAGTGCCCAAATCTCATCATCAAAATGTAATTTTATTGATGACAATTGGCTCATGACTGTGTTAAACCCATTTATGTGTTTAGCAACAATTCCACCTTCAGTCATCTTCATGTTAAACAATCTTTTATTAAATGAACTTCATTTGAAGCAGATGGTTTTCCATGCATTCGTAAAAGGGCAGCCATAACATTTTCAGTGGTTTGCTCTTTTGAAATATTGAATGCAACAGACTTTGTTAGAGAGAGTTTAATCGTACCTAAGGCTTTTCTATTGAGTACCTCTCAATCTGGATCGACATAGTTGCAGGTTTTTTCCAAAAAACGAGATTTTGGCCATTAAATTCCTTAATCGTTTGCTTTGTGCCGTCCGTCATTACTCCCACTCAAATCGAAACTTAATTTGCTTGATTATTTTTCTGTCAATCAGACAGTTAATCTGTCTCATCTATCTCGTAGATCTCGTCACTACGAGTGTATAGAAGAAAACGGAGCACAATTCGGAGTCCGGATGACTTCAAAAAAACACAATTGAATTCTGGCCGTTGAATCCAATCAAACCGCCTGTTTGACTTTCCTGCTGATGTCACACTGATGTCAGCATTGTTGGTGGTAGTCTGGGATCTGCACTTCTGGTCAGGTCCAACCGGAACCGATCTGAAATTGGACTAAACTGAACACCTTATTGGGTTGGGCTTCTTTTATGGATCAGGTCTAACTTGACCTGCATCCTGGCCTGGCCCAAGAACCGAAACCTTGTCTTTGTCTTCTTCTTCACATTACTGGTTTCTACAAACCAGAGGAATCGAAGAACCCCTTGGCCAAGGCGGAGATAACGGCAACAGGGGTTGACAGCAGCAAGCGACCTCAGACTTGCAAGGGGAGGTTGCGACGACGACTGGCGAACAATCCACGGCACAACAAACCTTGATTGATCAATTATGAGACCCACCACTAGATTTCAGATCAAGGCGCCACGAGACCAAGTTACTTTCTCCACTTGTCAAAGAGGAAGCAAAGGAACTTTTTCAAAGATGACAAAAAAAACACATCTCATTTCTAAGAAAAAATTTCAACTGAGAACGTGGCCTCATGTTCTTGACTCGGATTTTTCTGTGTGCTACACTAGAGCACGATTGCTGTTACTACTTGAGACATGAACAACTCCAAATAGGGCTTTTTCTGGATTCGATTTCGTACACCATTGATCACAACCGCAACAATCAACTCCAAGATCTGAACAACCTGTCTTTGATACAAATTGTAGGGATAATGAAAAACAAGAAGCACACAATCCACACACAATAAATACAAGATTTATGTAGTTCACCCGATGTGTGCTACGTCCACGAAGATTCAAGCCTGTCTGCTATTTTGGAGATCAATATACAAGAAGAACAATCATCTTCTTATAATTACAAGAGTACAAAACTCTCTTTAGGATTTTTCTCACAAGAGCACAACTCTCTCACACCATTTAAAATAATACAGAAGCCCTAATTAATAATACCCAGACATCTACAACTGTCGGATCTGGCATTATAACAAAAGGCCCGTATTAAACCGCCGTATTACATATTTACCCATGTAAATAAATAATATGCCTAGATATAGGCTTTACCACCGCCCCTGCTCATGCTAAGAACAGAAATGACCCACATAGCTAGGGTCTGCTCCATCTAACTACTTTTCCCTTTTTTTTTTATCCTTCAGATAAGCAATTACATATTAATGAGTGAATATTGAGATGTCTTGGTGGATGAGGCTCTTGCTACCATAGGACTGACCAAGGTTCGAACCCTAGTTGGTGCCCTCTACTTTTCAACTCCTATCTACTGGGCCAACCAACAAAATAAAAAAAATTACATAATAATGCTAGTTATTTAAAAGAACCTGAGTTAAAATCCCACCACTTATACTTTGGCAAGGTCTTTGTGAGGTCTCCCTAGCAGACTGTCTAAATTATAGCAGTAAGAAAGAGTTAGAATGGATTGAACAGCTTTGCATGATATATCAAAAGGCCTACAAAACTCATATGCAAATGATAAAACAGAATTAATCAGCATCCATAAATCAATATTCTCGTCTCACATACCAATATGTGGGGCAGCATGAATCGATTTACCTCTCCAACTCGGTGACTTATGGAGCCAAATGAATGGGGGCGAGTTCTGGCATTTAAGGCTGAGTTTCAAACCATGCTCTCAACGCAATTGTGCCCAATTAATAAGACGACGATCTGTTAGACTAATGCTCAGAGGCTTGTGCGATGGATCCAACCCCCAATAGAAGCTATGGCACAGTGGCAGTACTGGGCTTCAATAAAGTTCATCCGTTCTACCCGACAAAAAAAAAGGGTTCAGTCCATGTTTGACGTCCTGCTTAAAAGGACGCAAACTAAAGCAGGTGCTGCCCCATATTTCTTTGGAGGTGGACTGGAGGCCTCATCACTGCTAAGGTTGAAAAATGAGCGAGCCAGGCCAAAGCCTCCCAAATTCAGCCTGCTTGAGTATTGGGTCTCTCTCTCTCTCTCTCTCTCTCTCTCTCTCTCTCTCTCTCTCTCTCTATTGGTGCCGCATCTGGAACCCATCACGGCATCACCTGATGAAGCTTTCCATTGGCCATCAAGTGAGACATATATAGGTTGGGTCTCACTCACCATACCAGCAAGTCGGGCCATGAGACGTATATTCATTAGCCTGACAAAGCCTACTGTACCAAGTCTGAAATATACCATGAGAACGGCTCTTTAGTGCATAGCAGTTATTCTCATCTGGAGGTCAAGGTTTCTAATTTTGCCATTCTCATATGAAGGTCAGGGTTTTCAATCTTGCCTCCTCTCTCCTTACATATATATGAGTTTTCTGACTTGTGAGGTGTGTATTCTTATACATGTGAGTTTTCATTATATGACGAATAGGTAATTCAGTTTTGAGTGCAAATCCAAAATATTCACATGAATTTTGAAGGTGACCACATAATTTTTATTAAAATTTTGGAAATAGACTCAAAATTTTTACATATTTTTAGAAGTGCAGTTCAATTTCATAGGTGCAACGGCACACGCACGTACACTTGGTTCCCGGGGCTGCACATACCTAAAAGCCGAAAGGAAAAACTGACTCAATTTGACCACACTTGAGTTGACTTGACCAAACTCGATTCTGAAAATTTTGGACTATAGTTTGTAAAGAACCAAACCCACGCCGTGCATGTTGCACGTGTATATATGATCAATGATCATATGCTGAATGCACAACTTTAGTCGCAGGCAATGCATTACAACTACAAGTCTTCTTTCTACAGGCAATTGGCGTGCATGTAAAACCAGTTGCACGTTAATGGGTGATTTTCTGTGCGAACGGCCTTCATGGGGCCGTCCATGAAAACTCTTCTCTGGGGCCCATATTGGATCCTATCCAGGAATAAGATTGGGAGATAAAAAGATCTATATATGACCATCTTAGATATCAAGTTTGGTCCGAATCACGTTCCTAAACCCTTCATTTGTAACTTACAAGTCCAGTTTATTAGGATAAGTGTACAGTTAATCCATCGGTCCAATTCATGTATATCATACTTCGGGGCATCTAATTATCAAGGGGTTCCATGTCTATTGTAAAGTTTAAATTGAATAATAGATGGGCTCCACCCTTGGTTCTTACAGAAAAAATGATGATGATAGTTTTTACTTAAATATTTTTCCTTACAGTACGGATAAGAAGGGATCAATACCAAAAATTACGAGATTAAATTTAGAAAATAGATACTTTTAAATTTGAGTGTCAGCTGATCTAATTTCTAATCACAGGACCAAAACAAAAGAATGATGCAGGACCATGTCCACCCGATAGATACAATGGACTCACATTTAATGAGAGACCAAAAGTTAAATTTAACAAATAGTTTATAAAATGTGTCATACGTCCCCAAAGTTACTTCTAAGTACCAACATTTTTTAATCTGTACCTTGTAATTGTAGATTTTCCTAATTTTGATGAAAAATATAAAAGATAATAATTTGCCTTATAGAACTATGAAAGTCGTTCACTTCGTTTATTTTATTTTTTGTGTGACCATTTTTAGTATTTTCACACTTGTACAAATGATAGAATAAAATCAATCAAGAGATTGATTCCACCCATGAACCGGTCAAGCCTTATCATGCGTGTGTCATCCTCTTTCTAATTCTCCTTCCATTTGTCATCCTCTTTCTATTTATTCCTCAGTATCCAATGGAGATGAGCGGGATAGATCTCTTCCTATGGTTACTCCATCAATAAGATGCGTGAATCGTTGACTTTCTTCAAATCATCAAGTTGGATGTTTTTTTCATTGTGCAATGATGGGTTGGGATTGATAAGCATAGAATCAGCTGATCTGGATGATTTGATACTGTTTGGGCAGGATGGATTCGACTTTGATGAGTTGGAGCACCTTATGTAGATTGTTCATGGATAGAGCCTTGATGAGTTGGGGCATTATGAATGGGCCGGACTTGATTGTCCTGACTAGCTCTTAAGCTGGACGACTTCCAACCATTATTAATAATGAAATATGGAGAAGAATTCATGCTTAAACTGAGTATGGTAGGGGTTGGGGATATACAAGTTGAATTCAGGTGGCTGGGGTTCGGTTCTTGGGCCTCATAGATATTGGTCTGAGATTGGTATGTATGCCTTAATTCAGGTGCTAGTTCCAATGTCTACATCAAATGGTCCCTCCATTATTTAATGTATGTAATCTCAATTAGGTACATGGATAATGAAATTCAGGCCATTCATCAACCAAGTGCATGAAATTCTGACTAGTGGATTAGGCTAGGAATTCACCAATACAATGATTGTTTGAAGCAAACATCACTTTTTTTATTATTATTATTTTTTATGACTTAGGGTATTTTTTGCAGGTTTAGTTTTTTTATCTTTAGTCTCCGGCCTATGGATTACTCGATTTTGATGAGTGAGGACTATTTTCTAGGACGTACATATATAGCCGCACACATTGCACTTGGATAACGCAAGGGATAGAAGTTGAACTAAAAATCATGAAAATCAAATCCAAAGCTCAAATTAATTGAGCAACCGCCATAAGGACTTAATCCTCCCTTTGTGTTGAAACAAGACTTTCAAGTGGACATGACCAGCGACCTGACTTGATATCTGTATGGCCCAACTTACCCACCAATATAATTCCATGTGACAATGTTTGTTGTTCAGAAGAAACTCAACACGATACGAAAGCGGGGTCTTGTTTTGTAAAAACTGAAAAAGGGTTCCAAAACCTTACCAACCAAAGATAGCTTTGGGTGTGAGCTACTGAGAAGGCTAACTAGAAGAAAGGGCCCAAAAAGGAGCTTTTCTTTTCAGACCACTTCTTTTTTTTTTTTTTAGTTTGACATATCAAAAAAGGGCAAAATGGGACTAGAATCCATATTTGTTTCAACATTTGCACGGATGACCTTGTCGTTGGCCAGTCTCATCCAATGGGCCAGCTTTTGAAGATTTTTCTTTTTCTATTCTCCCGAAGTAACGAAATGAAGGCCGTTTCTTGTTTTGACCGGCCAACAAATAATCGGTGCAAAGACACTTGGATTGTAGTGGAATGTGAAAGCATATTAACAATCAAAATATCTTGACATAGAGTAGGTGCCTTTAATCAAGGAGGACTTCTAATTTTTTGACTGGCACAACTTCTTTAACTGATAGATTGAGATGTGCATGTCTTGGCAGAAGATTTCACATTGAACATGTAGGCAGACAGTAGATTAGGGCTGCATTAACAATTTATCTTATTGAAAATTTTTATCATTTATCTAAGGTTATTATTTTGTGAATCAAAACCACTTATTTTATTCTGAATACTTATTTTGTTAATTTAAATGAGATGGATAAACACATCGAATAGAGCTAATTATATCATATGCAACCTAGTCCAAGAGTGCCCCTGCATATGATAGTTCCATTTGACCCAACAAAATACATGTCTCAAGTGATGCTTTGTGTGATTGAGATAAAAAAAAGTGGCAATTATCTTTGTTTGTGCGTTCTCGATCCTTCCTTCCTGCTGTTATTCCTCTTTTCGACTACACCCGGATTCGAATAGGCAATTGTGTCCCCAGTCCTAACAGGTGCAAAGGTAGTGGGGACCAAGAATGCAGATTTTGCTCACCTGTCCCAATTAGTGTATTGTACCGCGTGGCGGTGTATGTAATCATTTTGCAGTACTGTGCATAACAACTGGGATGAAATTTGTCCATTCATCATATCTTACATGAGAAAATGTTCACCCATGACCGACTACATATTATGCTCATCAGGTCCAGCTTTTGAGGTCCACTTGAAATGCATTTGTTTAAACGATTGAAGGTAGGATAGGTGGAAAGTTCTACATATGGTAAGAGCCCTGTAAAATTTCAACTCCTTCAAATTATTTTACAGGTTGATTAATAGGCTCAAAGTTTAATAATCTTTTAACCATAGGCTTTTGCTAATTTAATTCGACGGAGAGCAAAAATTTGATGGTGAGCAAAACATTAAGCATGGTACAGGATCATGTGGGTGTGAGCATGCAAAGAGCAACACTGGTCGAAGGCCGGCCAAGTGAGTTTCCATGTCAATTCAGTTGGCTCCTAGCAAAATGTTCTCCTTGTTTTATATATGACAAACTCTCCGCAATGCCTTCGCTATTCTCAAAATGCAGTCACCCCTTTCATCAGTTTAAGGCTTCAAGCCTTTTCGGTACATAGAGACACTTTAACTCTCCTGTACCATCCATATCTCATAGTTATGTACCCTTTGATCTAATGACAAGAATAAAATTAATAGGTACTTCTTTTTCTATATATGCTGATTTTATAGTTTGCTCTGGAGAATCATCTTTTACAGTAAGTGTTTATTTTCCCGCCTTTTTCTGTAAAAGTATGGAAAAATGATTTTCCAACCTTATAGTTCAAACTTAGTTTTCTGCAAATGCTTCAGAAACTGTTTTTTATTTATGAAAAAGAATACCACTAAAGACGTTAACACAAAACAAAATGAAAAAAAAAAAGAGAGAAAATCATTCTCTTAAGCTTTTATTTTTATGTGAAAAACACTCACATAAAAACAGCATACCATCCATTCCATCCCACATTTTTGTCATATAAGTCACTACACGTTTCCTTTTTTTTTTTTTAATCAAAAACTCTGTACAAATGATTCTTTCTTCCTTCCTTTCCTTTTTTCTTTTGGAGGTTGAGGGGTTTGGATTGGTGTGGCTTAGCTAAAGGGGGCTGAGGTAAAGGTCCTAACCAACCACAAATGGATAGCTCCGCTGTTGTAAAAATTGAAAGATGAAATTGAAGTGTACTTAATTGTTATAAAGGGCTGGTCACTGGTCAGTGCATGTGTTTCAGCTGGTGGTCCTTTCCTTGGGGCCCACCTGAATAATGGACTAGCTCTCACCGACGTGCTTGTACGTTTACTGATAGCAACCTGGTGCTTTTGATGTCTCGAAATTCGAAAACCTTTCTTTCTGATGTTACGTTGAAAATGATGAAAATTCCAAACCCCGCTATGTAACATCATAACGTGGCCCAGTGTGGTTAGCAGGCACAATCGTCACCCTCGACCTACTGTATTATTACACTTCATGACAGCTTAAACCAATTAAAATCTTCCATGTGGACTTGTGTGGAGGATTTGGCTGATAAGTGACTGTTTTGAATTTTTTGATTACTTGTGATAGTGATACTGGAAACGGGGGATGGTTACTCGAAAACGAAGTCCACACCAAAACAATGGATTTAAACGGGTCGGCCCAAATCAGAGATGCATCTAACACTAATCTGTTGTTGTGATTTTCTGAACATCACCCATTGTGCGCATCCACGGAATCATAAAATCAACAAGAACAATCCACACACAAGAAGAGACACCGAGATTTACGTGGTTCACCCAAACAGGGCTACATCCACGGGCACAGGAGGACGAACATCTTCACTATAACAAGTAAAGCATACAAGAGATTCCCACACTCTCACCTCATCTCTCCTACGTGGTGTGGGAGCACCACGGGCAACTGCCGCCGCCGCCGCAAGGTCTAGGGTTACAGACTATACAATATATAATCTCCGCTTTATTGGCCACCAAGAAAGCCCCGGTACAATTACCAAAATACCCTTGACCTTAAACCAGTCCCTGGTTAACCCAGTGGACTCATCCGGCTAAACAGGAATACAAGACATAAACCTAACAATCTCCACCTTGGCTTGAATTCCGTACAACTCCGTACAACTCGAGCTACTAGGAGATAAAACCGGTAATGTCTTCACGTACCCTGCTGAATGGCACGTTACTGCACCAGGGATGCAGTCTTCTTCAACACTTTGACATGTTGAACCAGCACATGAACTTTGAACAAAGTTCATCTCGTCAAACTCCACCTCGAACTTAGAAGCTCGAAACCATTGACGAATCTGAGTGATATCTGAATCACTCACCATCTTGCCCCATCTTCAATATCATCATGAAGATCCAATCACCACAAGCATGCAAGCAAATAGATCGGGAATACAAGTCCAGATGACTCCATTGCAGAGCAACCTCTGCCTCCGAGCGGTCAAAAAACTCCATTTGACCAGGCCTCCGATCAACTGCTGATACATCAGCTCCTCCTTGCTGCTTTTCCGGCTTGGCTCTGGCAAGATGAATAACATCACATGCGATCATGTGAACCCCAAACGAACAACTTCGTTTGAATCAGCAAATCCTTTGCAACTAGGCCGGCGACTCCTATTATTGGGTTTGCAACAACAACCAGGTCGAGTAGACCCGATTCAAGCTTGAATCCACATCTGTTCAGATCTCCTCAAGATTTCTACATCAAATCATAGATCTCGTCGACACGAGCACACTGGAAGAAACAGATCTGAAATCCGACTCAGGATGGCTCCGATAACGTAGAAACAAGTTTCTACGCTCCAATCGATCAAACCTCCTCCTTGACTGTCAAACAGCCAATCAACCTCTTCCACTGCGTAGATCTGCTCGAAAAGAGTCCGTAGGCTCAAACGGATCTCCGATCGGACATCGGACGATCAAGATATCCCAGAAACAATTTCAGCCGTTGAAACTGGTCAAATTTGGCCTTTGACCGATGCTGACGTCACTGCACTGTCTGCTGGGCTTCTGGAGCGGACCCGGGTCGGGTTCACCTGACCCGGAACTGAACTGCTATTTTGCGCTGGGCTGGACCGTCTGCAAACAGGTCGGGTCGAACCTGACCTGACCCGGAACCGAACTTGCTTTGAACTGCTAGGCTTTGATGCAACTGGGTCGGGTCGAACCTGAACTGACCCGGCCTGAACCCTCTGGCTGGGCTGAAATCGGGTCGGGTCGCACCTGACCGGACCCGGCCTGGAACCTGCTGTGCTGCCTGGGCTTTTCCTCCACGGGTCAGGTCAAACTGACCCAACTCGGACCCGAACTGACCTGACAAGAAGCGCTGGGCTTCTTCTTCTCCGCGGGTCAGGCAACCAGACCCTACCCGACCCAAGACCCAGAAGACTGGGTCGTCTTCAACCCAGCGACTGACGTGCGTCTGGGTCTGCAACAGGCGAGCTCGCGTCTGGGTCTGCAACAGGCGAGCTCTCCGCGGGTTGCAGCGGCCCCACGGTGACGGCGGACAACGTCTTCTCCGGCGACAAAGAAGGCGAGGATCTCAGCGGAGATCTCGGTGGCGACTGCAACGAAGGAAGGCGTGCGATTTTCGGGTCTACTGCGCAGATCTGGCAGCCTGTCGTCTGATCCGGCGATGCAGCAGCGGCGCGATGAGGAAGGTCGGTGTTGAAGTCCTGAGTGATCTCGCGCACCAGGCGCTGGAAGGGGAGCTTCCTGATCAGAAGCTCGGTGCTCTTCTGATACTTTCTAATTTCCCTCAGCGCCACCGTCCCCCACCAAATAGGCCTCAGCGGCCTCCTGCAGGGCGGCCACGGCGCTGCTCTGGAACCGGAGGTCCATCTTCTTCTGTTTTCTTCTTCCGGAATCGGTTTCTCTGTCTTCAAACAGAGATCTCCGATCGACGTGTGGCCCACCTACCAGTCTTCTCCTATCAGATCTGGAAAACCAGATCTCCTGTTTCCACGACGAAAACAGATCCGAACCCAACAAGATCCGATCACATCCACAGCGGTCAACTCCAAGATCTGAACGAAACATGTGAATCCTTTTTCCTCCGATCTCAGCGAGACCGGAGAACCCAATCTCATCTACTTCTTCTCCGATGGTGGCCTAACCAGAAATCACGAAACTGATCTCAGTTAATCTTCATGCGCACAACCTCCAAACCACTGAGCGATCTCCACCTCGCTCAGAAACCCGAGGAACACCAACCTCGACTCTGATACCAATTGTTGTGATTTTCTGAACATCACCCGTTGTGCGCATCCACGGAATCATAAGATCAACAAGAACAAGCCACACACAAGAAGAGACACCGAGATTTACGTGGTTCACCCAAACAGGGCTACATCCACGGGCACAGGCGGACGAACATCTTTACTATAACAAGTAAAGCATACAAGAGATTCTCACACTCTCACCTCATCTCTCCTACGTGGTGTGGGAGCACCACGGGCAACTGCCGCCGCCGCCGCAAGGTCTAGGGTTACAGACTATACAATATATAATCTCCGCTTTCTTGGCCACCAAGAAAGCCCCGGTACAATTACCAAAATACCCTTGACCTTAAACCAGTCCCTGGTTAACCCAGTGGACTCATCCGGCTAAACCGGAATACAAGACATAAACCTAACATCTGTTGGTTCTGACCCAGCTGCATGGACCAGACTCATGCCAAAGTATGTCATTATTATATTACTATTTATTTATTTATTTTTAATGGTGTGGGCATTCCCAAGGCCTTTGACCCAACAAGGTGGCGCCTACGAAACCCCCATAAATAAATGTCAAGCAAATTTATGTCTTCTTTAAATATAATGTGGGGAGTAAACTTGTGTCTTATACCATTCCACTAACTCTCAGGTGAGTTATTATTGTATATTACTATTATATGTGCTACAATCTTGATATATTTAATTATATATATTTCTGTGATTTTTTCAATTTAATTTAAAAGGTTCTAATCCTATGAAAGTGTTCTCACACACCTATTATGAGAATTTTTTAAGGAGCCTACTTATAAATCCCATTTAAAAATGAGACGAGGGGGATAAAAAGATTTATGTGAGACCATCCCAATTATAAAGTTTGGCCTCAATCACATGTTTCTAATGCATTCATTTATGGCCCACAAATCCAATCCATTCGGATTAGTGCATAGTCGATCCAACGGTCTAATAAATTCGGATTTGATCGAAACTAAGAGTATGTGACTATCAGGAAAGGTTCCTGTGTATTGCAAGATTTGTATTGTATGATAGATGGACCGCACATAGACTTCTCACAAAAAATTGAGGATAACTAGTTTTCATAAGATTATTTTCCTAATTTAAATCTTGTCAATATTTTAAAATTATTTCAATATTATTAGAAACTATCCTTTTTTCATGTAAAATTTTGTGAGATTCGAAAATATTACGATATTTTCTAGAATGCTTGAGAAAAGTCACCGAGAATGGCCAGGGATGACCAGTTTGAAAACAAGGTCACTCTTTAGTTGAACTGGTCACTCTTCACTCGTCAGGCTCGAGTCATACCAGGTTATGTAATTCCTTCACCAAACCTGGGTTTCGTTGGAATCTACATATATCTAGCCCCACTCATTACTCAACCCCCCAGAACAAGGCCCTTGCGGGGTTGACCCAACCGACTCAACCTGATTCATAAAAGGTTGAGAAAATATCACCTTGGGTTGGGTTAGGAACTTAGGATAGGGTCTTTTGCCTCTCCATAAATTGGTTTCGTCTTGGATTGGCCTATGTGACATCACTAAGATGGTGATGGGGCTGCCAATCCAAGTTAGGGAGTTTTCCTTATTCAAAGCCAGCTGTCGTCATTACCATTCTAACCACTGAAGCAGAGCGGGCCATCCATCCAATAGGCGTAGTTATGGATCTATGTGGGCCAAGTGGAAGATCGGTTCCTACCAGGGAAGATAGCCCCATAGTTGGTGGATCTGCTGAGAGAGAAATAAAGAGTACGCACCAATCCCTATTTTCCATTTTTATAATGGAAAGTATCCTTTTGCTAGGGGGAATCCAATTAGATAGCTGACTGTCTGGTAAATCTCAAGCCGCTTTATTTTCAGCTGTTGAACCACTCTCTTCAATTACACTCCGTTTTTTTGATTGGGCTACAGTGAAGCACCGCTAATAGTATAGTGCAGCACCCCATTTTTAGTGCATGGGGCCCCATCTTTTTAAAATCTGAGCCATTAATTTGCCCTAGGATCCATAATATTCATTGTATCTAGCTTTTCAAAGAAACTTCAGTGGGTCAAAATTGATCATGCATGAGTCTCTCCATTTCTATCCTAATAAAAGAATAATAAGACAAGCTCATCGCGTGTTTTAGATAGAGTCTAATCTAATGGCAGGTACGTTACATGTTTGAATAATAATTTATAGATTTGTTGTTATGTAAGGGTCTTAGAATTGATTAATGGCTTGGATTTTAAAAAGGTGAGCCCTACCATGGATTAAAGATGGAGCATTGCACTCTGCTACAATATTGCGGTGGGCGTGGGTTGCAGAGGTGGCTCAACCATTCGGTTAAAAAAGTCTTTGCTTTAGGCTTCCCAAAAAATAAAGCTTCTAAAAAATAAGGCCCCCAAAAAAGTAAATTTCATCTTTTTTTCTATCCAAAAACATAAGACCTCAAAAAAGTAATTGTAACTACTTAAAGTCTCATAAAAGTAATTAAAGCAACTACTATCTTTTTAAATTCCAAAAAAAGTGTTATTTTTCATATTTCAAAAAAAGAATTAAAGACAATTTTCACCATTAAGAAAATTTTGCATTAAAATAAAAAAAACCCTAAAATCATAATAAATAAGAAATTATTTTCTGTTATAAAAATCCTTTAGTTTAATCATTTTTCCCTCTATATCTATGTTACTTGAAATCCTTAGAAGACAAGTCCAAATATAATCTTTCTTTCTTTTTTTTTTCATATTGAAGAAACTGTATCAAATTCAAAAGTAATCCACATCTATAATATTTGTGGCCAACATTGATAAATCACTAAATTAGCTTCTATGGTTCTATGCTTTAAAAAAAAATTTAATTACAAGCTCATATTATATATTTATTATAGTTAGTGTTTGTTTTATTTGTAAATATTATTAGTTATAATTTATGAATATTAAATAGGTCTGCTAGAAAAATATTGATAATATCTGTAACTATTGCTTTTATAGAAAGAAGTTTTTTAAAATTAAAATTGATAAAATCTTAAATTAGATTAACAGTGTCATAAAAAAGATTAAGTAGATTAGTCATACTATTAATTGAAAAAGATATGTTAGCAAAATTTGAATATAAAAACTTAAATAATAATATTGCATCACAAAAAATGAAAAAATAAATTTTAAATAAAATATTATAATATTATAAAAAATAAAAAAATAACTTATTAGGATTGTTGCTTTAGGCCTCAAATTCACTTGAGCCGGCCCTGGTGGGTTGTAGACCTGCCTTTTTCTTTTCTTTTTACCTAATGACTCTTCACGAAATTGCATCAGCACTATTTTGTTGGAGGAGCTTCTCAAGACTTCAATCATCAAAGCCCAACTGCTCCTTGCTTTTTCCTCTAATATTACCATGGGGTATTTTGCTTTGTTCTGCACTGTTTTCTTGGTCTTTTTGTCTAGGAGCTTATGTATTTTGCTTTCCCTTTGTTACTATCATCATCTTTTCAGGAGGGAAAAAAAAAACTCGTTTGAGCCTCTCATACTAAAACAAATAGGGATTTAGGATGTATGGACTAAGGACATGTCTAAACAAGCATTTCCATTTGACCAATTAAAAATTAAAATTTTCCTCACAGATGATCCGTACAAATAATACTAAAATGGTCAAAAGAATGCCCTTGATTGTGTGATATTACAAAATGGGATATGCAAACCTTCTTTCATTGATTTTCATGTGTGATTTGTGCAATTGTCCATGGTATATATTGCCGGCATTTTGGTCAACTTTCTTTGCTTATGCTATTTAAAACAAGTGTCCTTTAAAACCTCGCCATGTCTTGTATTCAAAACCTATTCCAAATTTGCCCGTATATATTTATGTGAATTTAGTGGGCACCATCTAAAGGATTAATCATACATGGTTAAAGACCTCATGAATACCCACATTAATAAAATAAAGAAAAGGTATTTATAAAAGTCTACCAAGTAGCCATAATCAAACGGGACATCGATTATCATAACCACAGTTACAAAACCTAAACCCATGAATATCCGGCGGAAGACAAACTGCAAATCAAATAAGGTCTTACATAATAATAATAATAATAATAATAATAATATTATTATTATTATTATTATTATTATGTTGGGATGATGATGATGATTATTATTATTATTATAATTATATATATGATGATGATAGCAATAATGATAAGAACAGACCCAAGTCCAAATAAGTCACATTATCCTTCTTGTGCCGTTGTGATTGAATGGCATAAACCCACCTTCCTGAAACAAAAAGCGTCACGATATGAAATGCCATGAATCCTCAACGAAGTGCCATGAATCCTTGACATACTTCGAATTACCGTTGAATCATTGAAGGGAGTATAATGGCTGTATTAAAGGGACGTGCCTGGAGTTGGTAAAAACCACCCTCCTAAACGAAGGAACATTCTTCCGACTTTGACAACCTCATCTAATTGGACTTTGAAACATTACAAGACGGGCAAAAACAATTCCTTGGAGATTGGCGGACCAATGAATTGCTTGCCATTAGCTGTACCACGGTGCTCCAATCCAAAGCCAAAGCTGTCATGTCCCTTTCCATTTGAATGCACGAGCCTTCAACTTTTATGCTCTCCACTCCCTTCACTACTATAAAACCCCGACCTCTCCACCACACACATTGCATTACCAATCTCTCTCTCTCCACTTATGGCCACCTTTACCTCCTTAAGTCATAGTACCTTTTCTTTTGCAATCTATCTTCTCCTTTTCGCAGTGTCGGTTAGAGCTCGCCCAGCGACATTTCTCCAAGACTTTAAAATCACGTGGTCGGATTCCCATATCAGACAAATTGAAGGGGGAAGGGCCATCCAGCTGATCCTAGATCAAACTTCAGGTACCCCATCTTTCATTTGTTACACCAAAGAGCCGATACCCATGTGGGTCATCATCCATCATATGATTTTGAGCCACTAGTGTAGCATGTGGCAGACCCAGAATTTTCATTTTGGGTTGTGGGTAGGGGAGACTAGGTATGGCCAAACTGTTAACTTTCTTCCTCATTTTGTCATTGGAGGGGTGATGGAGCAGGAATGGGCTTATTTCAAGTCGTTTGGAACCACAAGGTCTATTTACAAATTGAACTGGGTTTATTTCCAGATCCGCGGAGCGACTGGCCCTAAAACCCAATACCGGGGTCGGTCGTGTCCGCCGTGTAGCCTACATGGTGCAACATACTTGGATAATGGCCCACATGGTACATAGGTCGTATGTACGTACTAACTACTATGATTGCCTTTGTGGTCCAAGTTTCTACAAAATTACAGCCTTTCTATCTGGTTTCTGCCTCTTAGGATGTGGGTTTGCTTCCAAAAGCCAGTACTTGTTTGGGCGTGTGAGCATGAAGATCAAGCTCATCGCTGGCGACTCTGCTGGAACTGTTACTGCTTTCTATGTATGTTTCGTCTCTTCTTCAAAGTACAAACTGAGATGCAATTTAGTAACTAATGCTCACTGAAATTGAGGTTGTGTTTTTGTTGTTGTTGTTGATTTGGCAGATGAATTCGGACACTGACAACGTGCGAGACGAATTGGATTTTGAATTTTTAGGCAATAGGACTGGGCAACCTTACACGGTCCAAACCAACGTGTATGCACACGGGAAGGGCGACAGGGAACAGAGGGTCAACCTCTGGTTTGATCCTGCAGCTGATTACCACACCTACTCAATCCTATGGAATCATCACCATGTTGTGTAAGAATTGCACATAATATCTTCGTTCATTCTGGTACTAAAAGATAAAGCTCGAAACCTAACCTAACAACCGTCCAGTTATGGCATTAATACCATGCATATAAATGTTATATTTGGTTCCCATCATGTGTCACCTTGAGATAAATTGGACCTGACATTGAAATTGACATTAAAATCAAAATTAGACTAATTACAACTAGTCATCATCTACATTCCATTAGATATTTACCAATTGAAATTTATTTTTGATATGTGATTAATCTACATTCACCTCCAAATTAATTTTTATTAGTAAGCCATTTCATGTATTTATTGACATGACAAATTGGATTTGAGGCGAGGGTTTTCCACATAAAACAGTCATTGTTTGTTTGTTTGAATTAATATAAAAGTTTTATGCGGGCAGCCAACCATTGTAAAACGGTGTCATCATATATTTTCTTTGTGCAGCTTCTCCATTGATGATGTGCCCATTAGGGTTTACAAGAACAACGAAGCGAGAGGGCTTCCATTTCCCAAGTTCCAGCCCATGGGAGTGTACTCAACATTGTGGGAAGCAGACGACTGGGCTACAAGAGGAGGGCTAGAGAAGATTGATTGGAGCAAGGCACCCTTCTATGCCTACTACAAGGACTTTGACATCGAGGGTTGCGCGGTTCCCGGTCCGGCGAACTGTGCATCCAACCCTAGTAACTGGTGGGAGGGCCCTGCATACCAGCAGCTCAATGAAATTCAGGCTCGAAAGTACAAGTGGGTTCGAATGAACCACATGATCTACGACTACTGCACTGATAAGTCTCGCTACCCAGTCACCCCTCCAGAATGCATGGACGGCATCTAATATATATCTGTATAGAGTATAATTTGCACGTACGAAGTGTATATGTGCATCCCATGCATACATGAATGGGAATTGTGAGTGGGTTATTCTCGATTGGGACCAAGGCCCAGGTTATACTACTGGGCAAGGTCTAACTGTCCCTGTATTTCTTTTCATATATGCTTTGACCGTAACGCGACTGAAGCTGTCGTACGTAATAATCAAATTGTATGGATGTGATGATAATAATGGAGTAGGGGAATGGTTTTATTACAACGATCTTTGGCATTGACTTGTCAAGGATGCAAGCCAAACGGAATCCATATGCAGATCTGGCCCACAATTTTGGGCCCAATATTCCTAAGTCGAGCAGGATCGAGTCCGTTGTATAAAGTGCCCTTTTTTTCTGGTACTTCTCTTCTTTTTTATATGTGGCACTTGTATGATTAATCTCAGTGATTCACAAACACCTTTTCAACCCTAATTTTAATTTGAATGGGACGCGCAACCATTTATAGCCACTGACCTTTGAGGGCCAAAAACTAAAGGGTCACGGTGATTTGATTGACCTAATAACGTTGAATACCCCTAATTCGTATGTCAAATGCGATCCATCACTCTACATCTCTTGATTGGAATTGAATACACATGAATTCATTCTATAGGTAGTTAAAAAATGAAGATCCAATGTAAATTTAGAAGAATAATAAAATTCCCATGGGTGAGGCTACAAAATCATCCATTAGTCCATAACTTGTAAATTGAAAAATCTCAAATCAGCCCTCCATGATCATTAGACATAGGCCAATTTTAACTCAGATAGGAATGCAGCCCACAATCAAACTTGTCTTGTGCACTTGTATGTGGATGTGATTAGCCCCACTACTGTCATTATTCCTATTAGAGTAAAATTTGAAACACAACAAGATAAAAAAAATACATATTTTTAGTAATTTTAAATGTCAAGTGGGCGCCTTTGATGCAGTTGTACCCCTAGATACAGGCTTTTGGTGATTATTTACATTTTAGGCAAAAGTACAGTTTTTTCTAACCCCAACTAATAGGACTTTGACCCATGATAGCACTCGCACACTTTGAAAAGACCCCATACAAGTAGGAAGAGAGCCCGTAGACACGAGAAAGATACACAAGGATCAAACCTTGGGGTGTTGGGTGAGATATGGAGTTGCTAACCAATTGAACAACCGCTGATTCTCTTCAGGACACCTCTTAAAACTTGTGGATTGCACTTGTGAGGAGCCAAGAGAAAAGCTGTCTAATCTTATTATTTGAAGGGCTCTATATTCTGAGTTGGACTTGTGATTTTGTGAGGATTACCCTTGACAAATCTCTTTCATTTTACTTCGTTTGAAAAGTGTCCGTACCTTTTTTATGATATGAATATCCCTGGGATCTTTGACCGAAGAGCATTGATCTCCTGAGTCCAAGTAGTGAATGTGTAGGAGCTCTGTAATTGATATTCTTTTTTCTTTTTTGTCTTTCGTTTCTCCCTCTGTTTGTTTACCCAGCCAATGGGACGGGGGCTAATGAAAGAACCTGGCCAAGGGGAGATAACCCCTACTAAGAGAGGGAAAGGAACCTGCTCATGCTCACGCAGAGAGAACTATGAGAACTGAACCCAACTATTGATCTTATTATCTGGCTGGTTTGGCATTGATTGCAGATAGTTGGTATTTTGGTACATTTCTTTGAACCACCAATTTTGGAAGCTACTTGTACGGGAGCTAGTGTGCCCAATAATATAGATGACTTACGGTCCTAGTTCAACATGGCCATGGACAAAAGAACGATGCATATCCACCAGTCAAAAGTAAGATAATTCCTCCATTATTGAATGCTGGCGCGTGCACAGACTACAGAGACTGCTCTTGTCCAGAGAATTTCATGGAGTACTACCATTTTGATTGTAGTGCCACGTCGTCAAAGAATCTCAACCTAATCAGATTCACACATTCGTGTGGCCCTGGTGCTTTGAAATATAAATATGATGATCCCTGGCCCAAGGGATTTGCATAACAGTGTCGAGCGGTGGTTTTTGCAGGTGGGGCCAAAAATTTGATGGGTGGTATTCGCCGCGTCAATTGAAATTAGGTTGAGCGCTATGAGTAACTTGAATATGGTTAAGTTAATTCACCCATTTATTGACCAGGCTAAAAAGAGAAGAGGTCCATTTGAAACCAACCTAAACGTTATTTTTTTCTTCTTTTAAATAAAGTTAAGAGTTGGGATCTAAGAGAGAGACTGTATATACAGAAAGAAAGCTTGTGTGCATGAGTCATGTATAAAGTAAGCCCACAAAAGTGAAGAGTGAGGCTGGTCCAGGCGAAAAAAGTTAATGTACCCAAGTTTCGAACCATGGCACTCAGGTAAGAACTGATGCATCTTACCACTATTGTATGAGGCCATTCTTCCAACCTAAGAGTTGAATTTTTGAATAAACACAGCATATAATATTAATAAAATTGAATATTGTAAGATTTCATTATTGCAGAATGAGATAATTTCGTATTCTATACTAGTGATGAAATTTGGTAGTATATTGAAAAGTTCATACTCTTACAGGGAAATGCTAAAGGAAGAAATTTTACAATTTTTACTGCAAAGTCATATATTGTAGAATATATTCTAAGTTCACCAACACCTAATTTTTTTTAGATAGATTATATCATAATCTAACTTACAATATTATTTAATCTTTTAAAATATCTTATTACCAAACACCCCCTAAAATGATCAACTAGAACAAATAATTTAGAAATGGCATTAGGGTTGAGTCAGTTAGGAGGAAGGGACTTAAAATATTGCACATGAAGTTAAAATTTTACTCAATCAATCTAAAGTATATTTAATGGTAAAATTAATTTAATTGTTTAAAAAATATTTCACAACAATTATTTCCATCCCTACCAATCCCCCAGTGGCAAGGCCGTTCCATAATAATGAATATGAATAGGATCAATCCCCCACTAAACTTTGTAAGTTGATCTCGTGCTGAGAATGGTCATCTTCCAAATTTGACCTTTTTAAAACGAAAAAGCAAACATATTGAAACGCAATCAGGTGGGAAATTTATAATACAATTCAGGCTTCTTTCCCGTAAGTTTGGAACAGGGTTATCCACTCTGCAAATATCTTAGGGCGTCTTTCCGGTAGTGTATGAAACAGGTTTATCCACCTCGCAATTATATTGGAGCTTTTGTTCAGGCAAAAGAGGACCACAGAAGTCAAGCAAGGCCCACAGAACCAACCTTAGTAACCATCCTCAGCAATCCTAGCATTTGAAATCTAGAAATCTACTTTAGATTTTTTTTTATTATCTTATAGTAAAAAAGAGTATATTTGAGATTGCCAACATCAATTTTAGCGATAATTCATCGGACTTGAAACAACTGGTGCAGAATGTTACCATGACACAATCTTCATTCTCTCAGCAAAAGTTGGCAGAGCTGCTCGTACAGGCCCTGTACCCCACCAGATAGGGTACCAAATATCAGATGCAAATAAACTTTGCTCAACTGCTTAGCCAGAATTAATACTAAAGAACATCAAATGGGACAATCATAATTATCCCATATATCAACCGTCCATTTTGCAGCTAGCAAGACTTGGTGGATCTGACCTATAATAAATACCTATTAACAATCCTGATAAACACTTGATGAGCATGGGCCTCACAAACATGCCATGTCTCCAATTAAACAAGGGAGACAGGTAGAAATGTTACCACAATGTAACCACCACGTACTAACTAGACAAGTCAAGCAACTGAGACAGAGGCCTCCAAATATCGCGACATGCATCTCGCAGAAAACATTTATTTAATTTCATCAGATACCATGATTCATGCTCTGCAAAGGGTAATCAACGTCCTCCTCGTGCTTTCCTGGTAGAGCGCAATCCAGTGGGAGTGACATAGGCACCAATCAGGGACCCAATCGGTATGAACCATCTCCAGGAAAGTGGCTCTCCATGTATAGAGCTGCAGCATTTTGGTGATGGAGGCCGTCCATTACCACGAATTGCATGTCCTCCGATGGTCTCCAGTGGCGTTTCCTTTGGTTGATAAACCAATTATTTATCTGCTTCTGGTCAAGCCCTGTTGATTCTGCCAAAGCCACCTTCTCTGTCTCCTGCACACATTATAGCGCCAGTCAGTTTGTGATCAATTAGTGTCAGGCCAAACCGAACTGCATGGCCTCACCCAACCAAAATATAAAACTTGGGGCGGTGTTTCAGTTTTCATTCAGGTCTAGCTTCTGTTACCCTTTATGCACACAATCAAAGTTGGGCTTTGCTTGAGCCAATACATGAGCCATTTAATTAGGGGTTCCACCAATGTGAACAGTTAGTGCAATTCAATTTAATGATTCATCTTGCACAATCTTGATCCAATGTCATTGTCTCATGAGAACTTTTAAGAAATAAACATCTACAATAATGCGATTGAACCTTTCATTTTGCATAGAGGTGTCAAATGGGCCGTGCCGCCCACAAGTCAATGGCCATGGCACGGCAAGGTCAATGGCAAGGCCCACAGAGCCGTGCCGTGATGGGCCGCCCCCCAGGCCCGTGGCACAACATGGCACAACCCAACACGGTCCAGCCCAGCCCAGCCCATTTCTCCCTATAATGGCCCGTTTCATATTTTTCTATAGTCTATATTTTTCTTTTCTTGAGTGTGAATATAACATAAGTAATCTTTCAATTTTTATTTTTTTTATTATCTATAAACATCGTAAAGGTTTTGAATGTAATCTTGGTGAAAAACCTTCAACTAGAAATGGTGTAAATCAAGTTTGACCAAACCACTTAAATCTTTGTCATACTTTTCTTTGTATGTGTCATTGAAATTTTTTAACCTAAGAACCTAAAAAAAAATGGACGCATGAAATATTAGAAGGGCTACACGGAAGCACAACACGCTCAGCAATGCACTAGTTGGGCCAACTGTCCTGACACAGCACAAATCATTTGCTGTGCCGGCATGTTTGACACCTCTATTTTCACACACCATCCAGATCGAATGGTTCACAAAGGTTCTTTTGAATCACACAAGATGGAAGGATTTTAAGTAATACTTACGGATGGATATGGCCATCTATAATGAAGCTCCCACCAATTTAGTAGCTTCTGCCTAGCCTCCTTGGGCAGTTTACCCTTCTTCTTTTTCTTCGAAAGCTCTTGCTTAAGACTTCCAAGGTACCCACTGTACTTCTTCAGAAGGTGATGCTTAAGCTCATTGTCTTCAACGTGCGGTTCTATACAGGGAAGTTCAGCTTCAGCTCCACTACAATCTTGATCCTCTTCCTGGGAACCAAATCCTCCACATTTTTCATCTGCACGCATGATTGAACACCAATGGTATAAAAAGAGAACAGCCTTGGGCAGAAAAAAAAAACCCAGATACACAAAATAAGGTCAGATGGCTATGTATATATTTGCAGAAAACACAAGAATGAAATAGCTGATTGTCACAACCTTACGCACATCAGTCACACAAAATTAAAGATATTTTTAACCAAAAAGATGTGTTAAAATGTCATTTTATACTTGAGTTAAGTGGACATTTGATCTGTCAACTGTCAAAAACATACCTAGAAGAAATGGAAGTGAGCTTCCTAGATGTTCTTCGGCCAATAAACGAGTGTCACTTTATACTTGAGTTAAGTGGACATTTGATCTGTCAACTGTCAAAAACATACCTAGAAGAAATGGAAGTGAGCTTCCTAGATGTTCTTCGGCCAATAAACGAGTGTCACTTTACCCATTCATGTCATGCTCTACATATTCGGTCAGGCAAGAGACATTTTGAGGAAAAATCTAGAAAGATGAAGACCTATGCAATATGCATGTTAGAGTAATGATATGATATGTTTACAGTTGGACTGTCCTTCCACACACAGAGGGAGAGGTTATTCAGGTGGGAGTGAAGCATGGAAACAATGCACATTTTTACAAAACTGAATTCAGGTTCTCGTTAAGTGACTACTTAGGGGATGGTTGTGGGCACATATGGTTGTTTGTGACACTTCTGTACCTATCAGCCACATCACTTATCAATCAATAACCTCTAAATCAATGATGGGCGACAAGCTCACCACATACCCTTCAATAATAACCGACAGCAAAAGGTTGAGAAGTTGAGAACTACATGTAGTCGTAGAATGTTCTAGCAATCGAACAATCACAGCTGTTTAAACTACGAATGGGGCAGAAGCATACCATACCTTCAACAATATCTGAAGTCCCACCACAACTTAAGGAAGAACACCCTTTAGTGAAATGACAGATGCATGGAAATCATTGCAGTCCACGGAAAGAGATAATCTGTTCTCACGTACTCCACACAAAGGAAAACGATGCCAAGTAATTTGTACATTCAGGCTTGAGACCCTCACAAATCCCATCAGATGCGGTCTAGCACTATAGATGGATTACTAGTAAGAAGCAAGAGTGATTACGAGGTCAAACAATGTTGCTAGGCACTCTTAAGGAAACTGCATTTTATCTTCCCTAAAGTCAATGCTCAATTCAAATCCTCCACCATAATGTCGAACCTCTTTCCTTCTCTTAACAACCGAGACGTCATCTTCCACAGTTTCTTTTAAAGAAAATAAAACTACTAAGAAAAACACAAACAAAACAATTATGAGTTATGACTATAACTATAAACTGCAGAGATTATTTTTGAAAAATAATCCCTCATTAAGGAACCTATAAGGTGTCCTTAACTTAGTTTTGAGCTTTTGCAAGTTCATAGGTCAGAGCTAATAACCACAGTGTTGGGTTTATGTCCTATATTCCGGATTCACCAGATTGGTTCATATGGTTAGTCTTGGACCAAGCTTTAGGTCAAAGGTATTTTGGTCTTTGTACTAGGCTTTCTTAGGGCCGAAGAAAGAAAGAGTTATATATATGATGTAACATGTAACCCTAGACCTAAACAAAAGAGTGCAGTAAAATAATAGAGTTCTCTTTTAGCAGTGAATATAGGCATCTCGCCGAACTAAGAAAATCTCTCGTGTGTGCTCTCGAGTATTTGTCTCTTCTTGTGTATGGCTTTGATTGTTGATCGCAGGTTATTTGCTTCCGCACGTGCACAACAAGTAATATCAAAGCATGGGTTGTGCTGGGTGATCGACATATTAGATTTCAACATTCGGTTGAGATTTATCTCTGTTTTCTGTAACAGAGAAATCGGTGGGCCACGGGAGAAACTTGGATCTCTGTTTCTCGCACTCTCTTGTAGTCTTTGTTTTGCAGAACTTGGAGAAGAAAAGACCGGATTGGGTTTGGAGAACACAAAGGGTTCTGTGTTCTTGGCTCTGGACTTTGTCGGAGAAGCGGAAACTCATCAAAGAAGAGAGACTTGAAAAAGACTCTGGAAAAGTCTCTGATTAAAAAAAAAAAAAAACTCATCGGAATCTGCATCTCGCTGCTCTGCTATAGTTGCCGTCGCCGGGGGAAGCCATCTTCGATCACTGTCAGTCCGCCGGTGCTCACTATCGTCTACCGTGCCGAAGAAGTGAGCTTGCCGGAAAAGAAGTCTTAAGCCGAGACTCGTCTCATCGTCTCCTGTTGTAGAAGCAGAGAGGAAGGAGAAAGGAGAAAGGGCCTGGGCAATCCAGGTCAGGTCGGGTCACAATCGACCTGACTGGTAAACCGCGAAGCCCAGGCAGCAGCACAGGTTGCAGGTCGGGTCTGGTCGAGTTGACCTGGTCCATGTGCAAAGCCCGACCTGCCCGTAGGTGCAGGGCTAACGTAAGCAGGTATGGTCAAAGCAGTTTGACCGTGAATCAACAGCAGAAACTTCCTTTTGCTATATCTTGATTATCTGGTGTCCGATCGGAGATCCGTTTGCACCACAAACTCGTTTTGAGCAGATCTACGCAGTGGACGAGAGTGATTAGCTGTTTGACAGTCAACAAGGAGGTTTGCCCGATCGGAGCATAAAAACTTGTTTTTGCGATATTGGAGCCATTCGAACTCGAATTTCAGATCCATTTTTTCCAGCGTGCTCGGGGTGACGAGATCTACAATGTGGTGCATAAATTTTGAAAAAATTGAAGTAAAATTTGATGTTGAAAATTTAATAGCATGAATGATTTCAACTTGTGGTGCATAAAGAAGAATGCTTTGTTAGTTCAAATGGGGTTGCAGAAGGCATTGAAGGGAAAGAATGCCCTTCTTGTGCCGATGTCAGAAGACGAAAAAGAAGATATGCTGAAGAAAGCATATGGATCAATTTTGTTATACTTGAGCAATGGAGTGCTGCAAAAGGTTGCTCAAGAGAAAACCGCTGCTGGCTTATGGCTGAGATTAGATAATTTGTACATGACCAAATATTTGACGAACTGTTTATATCTAAAGAAACGGTTGTTCTCTCTTTAGATGCAGGAAGGTATGCCCCTTGATACCCATCTTGATGCATTTAATAAAACTATTATAGATCTGAAAAATATTGATGCTTTAATTGTTGATGAATACCAAGCTATTATGCTGATATGTTCTTTACCACCCATATATGAGCATTTTGTTGATACCATGATGTATAGTAGAGATACTCTTTCAAAAGAAAATGTAGAAGTAGCCTTGAACTCTAAGGAGTTAAAGAAAAAGGTCATGCTTGAAAACAATGATAACTCATGTGAGAGTTTGGTTGCAAGAGGAAGAACAAACGACTCCAGTAACAAAGGCAAACATAGATCAAAGTCTAAATCCAACAGAAAGTACATTAAATGTTATTATTGCCATAAGAAATGGCACATTCGAAAGAACTGTCCTCACAGGCAGAGGAAAGGAAAAAAAAATAAAAGATTCATCCTCTAAAGATTCAGTCAATGTTGTAAAGGGAATATCAGGTTTTGATGTCGATAGTACATTTTCTGTAATATCAAAAGGTATTCATTATCCAGATGAATGGATTCTTAATTCTGGATGTTCCTACCATATGTGTCTCAATAGGGACTGGTTTATCACTTATCGTGAGATCAACAGTAGTAGTGTCTTGATGGGCAACGATGTTGCATGTAAGACAGTTGGAATTAAAACAATCAGAATAAAGATGTATGATGGAATCGTCAGAACAATGGCAAAGGTTCGGCATGTCCCTGATCTGAAAATGAATCTTATTTCTTTAGGTGCCTTGGACTCCGATGTTTGTAAGTTCTCAGCTGAAGGTGGAGTCATGAAAGTTGTGAAGGGTGCTCTGGTTCTTATGAGAGACAATAAAGTTGGAAACTTGTATGTTTTGTCTAGAAATACTGTTTCATGTAGAGCTGCAATATCTTCATCAGATGACTATGAATCTGTTTCAACGCGTTTATGGCACTTGGGTATGGGTCACATCAGTAAGAAGGGCTTGACAATGCTGAGCAAACAAATTTGCTATGTGGCATAAAGACAAGCAAGCTGGATTTCTATGAGAAATGCATATTCTATAAATACCGTAGGGTCAGTTTCAAAATGGGTGTTCATCGCAGGAAAGGTATCCTTGATTATGTTCGTTCAAATGTGTAGGGTCCTTTCAAGGTTTATTCCAAGGGTGGGTCCCAATTTATGCCGACTTTCATTGATGATTATTCAAGAAAAGTCTGGGTTTATACACTGAAAACTAAGGATCAGACTTTTAAAACATTCAAATGATGGAAGCCAATGGTTGAGAAACAAACTGGCAAAAAGGTGAGGAATTTGAGGATAGATAATGGCAAGGAGTATAGATCTAATGAGTTGGAGAACTATTGCAAGGATAAAGGCATAGTTCGGCATTACACCACCACAGGAACTCCATAGCAAAATGGAGTTGAAGAGAGGATGAACAGAACAATCTTGGAAAGAGCTCGTTGTATGTTATTTACTGTAGGATTGTGCAAAGACTTTTGGGCTGATACAATATATGATGTAGGCTACTTGGTTAACAGGTTTCCACACTCAGGGATTGATTACAAAACACCGAAAGAAATGTGGTTAGGTAATCCAGCAGATTATTCTAACTTGAGGCTCATGTGAAAACGGATAAGTTAGAACCAAGGGCTGTGAAGTGCATCTTGGTTGGATATGCTTATGGGGTGAAGGGATACCGGTTGTGGTGTATCGATCGGGATTCACCCAAATATATCATCAGCAGGAATGTGACATTTCATGAGGATACTTTGCTCGATGCGAAAAAGCATGTGGAGAATAAAAAAGTAGGTAGCAGCAGCGACACCATTCAGGTGGAGTCAGACATCCCAATTTGGAAGGAAAGTGCATCCAGTTCCTCTCGGGATACTGAGGATAGTTAGACTGAGCAACACACAGGTAGACCGCCGAGAGTGAGGAAACCGCCAATCGGATATAGTTTCAAGAGTATGTTAATAACATATGATGTGGTTGTATATGCATTGATAATTGAGCCATCCACGTATCCAACTCCTCTCGAAATACTAAGGATAGTCAGACTGAGCAACACACAGGTAGACAGCCGAGAGTGAGGAAACCGCCAATCGGATACAGTTTCGAGAATATGTTGATAACATATGATGTGATTGCATATACATTGATAGTTAAGCCATCCACGTATCCGGAGTCGGTGGAAGGGCAGAAAAGTGGTTAACATGCAGCAATCATAGATGAAGAAACAGAGTCTCTTGATGGCAATCAGGCCATTGGATGTAAACGGGTCAACGAGGATAAGGAAGGAACTTCTCATACAGGTGGAGGGAAGTTTTAGATTCCTGATCATGCATGCAATTCAGAGAAATCATTGTAGGGGTCAAAGCAAGCTTCTGGATAATGGTACAAGTGATTTAGGGCATTCATGATGACACTGGTTAATGAAAAGTTCAAGTCTTGCTTGGACTTGATTCGTATTACTCATCATTGAAAAGTGAAGACTATGCCCGGTGACAGTGGGCACAGGGACGTACCTTGCAATGAAGTACATGGAGCTAAAGAATTGCCCGTTATTATTCTGGTAGCTTGAGTTTTATGGAATCCAAGCCAATGTGAAGATTGTTGGATTTGTGTCTTGTATTCCGGGTTCACTGGATTGGTCCATAAGGTTAGTCTTAGACCGGACTTTAGGTCAGGGGCATTTTGGTCTTTGTATCGGGCTTTCTTAGGAGCTAAGAAAGAGAGAGTTATATATAATGTAACCTGTAACCCTAGACCTAAGCAGAAGAATATAGTAAGAGTAGAGTTCTCTTTTGACCGTAAACGTAGGCATCTCGCCGAACCACATAAATCTCTCGTGTGTGCTCTTGTGTGCTTGTCTCTTCTTATGTGTTGCTTTGATTGTTGTTCACAAGTTACGGGCTTCCGCACATGCACAACACACAGAAAGACTTCTGTGGAAATAGCTGATTCCATGAAGACCTGAAAAACATATTTATTATAGACTTCGAAACCCAATGGGTTTCTTCGGTCATAAACTACCAACAATAGCCATTTAAATATAGAGGCCATTTAAACATAGACCTACAACTTCTAAAGCATTAAATATACATTAGTCCATGAATAAATACTATTACAATGATGCTTTAAGCTATAATCAGAGCATGCAACGGCATTGGATTAAGCTAAAAAAAAGTCATTATCATCATCAAAGCCTTATTCCAACCATGTTGAGGTCGGCTACATAAATTCTGTCTCCCTTCCGTCCTATTTTGAGCCAAATCCTTTAATAAGTTATTCTTCAAATCTGATTCAATGACCTCCATCAATGTTTTCTTATGCCTACCCCTACCTTTTGATGGGTCATCCACCTATATAGCCAAATTTCTTCTCACCGGTGCCTTTGCTAGACTACGCTCAACATATCCAAACCATCTTAAACGGATTTCTTTAATCTTATCCCATATTAGTGCTACCCCTAAATACTCTCGAAAGCGCTCATTTCTAATTTTATCTTCCCTAATTTTACCACACATCCACCTAAGCATTCTCATTTCCGCTACATCCATCTTATGAATATACGTCTTCTTAATTGGCCAACATTCTGCTCCATATGTCATAACTGGTCTAACCACTGTCATGTAAAATTTGCCCTTCAATTTCATTGGCATTCGTTTATCACAAAGCACTCTAGAAGCTAATCTCCACTTCAACCATCTAGTTTTTATCCTATGCTTCACATCTTCGTCAAAGTCTAGAAACCGAAAAGAATCTTTACGTGGTATCTCATGGGTTTCGATTTTGACAGTTATTTCAACACTCTGTATATGTCCACTAAAATTTCAGTCCATATATTCTATCTTTGTACGACTAATTTTAAAGCCTTTAGATTCTAATGCCCCCTGACATCTCTCAAGTTTTGCATTTACATCATCTCTTGATTCATCCACCAATACTATATCATCTGCAAACATACATCATGGTACTTCTTCTTGAATATGCACAGTTAACTCCTCCATAATTAATGCAAAAAGATAAGAGCTTAAGGTTGATCCTCGATGAAAACCTATAGTCACGAGGAATCTACCTATTTTTCCACATGTAGTTCTCACATTTGTTACTGCTCCTTCATACATATCCTTAAAATTTTAAATGTAACCTTTGGGGACATTTCTTTTCTTCAAAACCCACCAAATTAAATTCCTCGGTACTCTATCATAGGCTTTTTCTAAATCGATAAAGACCATGCATAGATTTTTCCTCTCTGCTCAATAATTTTCCATTAATTGCCTAAGTGAAAAGATAACTTCAATAGTTAATCTCCTTAGCATAAAACCAAATTGATTTTTAGAGATCTAGGTCCTTCGTCTCAGTCTTTGTTCCATTATTCTTTCCCATAACTTCATAGTATGAATCATAAGTTTAATTCCTCGATAGTTGGTACAATTTTGTATATCTCCCTTATTCTTAAACTTTAAAAAAAAAAAAACCAGAGTCAAAACACGCAACAAAGAGCTACAAATGAGGTCGGATTCTTGCACAATGGATCTAGTTCCAAATCACATCAACCACGAAAACCACCCAGAACAATAATTTTGATCCAAAATGAGGACTATATTAATCTAAAGATTAATTGCATGTTATGATACGTGCGTTGCACCGAACAAACTTAGTCATCCACTTGCATTGATAAAGACCGCCCTTGATGTCTTAGTGACTGATAAGATGAGGTGCATTCATTTGTGTGATATGCGAATTCGGCCACTATGGATCTTATTGGTGCATGTAAGATGTATGGAACATCAACTCAGTTGGATCACATGATTGAATAAGACTGAGCATTAGTCGTCAACACCCTAGTAAGTCCGATAGCCTATCTCAAAAACCAAGCGTGGTTGTATTTATGATGATCTACTTGTGCAGTAGTGAATTGGTGAAAGGATAGACATAGGCTGGGAATTTCATAACTGGGAGCAATGAACACTCAATGTTGCAATTTGGAGAATCATTAACCCAACCCAAGCCAAACACTTGAATAATTAATGAGTAGTATTCAACCTAGAGAAAGAGCACAATAATGATTAAAATAGTGCAATCTGTGGGCATAAAACCCAACCTGAGAAAACAATGTGTTTTGAAAGTGAAAAAAACTCAGACCAATCCAAAAATATAGGTATCGTTATTTTTTAAAGGAGGATACAGTATGGTTATTCTTAGGATAACTGAAATCTTATTAGGATTATATAATATCTAGAGGCATTTTCAGGACATTCTAGCCTATAGGGACCAACTGGATGGGAAGTCTAACCCTAGGTTTCCAAAAACTCTAGGTGTTAGGAAAAGCAACGCAACGGAAACAACCCGCGATCAACGGATCCAAGGAATAAAATAGCGGCCGCTACGCCGCTATATCGGCCGTAGCGGCCCTACCTGCTACGATATTTGGGTGTTAGCGGCGCTAACACCCGTAGCGGCCCGTAGCGGCTGCATCATGTCTGGGCTATTTAAAGCCCAGACGAACTTCTTTTCTCATTTTTTCACCTATTGCACTGCTGTCTCCATCTCTCATTTCCTTTTCCACTGTATTTTGGTCCTACCACCCTCTTTCTTCAAATCAAAAGCAACAAGAGTCCAAAAACACTTCAAGATCTACAAATCTAGAGCATTCATCTTCTCTGGAGTCAAAAAGCTTTTTTCAAAAGGTATTTTCTATGTGATTTTTTTAGATCTATGGCTCTATTCTTCTTTTCTCCTTCATGAATCTCTTGGGAATGGCTTGTAAGTGATAGATCTATGTTTCCCATAGATCAAATCCCCATTTTCTATAGTTTATTTATTTATTATTTATTTTTTATTCTCGGATTTTTTTTATTTTTTGAAAAAAAAAAATTTTTCTTGAAGAAACACCAACCAAATCACTTGAAAATTATTCTCAAGTGTTAGATCTATGAATCCCATGAATGAATCACACTTTTTTTCTTGTTTATTTGAATTTATTTAATTTTTTATGTTCATTTTAATAGGACTTTTTGAAAAAAATAAATTTTATTTAAATTTGGCCAACTAAATTGCTTAAAATCACTCCCAAGTAGCCTAGATCTATCATTCTCATAGATCAAACCCCCATTTTTTTGGGTTTTATAATTTATTTTTTATTTATTATTCTCGGATTTTATTTATTTATTTATTTTAAAAAAAATTTCTTTAAGAAACACCAACAAAATTGCTTGAAAATCACTCCCAAGTGTTAAATCTATGAATCCCAAGATTGAATCACACTTTCTTCTTGTTATTTTAATTTATTTAATTTTTTATGATCATATTAATAGGATTTTTTGAAAAAAGATAATTTTTATTTAAATGTGGTCAATGAAATCACTTAAAATCACTCCCAAGTAGCTAGATCTATAATTCTCATAGATCAAACCCCCATTTTTATGTGTTATTTGTTCTTTTTTTATTTTTTATTTTCGGATTTTTTAATTTTTTTAAAAAAAATTTTTTTCTTGAAGAAACACTAACCAAATTGCTTGAAAATCACTCCCAAGTGTTAGATCAATGAATCCCATGGATGAATCACACATTCACACATTCTTTTTTCTTTTTTTTGAATTTATTTAATTTTTCATGTTCATACTTCATACTTCATATGCCATATTAATGGGATTTTTTGAAAAAAAAATATTTAAATGTGGTCAACTAAGTCATATATGCATTATGCAGGTATTTATTGTGTGCCTCAAAGTTCAACTTCTCTCATCATTTCCATTTGTGATTTGCTAAGAATTAAGATGGTGCGCGATGTAGATCCTGCATGGGCACACTAGCAGTTAATGGAAATAGGTCAAAAATAAAATATAATTTGTGTGGTAAAATCACTAATGGGGGTATTACAAGATTCAAGCAGCACTTGGCTCATGTTTCAGGCAATGTGGCGGGATGTACAGTTGCACCAAAAGAGCTTAGAGAAGAGATGAAAAAGCTTCTAAATAAAGGAAAAGAAAGAAAAGTAGAGATCAAAGAAAAAAGAAGCCAAGAAGTTGATGATGCCCGCTATGAGGTGTTTGGTGAGCAAATTCCTTCTGATTTTGATGATGAAGGTGATGACCCAGAAATGGAAGCTGCAAGAAGAGAGTCACTTATGACGGCACAAATGGATGAAATGCGAAGAAGTACTGGTAAACAGTTTGAATCTGGGGGCTCATCTACGGGAGGGGGGGCCAGGGGACTCATCTAGGGGCAAAGGTATAGCTAGAACAATGCGTCGAGCATTCAGCACTCGACAACAGGAGGATGATATTGAGATTATTTTTTCTCGTAAAGCATTACGGACTCCTAGTAGTGCTATACCCGGTCCAATTGATCCTCTAACACATAGAAATGAGTCAGCTAAACAGCCTAAAATCTCAAAGTTGTTTAAGGGGGCCTTGAAAAGTGTAAGAGGCAGATTAGTGTCAGCTACAGCAAAGTGGTTAATTCACAAGAACATACCCCCTCAAGCTGTGGATTCTCCTTACTTCCAAACTATACTAGATGTTGCAGCTACCGCTGGTCCTGGTATAACAGCACCTTCTGTCTATGATGTGGGGACCAAGTATTTAGAAAATGAGTATGAAGATATAAAGAGTTGGGTAGCTACTTTTAAAGGTATATGGGAGGAAAGAGGAGTCACAATTATGTGTGACGGATGGACGAGCAGCACACAAACACAGTTAATAAATTTTTTAGTGTACTCTGCTGCTGGGACCGTCTTTGTTAAGTCCGTTGATGCATCTGAACATATACGGACTACAAAATATATTTTCCGCCTTATGGATAAAGTTGTTGAAAGTGTTGGTGAGGAAAATGTTGTGCAAATTGTTACAGATAATGGTGCCAATTTCAAGAAAGCCGGGCAGTTGTTAATGGAAAAGAGAAATAACTTGTTTTGGACCCCATGTGCGGCACATTGTATAGATTTAATGTTGGAGGACATTGGAAAGAGGAAAAATGTGAAAACTGTCATCATGTCTTGTAGAAGCATCAAAAGATTTATCTATGATCACTCGTGGTTGTTGGCATTAATGAAGACATTCACAAATGGAAGAGCCTTGGTGCGTCCAACTGCAACAAGGTTTGCCACCCACTTCATTGCCATGGATAGCCTTGTGCAACATAGAAATGAGTTGATTCAGATGTTCGCATCAGAACAATGGCTTAATTCAAAATGGGGAGCAGCAACGAGTGGTCCTGGCTTTGATGTCCCCAATCTTGTTAGAGATAATAAATTTTGGTCCAAAGTTAGAAATATTTTGAAAGTCTTTGAACCCTTAGTGAAAGTGTTGCGGCTTATAGATAATGATGATAAGCCGACAATGGGCTATATTTATGAGGCAATGGATCGAGCAAAACTAGCAATACAAGAAAATTGCAGGTATTATCAAGAATTCTTGCAAATAATTGATGCTCGATGGAATGATCAATTGCACCATCCATTGCATGCTGCAGGTGAAATAAACTTTTACACTATTGGCCTATGATTTTACAAGAGTTTTACTTTTATTTTGTATTGTATAGAGATGTACTTATGCAAATTTGACATTTGAATTGTAGGATATTTTTTAAACCCTCAATTCTACTATTCGAACAAGAAATAACATACAAAAGCAATTGATACCGAGTTGCGAATAGGATTGAAGGAGGTGTTGAAGAAAGTAATTCTTAATCACAATGACCAGGTTTTAGCCTTAAAAGAAATAAGTGACATGTCATATATGATATCACGTTTATTATAGTTTAAATGTATTGTGATTTTTACCTAAGTTTTGAGTTGTGACAAACTTAAAATGATTTGTACTTTGTATATGGTAGATTTCTATATACACAATGAGACAAGGGAGTTTTGCAGACCCGTTGGCAATTAGATCAATAACCAGCTTATATCCTGGTACAAATAGTTTTAACCTAGTCACGTACTAGTTTTAAGTTTATATATATTATTTGCCGTGGAATGGGGATTGTGGATAACTAATTTTTTATGTTCATTTTTTTTCCAATTTCAGCCGAGTGGTGGATCAATTTTGGAGAAAGTGCTCCACACTTGAGAATTGCTTCAATTCGGGTCCTTAGCCAAACAACGTCTTCATCGAATTGTGAAAGAAACTGGAGTACTTTCTCATTAATTCACACAAAATTGAGAAATCGGATAGCAATGCAGAAGCGGAACAAGCTAGTATATTGTCACTACAATTTGAAGCCGAGAGTCAGAAATAGACAAAGGAAGCAAAGGGATGATCCGAATTATTGCCCTATAAATTTGGATAATATCTTTCAGGAAGATGATCCCTTACTTCCATGGTTAGTTGATGTAGAAGATCCATTGTTAGATGGAGACGAGAATTTACACCAGGATATACGAGGAATAATGGACGAAGACGAAAGAGAAGGGGAAAGTGAGCCTCGGCCACCTACAGAAACTAGAACATCAAGGGGCATTGAACCTGAGCCATCTCATGTAGTATCTACAGTGAGCTCTGATAGTTCGAGTTCAAGCATTGCTCCAAGTAGTGACTCTCCGTCTGGAGGAGGTAACGGGGCCGAGCCAAGTGATTCTTACCATGAAGACGAATTAAATGCTCCTTCTCAGACTGTGGATGAATTTCCAAATCCATCTCGTATGAAGCCAGGTCATGTTTATGTACGCCAAAGACCCCATGATGTACAAGGAAATGATGATAGGAGTGCAAATGTTGGAAGGCAACAAACAGCAAAGTGGTACCCTATTTTCCATGACCCATATTCTGGGTACGAACTGTATGTCCCACCAGACTACGCACATGGTCAAGCGGAATCATCCTCACAACAATATTCAGAATCAGGGTCATTTGATCAATATCCTCATCCAAATCCAAGTCCATCCCATTTCTTTATGTTTGAGGATCCTAATGCCTACCAATATGGAGGGGAGTTGCACTATGTTGGTACAAGTGGGAGTGGTGCCAATGATAACAACTATGGGGATGAAGACAATGATGCCAGTGTCATATATCCTGCTAGACATTCATTTTGGTGGTAGAGGTATTCCTCTAATCATTTCTTAAATCTCAACTTTATATTAACTCTCAGAGTCTAATGTTTCAACTCTTTAAATACAATGTTATTTATGAAGTTATTATTTATTATGTCATTTATTGTGTTGAATGTTGATTGTTAAGTCATTGACTCTAGTGACTAATCTCTCTAAGTCTTAAATTCTTGACTCTTGAGTCTTGACTTTCAGTGTTGAATATTAATTCTTGATACCATGTGAAAAATCGAATTGATACTATTATTTTTTAATTATACAGCGATACAGGACGTCATGCATTTAGGGGACCGCTACACCCCCTTATTTTAGGCTTTTTTGCAAAACAAACACATATTCTGGTTATTTACAATTTTCTGGATTTTCGAGAATTTTTTCAAAATTTTTTGATAATTTTTTTGAATCACACCACGAACCGCTATGTAACCCCGCTACCGCTACGTAGCGCCCGCTACGTAGCGTTTTGGCGACCGGCCGCGACGCTATCCGCTACCGCTATTTTGATCCTTGAACGGATCAACCATGTCATGTGTGTAATTGCTTGATGGTGTGATTGCTATGTGTTTATCGTGGTTGATCTGTTTATCGCGGGTAGTTTCCGTTGCGCTGCTTTTCCCAACAAGTAGTATCAGAGATGAAAGAGGCTGAGTTTCCAAGGCTGTGGTTTCACATATTGGAGGAGAACTTAGTAAAAATTGGTTTCCTGTGGACGTAGGCATCTTTGCTGAACCACGTAAATTGCTTGTCTTCTTGTGTGGTGATTGTTGATCTTGGTTGCCTTTGCACACACGCGCACAACAAGAGACAACCGATCCAGCTAAACCGGAATACAAGACAAAACCCAACACTAGGGACATCCAATGTGCTTCATATATGTACATGTTTGTATAAAACTATTAAGCATTTTCTTGCCCTCTACACGTACACTAATTTTACTAGGCACAAGGCTCCACCAATTTTGAAAAGTTTTGTGCAAGCCTTCGAAAAAATATTGTGGTACTCTTTTAACCACTTTGACCTTCCTTGTAAACCAGAAGTCCATAATATCTTGGACAGCATGAGAACTGAGCATCTTGGATGTTTGGATGAGTTGGATCAAGTTCGCTTCAGATCAACCCAAATTATTGTTGAGTCAGACGCATGAACCCATCTTGGGCTCTGTCCTTTTATCTGAGGATGGGTAGAAAAAACAGAATGCTAGAAGAACGCACCATGAAGATATAGGGTAGGTAGTTATATATAAAAAGGCACCTAACGAAGAAAATGGGACACATGCAAATTGGAGAATGTTTTGCCATGCTTTCACTCACATTTATCTCCCAAACGCATACAACCTACAACCATGTCATATTTATTTACACAGAATTAAAGCAGGTACAAAGAACTATCGTTGTTGGATTCCTCATTTATCAAGATCAAATACCAGTAGATATGGTGGTGCAGCTAAGGTGGGGAGGAAAAAAAAAAAAAGAAGCACCTCTTGTTGGACTCCATTTCCACCGCCAAAAAGAATTGATATTTTCAATATGGATGAGGCATCAAAAATCAAGACCAGATGGTAAATGAGGGGTGCAATGAAATACAAAAGCAGAAGTTACTTGCTCTTTCTGCAGCTCAATAGGTAGAAAAGAATCCAACAACGTGCAGGGGTAGGCAATCAAAGAGGCAAAGAGAATCTCCAAATAGAAATTCACTCGAAGGCTGATAAACTAAAGCAGCTTAAAAAAGCAAATGAATGGGTATCAAATAGAGTACAGGTGTCACAGTCTCCTGATCATTTTAAAGGAGATTTGGGTTTTAAAGTAAGAGCTAGATTGAATATTTTAACATTGTATTAGGGAAGACAATGAATTTATAGGCTGGCAAAGAGGGTATTGATGTGGAGTATTTGATATGGGAAATGAGATATTACGAAAAGGAATTTTTGCTGTAGATGGAACTAGCCTTGAAAACAACAATGTGCTTTTCTTACACTGTCTTTTCTCCTTCAAATTTTTTTTGTAGTTACTGATAAAGTGTATATATATATAATTGAAATGGAAATCATTTCAATTAGTACAGGCCAATTGCAATTTACACACTAAATAAAAAAGGGAACAGAAGAACTGAGGGCTCATTTGAAAAGGGAAACTTCTACGTGAATTTTGACCTGTCAATGAATTCCAAATATCTGTCGAACTTCGTCCCTTAATTTCCCACAATTCTCTGGTAATAGATGACATCCCCCCAAAAAAGAAGAATAAAATGGCTAAAGCCTAAAATATCTTCTGGAATGCTCCAAAACCATGAATTCCAAAAGCCTTTTGAGAATGGCAAGTTTGAAAATTCCAATGCTATTATTTCCGACTATTAGCGTAACAAAGAATGATTTTAAAATGGTCCTGAAAGTTGTCAATCCTGGAAAACAAGTGAATCCATTAGCAATTAATAGTTCACAAGAATTAGAGCAAAAAAATGTTTTTCACCTTTTCAACTGCAATACTTTAGTAATTTTGTTTATGCCATGAGCTCTTGTTCAGACCAATATTATTGTTAATAGTTGTACAGATCTCAAAATTTTATGTTCACTTGATGGTCCAATTAACTTCTCCAAGTAATGTTTGAATCAGTCAAATATACAATCTAATAAAGAACGTATCATTCACTCAATAACCAAAAAACAAATTACACCAGTGTGCAAATTTTGATCAGACTATCAGTAATTTCAACTGATTCTAATCATGCCATACTAGAACAATACATTTGAAAAAAGGTAATTTAAACCTAAAATGTAATACAGTGATCCAAGTATAAATTTCTTTGGACCACAAGGCTGGTGGAAAGTTCCAACAAACTTTTGGAGTTTTTCGGCTCATGAATGGGACCAACGGATAATTGCTTAAAGCTTCATACTATTGTTGCCCCTCTAAAATCTTTCTTGAAAAAGGTCTCTCTTTAATTGGTTCCCTCATTGGATTCAATTTTTATCTCTTTTATTTTTGGTCTAAAAAGTGCCATTAGGCGTTCAATACATGGCAACAAAAGGAAAAATGATGAACAAAAGCAGGAAGAGATATTGGAGCGTTTGATTTTTCACAAGGTTTTATGAGAGATGAAAGTAGTATGGCACCAAGGACGATACTACTTTCAAGGCCATTGCATAGGTTGAGAAGTAGAAATCCATCGCCAAGTCAAATAGGAACCAAAATCTTCTACTGATATAGGAAAACCAAATCCTCCCTTGAATAGAAATCAAACTTGAACAAAGCGATCTCAACTTTTTAAAAAAGCTAAATCATCTTCATGTTCATCATCATCTTTAACACTTCCAAATACAAACAAGCACGGCCAAATTATTACAGTTATTCATAGAGTCAGCCAACAAGTCCAAAGCAAAGCCTTATGCTCACTAGAATGACACAACCCGATGCCTAGGTCATGAAATTCTAGAAAAGGAAAGCAAAGCCATTAGCTAAGTGGTTCTATGTTACCATTGGAAAATATAAATTGAGTGGTTTCATATATACATATAAATATAGAAGAATGTTCATGTGCATTCATCCCTCACCATAGGTAAAGGTAACTTACATGGCTTTCCCTCTTTGCACATGAACATTCCTCTTTTACATATGAACATAAATGGCTTTGCCTCTTTTACACATTAATATTTCAGGGATGGATGTACATGAGCATTACTTATAAATCTATACATACATACACACATATATATATAGAGAGGGAGGATATGTATACACAATATATACATATAAATATGAGGAATTCTCAAAAACTCTCCATTTAAAAATTGGAAGTTTATACCCCTTTCTACACGTCCAATAAAAATCTTCAACCTCACTAGTGTAAAGGAAAAAATAAGAGATAGTTAACTTTAAAGAGATGTAAATGACACGTGTTAAAATCTCATAAGCTAAAAAATGGCATTTTTTGGGTGAAAAATGCCCGGGTAATTTTGGAGCGTGACCCTATATATATATCCCGGGGGGGGGGGGGGTGGGGGGGGTGCACTCAACGGGCTGGTGAGCCATTGAAGGCCCAGGACATTAGCCCAACATATTCAAGACAACGAAGTGTGCCAACAGAATCAGATTAGTGGAAAGTGATTTCTTAAGTGTTAAAAAATTTAATCAACACAATAAATATAATCAGTGGATTTTTACAAATTCTTGGTTTTCAAAAGCTAATGACCAAACTTAAAAATATCTACTTCGACCCTTTTTTTTCTTTCTTTGACAATCTTACCCCTGGCCCATGCTCGTTGGTATACTTTTCAACTTATTTCTCTCAAACCATTGCCAATAGAAATGCAATAATCTTGGAATCTTAAACCTTCTTGTATGTATTTCTTCATAAGGAAGGGACATTACATTGAAAAGTATTTCCGCTGCCTCTACTAATATGATAGTAATGGTTAGTTGAGGAAATTTAAAATGATATCAGAACCAACTGGTCGTGAGTTTGAATCCCAAAAGGAACGAATAGGCGTTAAAAAAAAGCATATCGCCACAAGTATAGCGAACAGATTTCACTGAAGGAAGAATATTGAGGAATGGACTCCACCCAATGGGAAATATTGAAAAGTATTTCCGCTCCCCTTACTAACACTTTAAGGTTTTGGTAGTAGTAATGATTCGTTGAGGAAATTTAATACATTCAAGGTGGGAAAGGAGAGGAAAAGGAGAAGTACAACAGAGAGTAGAGAGACTGAGGCTCATTTCTTTGAATTAAATTTTTAAAAGGTGGAGAGAGAGAGAGAGAGAGAGAGAGAGAGAGAGAGAGACTCATTTCTTTGAGTTAATTTCTTACAAGGTGAAAGAGAGAGAGAGAGAAGAAAAAAGATAACAGAAAAACTTATCAGTCCAGAATATACTTGGGCAAACCACTCATTCTTCGTCAACCTACTTGGGCATCAGAGATGCAATCATTGGCTTCTGGTATGTATTTCTTCCTAATGAGAGGCATGGAAGAGAGAGAAAGAAGAGAACCAGAGGCGAAAGAGAGTCTCATTTCAAAGAACCATTTCTATGGGTTACTTGTTTTTCCATGGTGGGAAGAGAGAGAGAGAGAAGGATAAGATTGAGAGATTTTTCCCATGACCGTGGGTAACCTTTTCTCCTCATTTCTTTGTCAATCCACTTCGGCTATAGCGATGCAATCATCAGCATTGCCATTGATATCTTGGAATCCTAAAATCATCATCTGCATTGCCATTGATATTCTTGGATCCTAAAATGTCGTAGTGAATATTTGTTTGCAATGAAAAAGGGTATTGATAATTGAAGGTGGAAAAGAGATAGAAGAAATGGACCAAAGGATAGACTCATTTCTTAGTGTTAATTTTTTTCAAGGTTTGAAAAGAGGAAGAAAGTTAAAAAAAAGAGAGAAAACTTCTCAATCCAATGAGATAGGGGCACAATATTGCGAGCCAGGGACGAGACCATCAACAAGTGTGGTCTAAGGCACATTTTTTATTTTTTATTTATTTTTACCATTAAGCTTGTGGAAATCAATTTTAGACGTAAGTTATTTTTTCAAGAGAGAACATATTAACATGGAGCACTAACAGAAGGGCGCAGTTTCATTTCTCCCAAAATTTCAGTTTCTGGAACAGCCCGAAATCTTCATTTTGATGGTTCATAAGCCTTTTGGAAATATATAAATTTAAAGAAGTAAAAACCATATTCTCTAACCTTGCAGCACATGGACGAATCTAAACCAAACTAGGACACTTCTTATTAAAGGCTAATTCTATATAACTCTAGAACCATCGCATATGGTGGGCCATTTGTAGGATTCCCGTGATCAAAGCTCTCCAAGTATCATTTCACCGGCCACTAATTTTGTCTATCCTCCATGAGAAGCACTAGCACCACACAAAATCAAGAAGATCCAACCCATTTTACAAGAAACAAAATCAAGAAGATCTAACCCACTTTACAAGAAACAAAGAGACTTTTCTAGAGCGACCCAACCAACGCCCTACTGTAAAATTGCAGTATCCGATGTTACTCATAATCTCCTCTTCGGAAAAGATAAGAGTACAACAAAACAAAGCAAACGATACGATTATGACAGTGAAATCCTTCTCGACTTGAAAGGCCTCGGAACCCTAAAGAGGAGAAGCTGTCAGCTTTCATTGCCCAAGAAAACAGTGATCTCCATCCGTTGGCAACGAATGTCTATGCATTTGTCTGTATTTAGTAGGGAGAGAGGAGTTTCTTTTGTGCATTTTGCATGTACCCACCAAAAAACCCGAAGACAGATAAGAGTTATTATCTATGTTCGCATGCAACTGGGTGTTTTTCCCGTCTTTTCGACCATTGAATGTAGGTTCTCGACGTCCGTCCTCCATCTTCCATTAGAAAGACACAATTAATGTTACTGACTCTCCATCAGACATTGTATTTTTAACTTGTATAATTGATGATCGTATCCAAATAATCAATGGTATGGATCAGCCCAACCAAATGCACCGAATGCGTGCAACACAAAGTATTTCTTCTTGTCAGTTTTCTCGTGTCATTTCAATCAGGAGGATCCCATCGCTCGCTTAAAACGGGAGAGACGGCAGTATTAGTAATAGAAGTCGGATGCCATACGACTGATGTACCTGCCCAAGCTGGCACTATTCTCTATGGTCTGTGCATGGTCAAGGTGCTTTGACCGTCGGTCTACTCAGGGATTGTTCTTGCTTCTTCGTGGAGAATGAAAGGAAAGGAAGAACATCTCTTTCTCTCTCGAGATAGAAATGTGATCTTAAGAAGGAATGTGAGGATTACCAGAACCGTTGGTCAGCATCATCAGCTGAGATTCGACCCTCTTCATGAAATCCATGGCTTCCTGCAACGGCCTCGTTAGCTCTTCTCGATATTTCACCAACATATCACAGTATGCTTCCTGTTATAAGAAGGAAACAAAGAAAACAAAAACCCCAAATTACAAAAATCAAAAGGAAAAAAAAAAAAAAAAAACAACAACAACAACAACAACCAAGGACCCAACAGAAAAAAATAGATGGGAGGAGAAGAGTAGTCTAATGACCATAAATTGATCAAGTTCTGGGTCCCTCGTAGCATCTTGACCGTTCATCGCCGACCGCCATCTCCTTTCAAAGTCCTGGCCAATAGACGTTAGCCGGGCCAGTAATTCTGGTGGAGCCCCCACCTGTCACCACCAAACCGACATAAATTAAAACCAACGAAGAAAGAAGAACAAGACCCCTCACTCTTTCTTTCTTTCTATTTTTGTTTGGATTTCTCCTACTTCCATTTCAATCGGCACCTTCTGGCAGTTCATGTATGCTTCTAACAGCTTGCAATACTGAGGGTGGGCCATGATCTTGGCCTTGATAGCATCCACTTCATTTGGGCTCCCACACCCTTGCATCTGCTGGGAAGAGCTCCCTTCCATCTTCACACCCAGAGAAGGAAAGCACTCCACCGGCTGCTGCTGTAGCGAGTTCATAGTTAGAGGATGCTTTTGCATGTCGGAGCCGCTGCTGCTACATCCATACACCGACGAATTCGGTGTAAATGCGTGAGCACCATATGAAAAGCTCCCTCTGGTGGTAGCATTCTCCACCAGTTGAGAATAATCTTCCATATTACAGCAACGAACGCTCAGATAAAAGCACAAGGGTAGGAAATTTGAAAAGAAGGGCAGTGGAAGGATGATTTGAAAACCCTAACAACAAGAAAAAATGATGGAAGAGAGGAAAGAAAGAGAAGAAATTGTAGAGGAGGAAGATGCGAGTATCAACTAATGCTGCTAGTGTAGTGAGAGGATGAAATCCCTATACGATAAAACTGAAACTAGTATGGCAAGGAGAGGACTTGCTTTGCTTTCCATGTCGAGGCCTTTCCTTCTCATGAACTGGTGAAAAAGGCGGAGAGGAGCGAAGCAGGAGAAAAAAATAAGATCCCCCGTTTCTTGCGGAAGCTCTTTCTCTCTCATCATAATATCATCCACTGTTGCGTGCATGATTATTCAGAGAAAACAAGTTACACGGCGGGAGCACTGAAACCATGCCCATCTTTTTTAATCGGGTCGACATTGTCAATGTGGACCCAGATGGGAATTGAGAAGGTCAACCCAACCTACTAACTGACCGGTTGGGCTTGGTTGGCAAGTCATTGTACAATTAAGGAATTTGTTTTGCCCGTTTGATATAATTGAGATACGGTTGATTCAATTATAGAATCGGGATCGTCCTAGGCTTTTAATCTACAGTGGTGATGAGTGAACCAATTATAATTCACCTTATTTCAAATGGCACACAAACTACTCATTTTAATGGCAAGCAATTTTCAATGATATGGCAAATCAGGATTGATCCACTAACAATTAACCTGAGGAAAACCATTGATGAACTAGGCTCTCAATTATATGATATCACGTTTGAAGTGTTAAAATAATATGTGAATGAGGATATTTCTAAATAAACATTTTTTCACTTGAAACCATTGATGAAAATCGTGGTATCGGTCGCGGTATCGGTCGGTCCAAAAAACAGATACTGTATCTGTATCGATCGAGGTTCACGGTCCGTCGCGGTTATCGCGGTGTGATTTTTTTTTATCCAGAAAATTTTAAAAAAATATTCAAAAAATCCAAAATTTTAGAAATGCTGGAAAACAATGTTTTTTTTTCATTAGTAATATATATAAATCAAAATATCGATCCTTCTAAGTTATGATATCCTTTATCACTGTCTTGTCTAAAAATGTGATTTTTTTTATAAGAACCATAAATATGACTTATGAAATATGAACTATCAATTAGTATGAAATTTTAGAGAATATAACTTATTGATAATTTATATATAGTGGTTGTACACTTGTACTTGTATCTTGTATAATATATAACTATACCCCTATTATTATTTATCAGTCATCATTCATTATTCAACAACCATCAATTCATCACTCAATTATCAAGTAAGTTGTAAAATTCAAGAACATCAACATTAACATAACATATGACATAATGACAGTAAAATAAATTATAAATCAAATTATTGGACCCCTTAAGTTATGTTCATGTATTGATATATAATATAAAGCTATATAAATTTTATTTATAATTAAATTAATTTAGATACATATACTAAACAAGTTAAAATATCATAAATTTTATAAAATAAAATGTAATTATAACTTATGGGCTATCTATTAGTATGAAATTTAAGAAAATAAAGCTTGTACTCGTCACTCAATCATTAAGTAAGTTATGCCTTACGCTTGTAAAATAACATGTTTTATTATGATAGTATAGTAAAACACAAAGCAACTAGATATTTATAATTTACTTAAAATGATGATAAATTTGAGTAATTATTTTACAAAGATTAACAAGATTTTAATAAAAATTCTGATTTTTAAAACCTCAAATAGTTGATCTAACCTCAATATGTATTGATTTAAAATAATAAAAGGTACTCACAATAAAAAAAAAGCATAAAATCATCATTTTTAAGCTATATCTAAATAATTTTAAAAAAATACAAAATGCTCACCTCAGTAGAGTTGTATATGATTTTCAAGACTATATTGATAAAAAAAAAGTATTTTTGATACCTTGCAAGTGAAATAGGTGTTGAGGAAGAAAAAAGGTGGCATATGATATATTTAAAAGGAAGAAGAAAGAAGGAAAATAGGACAAAAGAAAAAAAAAATTTTAAATAGTGGGCCGATATTTTGACCGATATCGGCTGATATATCGATTCACACCGATAATTTGAAATATCAGCCGATATTATCCGATATTTTAGGGATATTTTGTCAGGACGATATAGAAAACCGATAACTTCAAATTATCATACCGGTATGGATTGATACCGGTTTGTATCGGCCGATACAAACCAGTATCGGCCGAAAATTTAAACCATGCTTGAAACCATGGGAGGCATTTTGCACCTCCTTGACTAGAATGTCATGACATCAAAGCACGTCATCATCTTTTGTTTTTCCCTATTCTCATGTGTATGAAATTTTTTTTTGAATTGTTTAAATTTCTTATTCACCCCATTATACTGCCAAAGATTTGCTTTCCTGTCTTTAATCTTTTTAGATTTCTTTATATTTGAAATTTTTACATTTTAATATGACCTGCTCACCATTTACTTAAGTGAAAGTAATGCTTCCAAACAAAAAAGGTGATGTAGTTCACATGCGTGAAATTTACATAATTAAAATTCATATTATTAAATTTTGCATACGTAAATTTCATTTTTAGAATTTTTGTATAAAAGATAAATAACTCTTAAAATAAACAAACCATATGTTATTTTTGAAAAATTATGTGGGCAAAATTGTCATATAAAAAAGTGCATAAAGTAAAAGAGCACATGGAAACTTTATTACATCTCAAAGTTATTAGAGCCCGTTTGTTAATTCTCCCTCATTGTAAAGATAAAGCCATCTTTCATTTCATGACACATTAACATAAAAGAGTTTAATCAAAATACTGCATTTCAAAAAAATTTTCTATATTTTTACACAAAAAAGTCAAAAAGTTATTTTTCTATCCCACTAACTGACAAAAAATATCTATTTTTAACACAAAAAATCAAAAAGTTACATTCTCTTTTCACTAAAAAACAAAATCTAATCATTGGATTGATTTTACCCTCTCATTTTTTTTATCTTTTAAAATGACCATTTACCTCACTTCACTCTACCAATTCAATTAACAAATGGGCCTTTAAGGAGAACTTGCAAAATAAAAAAAAAAATCTAAAATATGTCAACTTGCATTAAACCATTGTTGAAAATTTTTCTTTTTAGTTACTCTTTAATAACAAACAAAAGCAAAGGGCCTTTAATTATCAGACATCCTTAATAATTTGCCAACCACTTAAAAGCACTATAATAACAAAATAAGCTTTAACTCAAATAGATCAATTTCACCAAAAAAGAAAACTCAAATCGATCAAAGAGTAGACTTGTTAAATGGTATCATATTAAAGTTGAATTAGGTTAGATATTAAGTTAGGTTAGCTTGTGGGGAAGACTATCACAATAGACTAAACCTTATGATGGAAACCTTGGGGGTAACTCAACTGGCTTACAACGATGATTTTCTCCTAAAGGTTGTAGGTTTGAGTTGTGCCACTATATTAGGGCACAAGGGATTTACCTGGTTTCCCTTGAGCTTGAAGGGATTTGTCCGACATAAAAGGTTAAGACACCCTCCATTTATTTAAATAAAAAAACCCTTTATGGATGAAGGCATTCTTTCATTTTTAAGATGTAATACAAGGGAAATTTGTTCCCAATGGAACATCCACACGAAGATGTTCCCATCAAAATGTAGGGCGCTTTTAATTGTGGTTGTGTGTTGTTTAGTGTGGGGTGTTCTTTGACAAGGACTTGCCTCTATTATTTTTCTAAAGCAGTAACAAAATTTCACTAAGGAAAAAAGGATACAAAGCACAAAAACGAAAGAAGAGAAAGGAGAAAGTATAAAAGATGTATCAACCCAATTTAAATTACTACATACCTAACTAAGAAATCAGCCTTTTAAACCCTTTCTTAGCTAATACATTTACCATGAAGTTAGCAGATCTAACTTCATAGCAGAAAATAACATTAATATTAACAAATAGCTCTCTAATTTCATTAAAAATAAGATCGAAACTTGCATGTTAACTAACACAAGTGCTTGCCTCTTCAATAGTTAGATGTGAGCATTTGCATGTGAATGATCTTGAAGGAGGAGAAAGGCTTGCAACCTCTACCTGCCTTCCCTTTGCTTCGTTTTTGTCTGCTTTAACTATACTTTATTAATAGATAAAAAAAATTGTCACTTTTGACTCAACTCAAAATAAAAAGTAGTTCTATTTTGTGAATTTTCTACTGTGCCCAGACATACATTTACTTTAAATGGCATTTTCTTTAATATTGCCACGGTCTAATATAGTTTTTAATGGCATTCTATATGGCTGAGGCTTAACTGGCAATCATCTCTGATGAGAGACTCCATGGAGCTTCCATACTCACGTACTCGAGACGCCTCGTGTTCAATCCAACCCTTGATTATCGCGTACAAATCCATCATTCATACAACTGTGAGATCACACTTGCTTTTGAAGCCATTAACCTTGACAGACATACAGCAAGGGTTGGGATGATCCACCGAAGTTAACATAATGTTATTATGTAGGTGTGTTACATAGATCTTCCCACACCCTGCCTCCCAGATGACTGGCATGGCACCAGGTGGGTCCCAAAATGGAGTTTGTAGGAGGGCCCCAACAAATGTCCCCAAGTCAGCAGAACCTATTATGTATTTATTTTTTATTGTTTTAATTATTTAAAAATCAATCTATTTTCAGCAACATTTCCTTGATATATAGCAAGGAACCGCAAGTTTGACAATGATTCTCTTCTCTTTCAGAAGATAATTTTAAAGATGGACAATCCTGACCGTGAATGCCCGAGTTATTTTGAGTTGGATTGACGATTCTGCTATGGAATTGCCACCGGCCACCCATGGAAATAATGATGGCTCCAGTACTGCTATGACCCTTGTGTACCTCTCCAAAGTTCAAACTGCCTTCTTTTGGGTTGAGTTTAATCATTGAGATTTATTTGTAGGAAGAAGAGAGCACGAGGACCATTATAGGCCATAAAAAAATAAAAAACCAACCCAAATGGGATTAACGTTAGAAGTTGAAACAAACCCTTTTGATTGGGTCCGCTTTAAACCAATAAAGAATCAAAGTATTCAAACTATTATCATTATCACCTTTTTATAACTGGCCTTGTTTTAGCACTGTAAAAATTCCATGTCATAATGGGTCCAAGTTGAAAAACCTTGCTACTTGCACAAACTTTAATCTCAAAGACCTAAACCCTAGCCTAGTTAAGAAAAAAAACATTTAACCACTAAAATTAAGTTAGTGATGTGATTAAAAAAAAATAAGTTAGTAATGGCTTTTTGCTATGAATATGAAACTTTCGTGGACACAGCCTCAATATTGTGTGAACTAAATGCCCAATAATTAATGTAAGATAGTGGGCTTAGCCTGTGCACTAATCTATATAGCTGGCTCTACATTGAAATTAGGTTTGGTTTCTAGATAAGTGAGCACTAAGTTTGGGTCAGGGCTCGACACAATGGGGCTCAAAACCGACTTCAAATCGTCTGGTATCACATGATTGCTCAGCTTGAGTCCTGAGTCGTGGGGTTGGCTTTAATTTTTTAGATGGATTAAGAGCCAGGGTTTAGCATGGTTCTTCGCATGCAACAATTCTGAAAAGAGGGCCATACAAATAACATGCATCTGATCTGTCCATAAATAGAACTGGTTCTACACTTACAACAAACACACCCTTGAATAAGACTGGGCCCGTTCCCAATGATTTTCTCGGCTTTATTTCTACTTTTTATTGGGCCTAATCATGTGTACTCCGTCCAGTCCTGAAAAGGATTTTTAGGCCTACGTGGGATCATACACTATAGACTCAAATGACTTTGCATACTGACCCCGCTGCCAAAACGAATTAACAAAAATACAGTCGGATAAAAAAAAGATAAATTACAAGTAATGCAAGCGAAAGAAAACATGATTACATGCATAACCAGTCTTAATGCCTCTAGAAATCATTCCGTGTTCTATATTGATGTAAAACCAGAAACTTCAAAGGTGAAAAAACAAATCCAAGGGATTTTTTTTTTAAATCCTAGGGATTGAGAAAGAGAATAGGCCCGACTGTAGAAAGTAGTGGAGTCAAATCCGCTAACTACATTGAAGTACTTGTTGATGGCCCCTCCACAACAGTTACTGGTGCCACTAGGTAAGTGGGGCCAAAAAATTTTTGGGAATAAAAATAATCAGCCCTTGAAAAATAGCGAGCACAAGCTCCTAGCGAAGCATGTTTTCTAATTAACCCCCCAAAGCACAGGTCCAAAGGTATTAGATGGATGCAAGGGCCTGATTTTATTGTGTCAAAGATTGGACACTATGAAGGCAACACCTGAAAGTCCATGGTTGGGGTAGGCTCACTTTTAAATGAGGTTAGAGATCGCTAAAGAGACGTCCGTAGACTCGACATTCTTATTGTATCTGGACGAAAGGCTCAGCCACTTCACCGTGGCATGCATGGTTAGATATAGATGTAGGAACTTAAAAACAACAGAACCGTCCAAGGCTGATGTTGATGGGCACGAAACCAAAAACAAACAAAATAGGTCACTAGACAGTAGGCCAAGCTGCGTAGGACTTCTGTCTAGAAAACATTAAAGAGTCCCGACTAATCAGCGAACGAACTAGTGGAGACAAGGGTTTGGGTTCAAGCCGGGATTCAGGGGCCCAATCGGCAGAATTGAAACGTCAGCATAACATTATAATTACGTGACCATAAGTATGCAGAGAACGTAAATAATTTAAAGTAATTATTTTAATTTGAAGGGTTTTTCCCATATGGCTATCATTAGTCATTGATAATCCCACTTTATAATGAAAAGTGAGAAAATTTTCTAGACGTTTTCCGTGTAAGAGCTTTCTTTTTTCCCGCGACATCGCAAAAAACTGTCTTGAAAAACAGATAAATAATAATATAGTTTTATGCAATATCTCAAAAAAGTATTAAGTATAGATCAAATGTTAACATAATTTCCTTAACTTTAATCACAAGATAGAATTATGCATGAATGAAGTGCGGGCATGGGCTATATAAAACAAGGTTACAACAGAGTTATGCACGACTAATTGTGTTTTTAAGATTCGTAGCGCATGCTCTCTCATACCACTTATTAGCATGAACACAAGTTTGGAATGTATCTAATGGGATTATAAAACACAGACACACTATAACATTAGCAATTATATGAATCTTGTTTGAAGCCCCTCTTTGGCAGAAACTTGGGGCCTAGGTGGAAAACCTTCTATTTTTTAAGGTTTTTTTTTTCTTAGAATTTGTAAAGTCCCAAACCTGCATAAAAAATTGGCTGTGCCCAATAAGCTCATGGTTTAATGATGTTGGCACCTTAGTTTTATGCATATACTCAAGGATTATCCTTTAAGCATGCAAGTTTGATTGTATAGCTCCTTACGAGTCCCAAAAGGTAGCAAAAGAAAGAAAGAAAGAAAGAAAAAAAAAAAGGAAACAACGGAGTGTGTAGGAGTAGTCTTATGGGACAACAAATCGAGGGATCTACATTTAACACTAAAATAAAACAATATTCACGAGTTTCTAATTTTTTATAAAAGAATTAAACTCATCTATCTTTATTAGAATGATCTTTGTACAAGCACATGCGAAACTCATAACATTCTTTTTTTTTTTTTTCCTTACTAAGTTCAATTGTTTATAAGTTAATACAATCTGAAAATTTGAATTGCAGAGGAAGCATGCTATTTGCTTCTATAGAGAGGATGGTTCTTGAATAATTATTCTCAAGCAATAGTCCAAGTTACAATTTTAATCATTTAAAAAAAAACATTTATTTATTTTTATTTAAAAAAATTAAAAATTCGTTCTAAAAATAAATCTATTCATTATTTCACATCGAAGACCAGGTAGATCGGTCTGCTCTGGTCAATGCTGATAAAAGAATGGGCCATCATCAATTACCCGCGTGTAAAATTTATATAAGTAAAATACCTTACACAGAGAATTGAATCTCATGTCTTACATTTATAATGGTGGTTCAAGCTTGATATGGACAACACCATTTGTCAAATTGTGAAGACAAGGACCTATTATATACTTAGGTCTTACTAGGAAGTGAATCTCTTAACTACCATACATACGAATCTTATCTACGTTGGATGCGGCACATCGACAGTGTCTATAATATTTGTTTTTTATTTTTCGGGAAATTGAAAGTGTCGGGTGTACAATGATTGTTATAAGCACACAAATGTGGGCCATGCCAGGTGGGCCAAGCTGCGCCTGGGCTGTGCTAAGGCAGTTAGGAGGCCAAATGGGCTGGGCCATGTTGCTCATTGGCCCACCAACATACCCCTTTATATTTCAGTGAGGGAGAGATTATGCACTTTTAGGGCTTTTACAAATGTGGGTGCTAATTACAAATGAAGAGAAAATATTTAATTATTTTAAATTTATACTTAATTTAAATAAAAAACTCTGCCAGTTTTGCTGCCGGTTCCAAGCTCAGGTAAAGGAGGAGGGTTGCGTTAAGTAGGTGACAATCAGCGTAAAACTTTGTCGCAACCCAAACATGAATTCTGAACAAATGATATTTCACGATAAGGCTAGGGCGTTCCCCGCTTTAAGCGACGGATTGCAGCATCGCCCGGTTGCAGTGAAAAGTGTGCAAGGGCTACCGCATGACTTTGGGCTGATGCGGTTAAAGAAGTTAGTCCATGAGAAGAGGATGAGGAATAGGAAAATTAGACTTGCTACTTGGAATATAGGAACCTTGATAGGCAAGAGCATGGAGTTGGTTGAGGTAATGAAAAGAAGAAGAATTAGTGTGGCTTGTATACAGGAGACAAGGTGGAAAGTGAATAAAGCTAAGGATCTCATGGATGGGTATAAGCTTTTCTATGCAGGAAAGAGTAATACAAGAAATGGAGTGGGTATAATTATAGATAAGGATTTAAAAGAGAAAATTGTGGGGGTAAAGAGATTTGGTGATAGAATTATAGCAATTAAACTAGTACTAGAGGAAGACATAATTCATATCATTAGTGTATATGCTCCTCAAATAGGACTAGAAGAAAGTGTGAAAAGACAATTTTGGGAGGAGATGGATGATTTAATGCGAGAAATCCCAAATAGTGATAAAATTTTCCTTGGAGGGGATTTAAACGAGCATATAAGAAGAGATAATAGAGGATATGAGAGAGTGCATGGAGGGCATGGATTTGGAGACAAGAATGAATTCGGAAACACTATATTGGACTTTGCAGTGGCATTTGATCTTATAGTAGCAAATACTTACTTTAAAAAGAGAGATGAGCATTTAATTATATATAAAAGTGAGAGTAATAGGAGTCAGATAGACTTTTTTCTAGTTAGAAAAAAGAACCGATTGGCTTGTAAAGATTGTAAGATTATCCCAGGAGAGAGTTTGACTACGCAACATAGGCTTGGAGTTTTAGATATTTGCATTAGAAGTAAAAAGAGAGCAGTAGTAAACAAAATGGACCCTAAAACAAGGTGGAGAAATTTGAAGGGGGAAAGAGCAAATATATTTAAGAACAAAATGATTGAGAAAAGAGAATGGAATATCGAAGGAGAAACTACAGTAATGTGGAATCAAATGGCTAATTGCATTAGGAATGTTGCAAAGGAGGTACTTGGAGAATCAGAAGGGAAGAGACATATTAATAAAGAAACATGGTGGTGGAGTATGGAGGTTCAGGAAGTTATTCGACAAAAAAAACATTGCTACAAAGTTTAGTAGGGGACTAAGAGTATAGAAAATTTTGAGTTGTATAAGAAGGCAAAGAAAGAAGCTAAGAAAGTAGTAAGTAGTGCAAAGTTCAAAGCATACGATGACTCTATAATAGGTTGGGAACAAGAGAAGGAGAAAAGGATATCTTTAAGCTTGCAAAAATAAGAGAAAAGAAAAAGTAGGGACTTAGATCATGTCAAATGTATCAAGGACAATGAGGAAAATATTTTGGTGAAGGACAACGATATTATAGAAAGGTGAAAAGAATATTTTAGTAAACTTTTAAATGAAGAATATTTGGGCGATACAAGAGTGGAGGAGGATACTTCATTACAAGAGTATACTTTTCTCCATAAAATTAGAGGGGTGGAAGTGAAGGAAGCATTTAAGTGAATGAAGACAGTTAAGGCAACAGGCCCAGATGGTATTCCGATAGAGGTATGGAAATGCTTAGGAGATGTTGGAGTAAGTTGGTTATGTAGACTATTCAATAAGATACTTGTGACAAAGAAAATGCCGGATGAATGGAGAAGAAGCATTGTAGTACCTATATATAAGAATAAAGGAGATATACAAAATTGTACCAACTATCGAGGGATTAATCTTATGAGTCACACTATGAAGTTATGGGAGAGAATAATAGAGCAAAGACTGAGAAAAAAGACTAAAATTTCGGAAAATCAATTTGGTTTTATGCCAGGGAGATCAACTATGGAAGCTATCTTTTCACTTAGGCAATTAATGGAAAAATACCGAGCAAAGAGGAAAAATCTACATATGGTCTTTATCGATTTGAAAAAAGCCTATGATAGGGTACCGAGGAATTTAATTTGGTGGGTCTTAAAGAAAAGGAATGTCCCAAGAGGTTACATTGAAATTTTGAAGGATATGTACGAAGGTGCAATAACAAATGTGAAAACCATATGTGGAGAAACAGGCGGATTTTCCGTGACTATAGGCTTACATCAGGGATCATCCTTAAGCCCTTATCTCTTTGCATTAATTATGGATGAGTTAACTGTGCATATTCAAGAAGAAGTACCATGGTGTATGTTGTTCGCAGATGATATAGTATTGGTGGATGAATCAAGAGAGGGTGTAAATGCAAAGCTTGAGAGATGGCGGAGGGCATTAGAATCTAGAGGCTTTAAAATAAGTCGTACAAAGACAGAATATATGGATTGCAATTTCAGCGGACATATACAAAGTATTGAAACCACTGTCAAAATTAAAACCCATGAGATACCACGTAAAGATTCTTTTCGGTACCTAAGCTCGATGATTAGTAAGGATGGGGAGATTGACGAAGATGTGGAGCATAAGATAAGAGCTGGATGGCTGAAGTAGAGACTAGCTTCGGGAGTACTTTGTGATAGACAAATGCCAACAAAATTGAAGGAAAAATTTTACAGGACAGTGGTTAGACCAGTTATGACATATGGAGCAGAATGTTGGCCAATTAAGAAGACACATATTCATAAGATGGATGTAGCGGAAATGAGAATGCTTAGGTGGATGTGTGATAAAACTAGGAAAGATAAAATTAGAAATGAGTGCTTTCGAGAACATTTAGAGGTAGCACCAATAGGAGATAAGATTAGAGAAACTCGTTTAAGATGGTTTGGGCATGTTGAGCGTAGGTCAGTAATGGCACCGGTGAGAAAAAGTTTGGATATACAGGTGGAGGGTCCATCAAGAGGTAGGGGTAGGCCGATGAAAACATGGATGGAAGTGATTAATTCAGATTTGAAGAAGTTGCACTTATCGAAAGATTTAGCTCAAAATAGAACGGAATGGAGAAATAGAATTCATATAGCCGACCCCAACATGGTTGGGATAAGGCTTTGATGATGATGATGATGATGACGACTTAATTTAAATAAAAGATAAATATATTATAAGAGAAATATCATGCTGGGCCGTGACAAGGCTCAGCACCTTGGCCTAACACAGCCTAGCTAAGGCACGAGCCATACTAGGCCGGCCATGGGATTGTACCGTGCCGGCCCATGTGTCACAACCCGAGCCCAGGGTTCGGGGGTTAGCAAAAGCCAAACCTAATGACACACGTACTCCCGTGCATGCACACGTAGACCGAGTCTAAATGCACACGCACAAGGGAACAAGCACACGTGCCAAGCAAGTATGCGGAAGCTGTAAATATCAGAAACATAAACAACTAATAGCACAAGAAGAGGATACAAGGAAAGGACTGACATAATTACATATGAACGTTTACAAAAGAACAAAAGGATAAATACAATAGTGACATGTCATGACATATACAAGTCTGAAAATCCTCAAAACATGACTCCAACATGATGCATGCCATGAACGCGCTCCCGTGGAGTGATCACATCCACTCCTCTAGGCCTGATGGGGCCCCGGGGGTCTCATCTGGAGCCTGGCCGACCGGCGAGGGTTCGGCAGGGGGATCTGGGCCTGCAACACCAAAAACAACTGTGAATACGAAGATTCAGCAAAGTATAAACCATAGCAAGTTAACACACGCTGTGTCTAATAGAATAAAGAACATCATGTTATTAAAGAAAGCATTTTCGTATACTAGGCTATCATGCAAGAAAGAAAGATGCTGTGTGAATCAAGGATAACATGCTGTGTACATGACTAGTGGCTACTACATTACCATATGCTCCCAAAAGAGGGATCTTGTAACATGCAAAGAACACCATTGTCCGGGCCAGGGTACAATGGGTCTCGGTTTCCTGGGGTCCGGTTCCCCAAGACAAAATCCATACTGCAGCAGGCCATATAAACTATACCGAATTCACCCCGTCGGGATCCTAAGGCTGAGGCTAAGTAGTGCCTGACCATACGGAGTCAATCAAGAAAATCCTGAGTAGATCGTGATCATATATCATGCGTGCATATCTGGAAGTGAACATATCATACATGTATACTCAGGGTAAATAATCGCAATGTGAAAGTAAAGTAACGGGATACAAGTAATCATGTCAGAGTGTGAGATCAATGATCGAATGCAATATGTTATGCAACAAATCATGTGAATCGAATCATCTTGCTTTACAAACCAATTCTAATCTAGTTATCCGGTGTTTCTAACCGTGCATGATGATGTAGTTTTAAGTTATTCGGTGCACCGTTGTCTAGTGTTGCCTTGAATCGGGCGGTGCACGAAGTCCCTTAAACCAACACCCATGGGGAGGTGCTTAACATCCGGATAACGAACATGAATGATTCGCAGCCCTCGAGATCATTCACGCGTAGTATCACATCCGTTGGGCAAGTCTCGGTGCTCTACATTCTATCATGAAGGTCATATAGGTCTTATCGTTACACCTAGCCTTATTCTTCATGTGTGGTTACGGCTTAGCCGTGTGTGTGCTACGGCTTAGCCGTGTGTGGTCTACGGCTTAGCCGTGGCTGAACCGTAGAAGGTCTGTCATTTGCTGACTCTCAGTTATTCCAGAAATTGCACCCTGTATTGTTCTACGGCTGGGCCACGGCTGAGATACGGCTTAGCCGTAGGGCATTCCACGGCTTAGCCGTGCCCTAGCCGTAGAGGAAAACTGGGTTTTTCTCCTCTCTGGATTGTGAGCCGTAAGAAGCATACGGCTTAGCCGCACCTGTACGAGTTTAATTTCCTGAAACCTGTATAGAATGTCTGAAACTCATCCAATTTACAATTATCAAAGGGGAATAGACAAGTAGTGAATTAATGAGTAGCAAATGGGCTGTAAATACATATTTCCACATCAATGCATGTAAAAACTATCCAATTCAAATGCATATCAACATGGGTTCTCACAAGCTAGGTTTATACTTGCCTCAATTGGAGATCACTTGCACAATTGTATTTCTCAAGCCCAAACACAACCTAAACCAAATCAAACCACAATGCATGCATGAGGGATAGAGAGAAAACCACTACACCGATACACCATGCAATTGATAAACAAGAAGGAGAAGAGATAGAGAATGGAGAGGAGGGGAATGGAAGGAAATCCACTTACCTCTCATGCAAGAACCCAATTCCTCAATTTGAACTTGATCGATGAAGGTTGGAGAAGAGAATGCAAGTGAAGAAAAAGAGACTCCACGTGCCCAGCAGGAAATGAGAGAAAACGAGAGAGAACGTGAGAAGGAATGTGAGTTGAGATCGATGGAGAGCTTATATAATCAAATGGGTTGTCCAAATTTACAATGAAAGCCAAGCTAGAAATGTATTTACAGTTTGAGTCAAACTCAGGTCCAATCGAATCATACGACCTCGGTTGCAAATGACGTAGTTACGAAAGTTAACGAGCTCAACGAAAGACACGTGTTGACCTCAAGATGATGCAAAAATGACCATGTCTAAGAAAAGCTAAAATTACGAAAAAGGGCTTGGTCTACTTAATCCAGGTCAAACTCAACCCAACTACCTATCCATGACCCGTAACGAAAATCCAAAACACAACAAAACACGATTAGCAACAAAAACAAGATTAACTAGACGCTAAACGAGGTCAAGCTGGGTCGGAGTGTTACATCCTCCCCCACTTGAGAATCATTCCGTCCTCGGAATGAACACTAACTCGCTCATACCTGGGAAAACAATTCGGGGTACTGGCGTGCCATCTGCTCTTCTAACTCCCAAGTAGCCTCATCGGGACTGTGATGCTCCCAAAGCACTTTGACCCATCGAATCGTTCTGGTACGGAGTATCTGCTCTCGGGTTCCCACGATACGGAGCGGTCGCTCAACGTATGCAGCGCTCGGCTGAATCTGAATCTCATCGTAACGAATGACATGGGAGGGATCGTGAACGTATCTCCGAAGCATCGAAACGTGGAAAACGTTGTGCACTCCTGAAAACATCTCGGGAAGCTCTAATCGATAAGCTAAATCACCGATCCGACTCTTGATCTCGAACGGTCCGACATAGCGTGGAGCTAACTTGCCTTTCTGGCCGAAACGGATCGTACCCTTCATCGGAGAGACCTTCAGAAAAACCCACTCGCCAACCTGAAACTCTAAGGGTCGTCTGCGGGTGTCTGCATAACTCTTCTGTCTCGACCGAGCAACTTTCAAGTTCTCAATTGCTTTCTGTACCTTCTCCGTAGTCTCGGCAATGATCGTCGGTCCGTGAAAACTTCGAGTTCCAACTTCTTCCCAACAAACCGGACTTCTACACTTCTTCCCGTACAATGCTTCATATGGTGCCATCCCAATGCTCTCGTGGAAACTGTTGTTGTAGGCGAACTCGCACAACGATAGATGAAGATCCCATTCTTTCTCGTAGCTCAACACACTGGCTCGCAACATATCCTCCAAAGTCTGAATCGTCCGCTCTGATTGTCCATCCGTCTGTGGGTGGTATGCCGTGCTGAAACTCAACTTCGTACCCAAAGCCTCTTGGAATGCTCTCCAGAAAGACGAAACAAAACGGCTGTCACGATCGGATACAATCGACACGGGGGTACCATGGAGCCTGACGATCTCATCCACGAACTTCCTAGCCATCTCTGAAAATGTCATACCCTTCCGAAAAGGAATGAAATGGGCTGTCTTCGTCAATCGATCTACAATCACCCAAATGGCGTTGTTCTTCCTGCTCGTCGGCGGTAACCCGGAAACAAAGTCCATGGTGATGTGTTCCCACTTCCACTGCGGTATATGCAAAGGATGCAACGAGCCTGGCGGTCTCTGATGATCAGCCTTCACCTTCTGACATGTCAAACAGCGAGCAACAAAGCCTGCTACTTCTCTCTTCATGTTGTTCCACCAAAAGCGATCCTTGAGATTCCGAAACATCTTCGTGCTGCCTGGGTGCATCGCGTAGCGAGCGTAATGCGCTTCGTTCATCAGCTTCTCCTTGAACTCATCAACTGCTGGCACGCACAACCTACTCCGAAAATAGAGTACACCATCCTCGAGTCTGAAATCGGGTCTGTCTCCAATGTGGTCTCGAATGCGCTTCAATGTTAGATCTTCAAACTGCCTGTCCTTAATCTGCTGAATCAACTCAGGCTGAAACACTAGCGTACTAGCCAACATCACGCACTCATCCACTAGTTTAACCTCAACAGGGAGACCACGAAACTCTAAGAGGAAACTGCTCAAGAGCTGCACTGACTCTGCTTTCCTGCTGAGCGCATCTGCCACCACATTCCCCTTGCCTGGCTGATATTTGATCGGGAAGTCATAATCCTTAATAAGCTCAAGCCATCTCCGCTGTCTCATGTTCAGCTCCTGCTGTGTGAATAAATACTGTAAACTGTGGTGGTCAGAACGAACCTCAAACTGCACACCATATAGATAATGTCTCCACAGCTTCAACGCAAACACGATGGCTGCCAATTCTAAATCATGGGTGGCGTAATTCTTCTCATGATCTCGCAACTGTCTCGATCCATAAGCAATCACCTTCCCATGCTGCATCAACACACAACCTAGGCCAACTCGAGAAGCGTCTGAATAAACCACGAATCCTTCACTACCATCTGGCAAGGCTAACACTGGGACCGTAGTCAACTTCTCTTTCAAAATCCTGAAACGGGCTTCACACTCCTCAGTCCAATCAAATGGTACATTCTTCCTGGTCAACTTCGTCAAAGGAGAAGAGATCTTAGCAAAGTCCTGGACAAATCGACGGTAGTAACCTGCTAGACCAAGGAAACTGCGAACCTCTGTCACTGTCTTGGGGCTAGGCCAATTCACCACTGCCTCTACTTTAGATGGATCAACTGCCAATCCCTCTCGTGAAATGATATGACCTAAAAATGCAACCTGCTCAAGCCAAAAATCACACTTCGACAACTTAGCAAACAATCGATGTTCTCTCAACAACGACAAGGCTTTTCTCAAATGCTTCCGATGCTCCTCTGCTGACTTAGAATATATCAAGATATCATCAATAAAAACAACTATGAACTGGTCCAAGAAAGGAGCAAAGATCTGATTCATCAGTGCCATAAAAGCTGCAGGTGCGTTGGTTAGTCCAAAAGGCATCACGAGGAATTCATAATGTCCATAACGAGTCCTGAAGGCAGTCTTGGGAATGTCATCTTCTTTGACTCTCAACTGGTGATATCCAGACCTCAAATCAATCTTCGAAAAATATGCTGCGCCCTGAAGTTGATCGAACAGCTCATCAATCCTGGGTAAGGGGTACTTGTTCTTGATCGTCACTTTGTTCAGCTGTCGATAGTCTATGCACATCCGAAAAGTACCATCCTTCTTTTTGACAAACAAGACTGGTGCTCCCCAAGGTGAAACGCTCGGGCGAACGAAACCCTTATCCAAAAGCTCCTGCAATTGTTTCTTCAATTCTGACAACTCTGCTGGGGCCATGCGATACGGAGCCTTGCTGATCGGTGCCGTGCCGGGAACAAGCTCAATGGCGAACTCCACATCTCGAACCGGGGGTAAGTCTGGCACATCGTCTGGAAAGACATCTGGAAAGTCACAGACCACCTGAACCTCACCTAGCTGCTTCGGCTCCTTCTTCGCTGAGATAAAGGCAATGAAGCCTTCGCACCCTCGGCGGATCAAGCGATCTGCCTTACACGCCGAAATCACACGTCTGGGGCATCTCTGCTGACTGCCCTCGAAACGGAAGCCCTTGCCTAAATCGAAGAAGATCGTCCTGTTGTAACAGTTAACACAGGCACGATATCGAGCGAGCCAATCCATACCAAGGATCACGTCGAAGTCCAGCATCGACAACAGGATCAAATCAACAGGTAACTGATGACCTGCAATCTGCACGTCGCAATGGGGGTAGTACATACTACACTCCACTCGCTTGCCAACTGGGGTGGATACAACCAACACATATGGCAACGGCTTAGACGGCTGAGGTAACCGCTCGGCAAAATGAGGTGCTACATAAGACCGTGTAGACCCCGAATCGAACAAAGCTAAAGCCTCGACGCGCGAAATCAAAACAGTACCTTCAACCACCTGTGGATCCTCGGCACTCTCGTGAGTAGCAGCGTAAGCACGGGCTGACTGGCGAGGCTGTCTCGAGCCTGGACGAGCTGACTGTAGCTTGCTCGGAGCTGTAGGTGCACTAGGCCTGCTAGGAACTGTGCCGGAAGTAGGACCAGATGGAGCTGCACCAGAGGCTCTATGTCGAGGACAATTGGCGATCATATGCTCCCTTGAACCACAAATGAAACAAGCACCGGCCTTCCTCCAACAAGCTTCAGTCGTGTGGTTCCTACCACAATATCCACAAGTCACTCCAGTAGAACTAGAAGTACTCTGCTGGCCTTTGGTCTTCTTCTGTACTTGTCCTCGTGCACTGAAAGGCGGCTGTCGCTTGGGTTCAACGGCTCTAGCAGCTTGGTGGATGGCCTCAGCAGAATAGGCCCTGTCCACTGCATCATCGAACGTAGCGGGACGCTGAAATGCTGTCACGTGGTGCATGTACCGGGGATGCAAACCTTCCACAAACCTGTTCACCTTCCTCTCTTCGGTACTGATCATGTCCGGAGCAAAAAGCGACAACTGCATAAACTTGTTTACATACTCTGCTACTGTCATCTGCTGCTGGCGGAGAGCTAGGAACTCAACCTCCTTGGCTCGAAACACATGAGCCGGGATGAACTTCCTCCTGAACTGTTGCTTGAACATCTCCCACACCGTAGCACTAGGAATATCTCTGTAGGAGTCTTTCACGCTCTTCCACCAAGTCTTTGCGACATCTCTAAACATAGAAGTTGCTAGTCCGACCTTCTGTCGGTTCGTGCACACGACGGTCTCAAAGACATCCTCTGTCTGGTCTAACCACTGTTCTGCCTTCAGTGGCTCTTCTGTTCCATAGAACTCAATAGCTCCTCGCTTGCGAAATTTACCATAGAGGGCATTCGGGTCACTCTCTCGAGGCTGCAAGATCACCTGCTGGTCTACATGTGACTGAGCTGGGACTTGGCTTTGTCGGTCTAACATGGTTGTCACTTGGGCTTGCAAGTTCTGCATGGATTGCGATTGTGCCTGAAGGGACTGGAATAACATGAGGATGCGTTCATCTGTATTCGGTGTCTGCGGTGATGGTGCAGATCCGCTCTCGTTATTTCCGGCGTTCTGCTGCGAACCAGAACCTGATGCCATCCTGTAAAATGGAAAGAGTCAGACACAAACACAACACAAGAGCGCCCAACAAACCCCAAAGTCTAGAAAGAGCACAAAGAAATAATCGTGTCCTCACCACGATCCTACATGCCTACATGCTTATCATCTAGAACAAGGAAGGAGCAAGGAATGCTCTGATACCATACAATACGTATGTCACAACCCGAGCCCAGGGTTCGGGGGTTAGCAAAAGCCAAACCTAATGACACACGTACTCCCGTGCATGCACACGTAGACCGAGTCTAAATGCACACGCACAAGGGAACAAGCACACGTGCCAAGCAAGTATGCGGAAGCTGTAAATATCAGAAACATAAACAACTAATAGCACAAGAAGAGGATACAAGGAAAGGACTGACATAATTACATATGAACGTTTACAAAAGAACAAAAGGATAAATACAATAGTGACATGTCATGACATATACAAGTCTGAAAATCCTCAAAACATGACTCCAACATGATGCATGCCATGAACGCGCTCCCGTGGAGTGATCACATCCACTCCTCTAGGCCTGATGGGGCCCCGGGGGTCTCATCTGGAGCCTGGCCGACCGGCGAGGGTTCGGCAGGGGGATCTGGGCCTGCAACACCAAAAACAACTGTGAATACGAAGATTCAGCAAAGTATAAACCATAGCAAGTTAACACACGCTGTGTCTAATAGAATAAAGAACATCATGTTATTAAAGAAAGCATTTTCGTATACTAGGCTATCATGCAAGAAAGAAAGATGCTGTGTGAATCAAGGATAACATGCTGTGTACATGACTAGTGGCTACTACATTACCATATGCTCCCAAAAGAGGGATCTTGTAACATGCAAAGAACACCATTGTCCGGGCCAGGGTACAATGGGTCTCGGTTTCCTGGGGTCCGGTTCCCCAAGACAAAATCCATACTGCAGCAGGCCATATAAACTATACCGAATTCACCCCGTCGGGATCCTAAGGCTGAGGCTAAGTAGTGCCTGACCATACGGAGTCAATCAAGAAAATCCTGAGTAGATCGTGATCATATATCATGCGTGCATATCTGGAAGTGAACATATCATACATGTATACTCAGGGTAAATAATCGCAATGTGAAAGTAAAGTAACGGGATACAAGTAATCATGTCAGAGTGTGAGATCAATGATCGAATGCAATATGTTATGCAACAAATCATGTGAATCGAATCATCTTGCTTTACAAACCAATTCTAATCTAGTTATCCGGTGTTTCTAACCGTGCATGATGATGTAGTTTTAAGTTATTCGGTGCACCGTTGTCTAGTGTTGCCTTGAATCGGGCGGTGCACGAAGTCCCTTAAACCAACACCCATGGGGAGGTGCTTAACATCCGGATAACGAACATGAATGATTCGCAGCCCTCGAGATCATTCACGCGTAGTATCACATCCGTTGGGCAAGTCTCGGTGCTCTACATTCTATCATGAAGGTCATATAGGTCTTATCGTTACACCTAGCCTTATTCTTCATGTGTGGTTACGGCTTAGCCGTGTGTGTGCTACGGCTTAGCCGTGTGTGGTCTACGGCTTAGCCGTGGCTGAACCGTAGAAGGTCTGTCATTTGCTGACTCTCAGTTATTCCAGAAATTGCACCCTGTATTGTTCTACGGCTGGGCCACGGCTGAGATACGGCTTAGCCGTAGGGCATTCCACGGCTTAGCCGTGCCCTAGCCGTAGAGGAAAACTGGGTTTTTCTCCTCTCTGGATTGTGAGCCGTAAGAAGCATACGGCTTAGCCGCACCTGTACGAGTTTAATTTCCTGAAACCTGTATAGAATGTCTGAAACTCATCCAATTTACAATTATCAAAGGGGAATAGACAAGTAGTGAATTAATGAGTAGCAAATGGGCTGTAAATACATATTTCCACATCAATGCATGTAAAAACTATCCAATTCAAATGCATATCAACATGGGTTCTCACAAGCTAGGTTTATACTTGCCTCAATTGGAGATCACTTGCACAATTGTATTTCTCAAGCCCAAACACAACCTAAACCAAATCAAACCACAATGCATGCATGAGGGATAGAGAGAAAACCACTACACCGATACACCATGCAATTGATAAACAAGAAGGAGAAGAGATAGAGAATGGAGAGGAGGGGAATGGAAGGAAATCCACTTACCTCTCATGCAAGAACCCAATTCCTCAATTTGAACTTGATCGATGAAGGTTGGAGAAGAGAATGCAAGTGAAGAAAAAGAGACTCCACGTGCCCAGCAGGAAATGAGAGAAAACGAGAGAGAACGTGAGAAGGAATGTGAGTTGAGATCGATGGAGAGCTTATATAATCAAATGGGTTGTCCAAATTTACAATGAAAGCCAAGCTAGAAATGTATTTACAGTTTGAGTCAAACTCAGGTCCAATCGAATCATACGACCTCGGTTGCAAATGACGTAGTTACGAAAGTTAACGAGCTCAACGAAAGACACGTGTTGACCTCAAGATGATGCAAAAATGACCATGTCTAAGAAAAGCTAAAATTACGAAAAAGGGCTTGGTCTACTTAATCCAGGTCAAACTCAACCCAACTACCTATCCATGACCCGTAACGAAAATCCAAAACACAACAAAACACGATTAGCAACAAAAACAAGATTAACTAGACGCTAAACGAGGTCAAGCTGGGTCGGAGTGTTACATCCTCCCCCACTTGAGAATCATTCCGTCCTCGGAATGAACACTAACTCGCTCATACCTGGGAAAACAATTCGGGGTACTGGCGTGCCATCTGCTCTTCTAACTCCCAAGTAGCCTCATCGGGACTGTGATGCTCCCAAAGCACTTTGACCCATCGAATCGTTCTGGTACGGAGTATCTGCTCTCGGGTTCCCACGATACGGAGCGGTCGCTCAACGTATGCAGCGCTCGGCTGAATCTGAATCTCATCGTAACGAATGACATGGGAGGGATCGTGAACGTATCTCCGAAGCATCGAAACGTGGAAAACGTTGTGCACTCCTGAAAACATCTCGGGAAGCTCTAATCGATAAGCTAAATCACCGATCCGACTCTTGATCTCGAACGGTCCGACATAGCGTGGAGCTAACTTGCCTTTCTGGCCGAAACGGATCGTACCCTTCATCGGAGAGACCTTCAGAAAAACCCACTCGCCAACCTGAAACTCTAAGGGTCGTCTGCGGGTGTCTGCATAACTCTTCTGTCTCGACCGAGCAACTTTCAAGTTCTCAATTGCTTTCTGTACCTTCTCCGTAGTCTCGGCAATGATCGTCGGTCCGTGAAAACTTCGAGTTCCAACTTCTTCCCAACAAACCGGACTTCTACACTTCTTCCCGTACAATGCTTCATATGGTGCCATCCCAATGCTCTCGTGGAAACTGTTGTTGTAGGCGAACTCGCACAACGATAGATGAAGATCCCATTCTTTCTCGTAGCTCAACACACTGGCTCGCAACATATCCTCCAAAGTCTGAATCGTCCGCTCTGATTGTCCATCCGTCTGTGGGTGGTATGCCGTGCTGAAACTCAACTTCGTACCCAAAGCCTCTTGGAATGCTCTCCAGAAAGACGAAACAAAACGGCTGTCACGATCGGATACAATCGACACGGGGGTACCATGGAGCCTGACGATCTCATCCACGAACTTCCTAGCCATCTCTGAAAATGTCATACCCTTCCGAAAAGGAATGAAATGGGCTGTCTTCGTCAATCGATCTACAATCACCCAAATGGCGTTGTTCTTCCTGCTCGTCGGCGGTAACCCGGAAACAAAGTCCATGGTGATGTGTTCCCACTTCCACTGCGGTATATGCAAAGGATGCAACGAGCCTGGCGGTCTCTGATGATCAGCCTTCACCTTCTGACATGTCAAACAGCGAGCAACAAAGCCTGCTACTTCTCTCTTCATGTTGTTCCACCAAAAGCGATCCTTGAGATTCCGAAACATCTTCGTGCTGCCTGGGTGCATCGCGTAGCGAGCGTAATGCGCTTCGTTCATCAGCTTCTCCTTGAACTCATCAACTGCTGGCACGCACAACCTACTCCGAAAATAGAGTACACCATCCTCGAGTCTGAAATCGGGTCTGTCTCCAATGTGGTCTCGAATGCGCTTCAATGTTAGATCTTCAAACTGCCTGTCCTTAATCTGCTGAATCAACTCAGGCTGAAACACTAGCGTACTAGCCAACATCACGCACTCATCCACTAGTTTAACCTCAACAGGGAGACCACGAAACTCTAAGAGGAAACTGCTCAAGAGCTGCACTGACTCTGCTTTCCTGCTGAGCGCATCTGCCACCACATTCCCCTTGCCTGGCTGATATTTGATCGGGAAGTCATAATCCTTAATAAGCTCAAGCCATCTCCGCTGTCTCATGTTCAGCTCCTGCTGTGTGAATAAATACTGTAAACTGTGGTGGTCAGAACGAACCTCAAACTGCACACCATATAGATAATGTCTCCACAGCTTCAACGCAAACACGATGGCTGCCAATTCTAAATCATGGGTGGCGTAATTCTTCTCATGATCTCGCAACTGTCTCGATCCATAAGCAATCACCTTCCCATGCTGCATCAACACACAACCTAGGCCAACTCGAGAAGCGTCTGAATAAACCACGAATCCTTCACTACCATCTGGCAAGGCTAACACTGGGACCGTAGTCAACTTCTCTTTCAAAATCCTGAAACGGGCTTCACACTCCTCAGTCCAATCAAATGGTACATTCTTCCTGGTCAACTTCGTCAAAGGAGAAGAGATCTTAGCAAAGTCCTGGACAAATCGACGGTAGTAACCTGCTAGACCAAGGAAACTGCGAACCTCTGTCACTGTCTTGGGGCTAGGCCAATTCACCACTGCCTCTACTTTAGATGGATCAACTGCCAATCCCTCTCGTGAAATGATATGACCTAAAAATGCAACCTGCTCAAGCCAAAAATCACACTTCGACAACTTAGCAAACAATCGATGTTCTCTCAACAACGACAAGGCTTTTCTCAAATGCTTCCGATGCTCCTCTGCTGACTTAGAATATATCAAGATATCATCAATAAAAACAACTATGAACTGGTCCAAGAAAGGAGCAAAGATCTGATTCATCAGTGCCATAAAAGCTGCAGGTGCGTTGGTTAGTCCAAAAGGCATCACGAGGAATTCATAATGTCCATAACGAGTCCTGAAGGCAGTCTTGGGAATGTCATCTTCTTTGACTCTCAACTGGTGATATCCAGACCTCAAATCAATCTTCGAAAAATATGCTGCGCCCTGAAGTTGATCGAACAGCTCATCAATCCTGGGTAAGGGGTACTTGTTCTTGATCGTCACTTTGTTCAGCTGTCGATAGTCTATGCACATCCGAAAAGTACCATCCTTCTTTTTGACAAACAAGACTGGTGCTCCCCAAGGTGAAACGCTCGGGCGAACGAAACCCTTATCCAAAAGCTCCTGCAATTGTTTCTTCAATTCTGACAACTCTGCTGGGGCCATGCGATACGGAGCCTTGCTGATCGGTGCCGTGCCGGGAACAAGCTCAATGGCGAACTCCACATCTCGAACCGGGGGTAAGTCTGGCACATCGTCTGGAAAGACATCTGGAAAGTCACAGACCACCTGAACCTCACCTAGCTGCTTCGGCTCCTTCTTCGCTGAGATAAAGGCAATGAAGCCTTCGCACCCTCGGCGGATCAAGCGATCTGCCTTACACGCCGAAATCACACGTCTGGGGCATCTCTGCTGACTGCCCTCGAAACGGAAGCCCTTGCCTAAATCGAAGAAGATCGTCCTGTTGTAACAGTTAACACAGGCACGATATCGAGCGAGCCAATCCATACCAAGGATCACGTCGAAGTCCAGCATCGACAACAGGATCAAATCAACAGGTAACTGATGACCTGCAATCTGCACGTCGCAATGGGGGTAGTACATACTACACTCCACTCGCTTGCCAACTGGGGTGGATACAACCAACACATATGGCAACGGCTTAGACGGCTGAGGTAACCGCTCGGCAAAATGAGGTGCTACATAAGACCGTGTAGACCCCGAATCGAACAAAGCTAAAGCCTCGACGCGCGAAATCAAAACAGTACCTTCAACCACCTGTGGATCCTCGGCACTCTCGTGAGTAGCAGCGTAAGCACGGGCTGACTGGCGAGGCTGTCTCGAGCCTGGACGAGCTGACTGTAGCTTGCTCGGAGCTGTAGGTGCACTAGGCCTGCTAGGAACTGTGCCGGAAGTAGGACCAGATGGAGCTGCACCAGAGGCTCTATGTCGAGGACAATTGGCGATCATATGCTCCCTTGAACCACAAATGAAACAAGCACCGGCCTTCCTCCAACAAGCTTCAGTCGTGTGGTTCCTACCACAATATCCACAAGTCACTCCAGTAGAACTAGAAGTACTCTGCTGGCCTTTGGTCTTCTTCTGTACTTGTCCTCGTGCACTGAAAGGCGGCTGTCGCTTGGGTTCAACGGCTCTAGCAGCTTGGTGGATGGCCTCAGCAGAATAGGCCCTGTCCACTGCATCATCGAACGTAGCGGGACGCTGAAATGCTGTCACGTGGTGCATGTACCGGGGATGCAAACCTTCCACAAACCTGTTCACCTTCCTCTCTTCGGTACTGATCATGTCCGGAGCAAAAAGCGACAACTGCATAAACTTGTTTACATACTCTGCTACTGTCATCTGCTGCTGGCGGAGAGCTAGGAACTCAACCTCCTTGGCTCGAAACACATGAGCCGGGATGAACTTCCTCCTGAACTGTTGCTTGAACATCTCCCACACCGTAGCACTAGGAATATCTCTGTAGGAGTCTTTCACGCTCTTCCACCAAGTCTTTGCGACATCTCTAAACATAGAAGTTGCTAGTCCGACCTTCTGTCGGTTCGTGCACACGACGGTCTCAAAGACATCCTCTGTCTGGTCTAACCACTGTTCTGCCTTCAGTGGCTCTTCTGTTCCATAGAACTCAATAGCTCCTCGCTTGCGAAATTTACCATAGAGGGCATTCGGGTCACTCTCTCGAGGCTGCAAGATCACCTGCTGGTCTACATGTGACTGAGCTGGGACTTGGCTTTGTCGGTCTAACATGGTTGTCACTTGGGCTTGCAAGTTCTGCATGGATTGCGATTGTGCCTGAAGGGACTGGAATAACATGAGGATGCGTTCATCTGTATTCGGTGTCTGCGGTGATGGTGCAGATCCGCTCTCGTTATTTCCGGCGTTCTGCTGCGAACCAGAACCTGATGCCATCCTGTAAAATGGAAAGAGTCAGACACAAACACAACACAAGAGCGCCCAACAAACCCCAAAGTCTAGAAAGAGCACAAAGAAATAATCGTGTCCTCACCACGATCCTACATGCCTACATGCTTATCATCTAGAACAAGGAAGGAGCAAGGAATGCTCTGATACCATACAATACGTATGTCACAACCCGAGCCCAGGGTTCGGGGGTTAGCAAAAGCCAAACCTAATGACACACGTACTCCCGTGCATGCACACGTAGACCGAGTCTAAATGCACACGCACAAGGGAACAAGCACACGTGCCAAGCAAGTATGCGGAAGCTGTAAATATCAGAAACATAAACAACTAATAGCACAAGAAGAGGATACAAGGAAAGGACTGACATAATTACATATGAACGTTTACAAAAGAACAAAAGGATAAATACAATAGTGACATGTCATGACATATACAAGTCTGAAAATCCTCAAAACATGACTCCAACATGATGCATGCCATGAACGCGCTCCCGTGGAGTGATCACATCCACTCCTCTAGGCCTGATGGGGCCCCGGGGGTCTCATCTGGAGCCTGGCCGACCGGCGAGGGTTCGGCAGGGGGATCTGGGCCTGCAACACCAAAAACAACTGTGAATACGAAGATTCAGCAAAGTATAAACCATAGCAAGTTAACACACGCTGTGTCTAATAGAATAAAGAACATCATGTTATTAAAGAAAGCATTTTCGTATACTAGGCTATCATGCAAGAAAGAAAGATGCTGTGTGAATCAAGGATAACATGCTGTGTACATGACTAGTGGCTACTACATTACCATATGCTCCCAAAAGAGGGATCTTGTAACATGCAAAGAACACCATTGTCCGGGCCAGGGTACAATGGGTCTCGGTTTCCTGGGGTCCGGTTCCCCAAGACAAAATCCATACTGCAGCAGGCCATATAAACTATACCGAATTCACCCCGTCGGGATCCTAAGGCTGAGGCTAAGTAGTGCCTGACCATACGGAGTCAATCAAGAAAATCCTGAGTAGATCGTGATCATATATCATGCGTGCATATCTGGAAGTGAACATATCATACATGTATACTCAGGGTAAATAATCGCAATGTGAAAGTAAAGTAACGGGATACAAGTAATCATGTCAGAGTGTGAGATCAATGATCGAATGCAATATGTTATGCAACAAATCATGTGAATCGAATCATCTTGCTTTACAAACCAATTCTAATCTAGTTATCCGGTGTTTCTAACCGTGCATGATGATGTAGTTTTAAGTTATTCGGTGCACCGTTGTCTAGTGTTGCCTTGAATCGGGCGGTGCACGAAGTCCCTTAAACCAACACCCATGGGGAGGTGCTTAACATCCGGATAACGAACATGAATGATTCGCAGCCCTCGAGATCATTCACGCGTAGTATCACATCCGTTGGGCAAGTCTCGGTGCTCTACATTCTATCATGAAGGTCATATAGGTCTTATCGTTACACCTAGCCTTATTCTTCATGTGTGGTTACGGCTTAGCCGTGTGTGTGCTACGGCTTAGCCGTGTGTGGTCTACGGCTTAGCCGTGGCTGAACCGTAGAAGGTCTGTCATTTGCTGACTCTCAGTTATTCCAGAAATTGCACCCTGTATTGTTCTACGGCTGGGCCACGGCTGAGATACGGCTTAGCCGTAGGGCATTCCACGGCTTAGCCGTGCCCTAGCCGTAGAGGAAAACTGGGTTTTTCTCCTCTCTGGATTGTGAGCCGTAAGAAGCATACGGCTTAGCCGCACCTGTACGAGTTTAATTTCCTGAAACCTGTATAGAATGTCTGAAACTCATCCAATTTACAATTATCAAAGGGGAATAGACAAGTAGTGAATTAATGAGTAGCAAATGGGCTGTAAATACATATTTCCACATCAATGCATGTAAAAACTATCCAATTCAAATGCATATCAACATGGGTTCTCACAAGCTAGGTTTATACTTGCCTCAATTGGAGATCACTTGCACAATTGTATTTCTCAAGCCCAAACACAACCTAAACCAAATCAAACCACAATGCATGCATGAGGGATAGAGAGAAAACCACTACACCGATACACCATGCAATTGATAAACAAGAAGGAGAAGAGATAGAGAATGGAGAGGAGGGGAATGGAAGGAAATCCACTTACCTCTCATGCAAGAACCCAATTCCTCAATTTGAACTTGATCGATGAAGGTTGGAGAAGAGAATGCAAGTGAAGAAAAAGAGACTCCACGTGCCCAGCAGGAAATGAGAGAAAACGAGAGAGAACGTGAGAAGGAATGTGAGTTGAGATCGATGGAGAGCTTATATAATCAAATGGGTTGTCCAAATTTACAATGAAAGCCAAGCTAGAAATGTATTTACAGTTTGAGTCAAACTCAGGTCCAATCGAATCATACGACCTCGGTTGCAAATGACGTAGTTACGAAAGTTAACGAGCTCAACGAAAGACACGTGTTGACCTCAAGATGATGCAAAAATGACCATGTCTAAGAAAAGCTAAAATTACGAAAAAGGGCTTGGTCTACTTAATCCAGGTCAAACTCAACCCAACTACCTATCCATGACCCGTAACGAAAATCCAAAACACAACAAAACACGATTAGCAACAAAAACAAGATTAACTAGACGCTAAACGAGGTCAAGCTGGGTCGGAGTGTTACACCATGGCCTTCATTTTGAGAGCTGGGCCATTTTGGGCTTGGGCAGCCCGCCAATATTTACACACTTAGATTGTTCCATAAAAATTATAGTGTTACAAACAGATTAGAAATATATTCAAACTTGAGGTTTTCCTTTATATACTGTTAGAAAAAAAATGTCTTGAAATATTTGTAGCTATATTAAGCTAATTTCAAATTTGGCTATTTTTATTCTTTTAGGTTTTTCCCCATTTTTTGCCTAGGCATAGTTGGTCATTTTATTCGAGATGCTTAAATGTGGGTCTGGCTATCCGATATTGTATATCTTTGTGGAGTAGGTTCTTCTTCTATTTTTGGAATGTTAATATTATTCAAGACTTTTTTAATTCATTGAAAAAATAATTAATAAAAAGTAATATAACATATTGTTTGAAATCATTTTTCAAGATTTCTCCATTTTATTATGTTAGTATCATGATTGTTTTAGATTACTTTCATTTATTAGTGCTCTTCTAACATGATTTTTTTTTCTTTTCGCATTTCTTTTTTTCTACGTTGAATTAATTGAAAGTGCAAGGACTTGAAGTTAAAACCAACCTACCCCAAGGAGGGATTGATTCCTAGGCGGCCACTTGTATTTTGAGGCCTTCCCCCTTATTTTCTATATATATATATATATATAATTTTGCTCAGTTTAGTAGTGTTAGGCTTTGATTAGAGGATTAGAGGGGTTAGATGCAATTAGCATAGTGATAGAAGCTTGAAGAAGAGGACTTGAGTAAGTTTTGGGTTAAGTAGAGGTTCTTGGGAGAAAAATCTAATAGCTACATTTACCAAATTCTATTATTATCCTTAAAATATCTTCCCTCTACTATTCATTACTCATAGGTGTTTTGGTTATTCTTGTGACATCCTAGAGTCCTAATAGACTATAGAGAGGAAAGTGATTGGGATCATATGTAGAGTTTGTACATTTACTTTGCATGAGGTTTTTTGTTAAGTTAAGACCCACCAGAAGCAAAACCGTAAGGCCCATGGGCCAAAGTGGATAATATCATGCATGTGTATAAGGGTGGAGTATTACAAATGGTATCAGAGCCTATTACCAGCCGGAAATGTGGGACCCCCATCCCGCTGAGAAAGCCATTGAAGCAAGATCAGGACAGAGTTAGGATGCGCGAGCCTGAAAGTTAAAATAGGGGAATCCGTAGGGGACACGAGTCTAGAATGCTTCGGTCCTACATCGCTTGGTGAAGTTAGATGGATCCACATGTTGCTTAGGGGTCGTTTGTTTTGAGCAATTTACATATGTAAATGGCCATGATGCGTAACGGTTACACACCTTTACGTTTGTTTAGCTTGATTTACGCATGGGATATGTAAAATGGATGTGAAAATGGTGTGAAAAAGGGCTGTTTTTCTGTCAAAAATTTTCACACCTCATATGGTGTGAAAGTGTTAACACATGCAACTGTTACTGGGCGCTGCTACAGTACATACCAGAAGCAGTCCGCCTTTTTGATTTTTTTTATTACTGTGGGTTCCATTTTTATAATCAGAACCGTTCATTGTCTTCAGAAGGTCAAAAACGGCTACCATACCAATTTTCAACCGTTGATGCTGCCTGGATGTTGAGATATCATCAGACAATTATAGCCGTTGGATTACTCTATTATACATGATAATACCAGTCCGCCTTTTATGATTTTTCCTTTTCTGTGGGACCCATGCATAAAATCAAAGCCGATCATCTTCTTGAAAATATGAAACACGGCCACCTATCCAATTTTCAACCGTTGATGTTTCTTGGATGTTGAGATATCATTAAAACAATATAGCTATTAATTTATTGTAGATGGCAATCCCAGTCCGCCTTTTTTAGTTTTTTTATTACTGTGGGTCCCCTTTTTATAATCAGAACCGTTCCTTGTCTTCATAAGGTTAAAAACGGCCAGCATACTAATTTTCAACCGTTGATGTTTCTCCAATGTTCAGATTCATAAAAAAAAAAGTACAACCTTTTACATTAACCCATTGTAAATGACATTTTCAGCCCCTTTTTTGCAAGTTTTTAAATTATGTGGGGCATAAAATCCTGATCTGAGCTATGTATCCTCTTTATAAGATCAAAAATGGCCATGAGGCCAAATTCCATCCGTTGATGTTTCTTTAATTGTGAGATATTTACAAAAAAGATTCAAATTATTTAAATATGTGCACCTAGATTCACATGTAAAGAGGTATGGAAAAAACAAACAAAGAATTATGTTTCACATGTGAGTCATTTGAATATGTAAATGACTCACATGTGAGTCATTTACATATGTAAAGCATTTTCACATCATGTGTGAAATTAACAAACGACCCCTTATGAATAAAATATAAGTCTAGTATATAATGAACTATGTATGTTACTACTAGTAACTTGGGCTTAAGTATTTAATTTTGGGCCACGTTACAGGCTTACCAAATTATTGGGCCAGTGGGCTACTCAGGTCATGACATATTGGGCCAGTGGGCTACTCAGGTCATTACAATTCTTACCAATCCTACTTAAAAAGACTAAAAGCTCATTTATGCTTAGTCATTACAACATTTTACTTGAGGGCGAATTAGACCTTTCACATGACGTTACATTATATAAACCCAAATTCTAGCAACTCTCATTTCAAACCCTCCTCTCGCAAAGCTCTGCCTCTTATCGCTTTAAGATGAAGCTAATTTACTAAGCTCATTTCATAGCTACCCACCTCTGCTATGCTAGATTTTAAAGAAACAAGCCACTAATCTTCCAATCAATCCTTATAGATTGATAGACATCTCTCTCTACATCACATCAAGGTAAGAATTCTTACAATCCTATCATTTCCCTTTTTTCATTTTGATTACTTATTTCAATTATAGTCTAATATTCTTCTCTCCCTTGGAGTTTTTGGTTTTGTGGTTGTAGAATTAGATCTTTGAGTTTTCTTGAGTTGGATTGCCTTACAATGTATTAGAAGTGGGTTTTTAGCTTCTGGAGGAGGATTACCTTTAATTGAGGCAAGTGTAGCATGCTTCTAATGTCATTATATGTGAAATTCATTAACCGACTATTATATGTTTGATGAAATGCTCCTTAGAGACATGTGTTAACTAAACTCATGCCATACCTAGTATTGTAGACGGAAATCCTCTCTTAATGGCCTTAAATGTTATAAATATTGAGCAAATGCATGCTAATGTTTATATTGATGAATGCATGTGATAATCTTTATACATATTCTATTGGTGATGAGAAATGGTGAAATGAATGGCTTGCATTAAATGAGATGGAGAATGGATATTGTGAATTGTAGTATATTGAAAATGGATGGGTGTGATTGATGGTGGCCTCCGGGAAGTGGGGACATATTTATCATGCCTAGATGAATGAAAAGAGATGGAAATGGATGTATGGTGATGCAGGAAATGTAGGAAATCCGCGCATGAAATTGTTTAATAGTGACCATGCCCGTTTGAACGTTCTTGCACAATTTTTAAATAGGCGTCTGTAAGTCAATTCCAAATAGTGTGCTCCGTCGAATGTGCCTTTAGCTCGTTCGAACGCACAGTGAAAAATTCCTGCATTTTATGTAAACCACTTTTAATTTCATATTTGAATTCTTATTTCTTACCCTTGGGCCTTGGACACCACGTGAATCACATTTAACCCAGTCTAGTGGACTTTAAATCATGCCTATATAGATTTAGGGTGTGAGCTTTGCCTCCATCCACTGATTGTTATGCAATAAAGTATAAAAATGAAGATTTGTACCAACAGATGGATGTTTGGATTTGGATGGAGCTTAACCATTGTAACACCCAATATGTATAACCCCCATGGGTTTAGAATATTCATCATATAGTAGATCGAAGTCCTCTATAATTTAAAATGTATAACTTAACGTAGGTTTGGTTACCTTTTCTATTGATAGATGAGATAATATCGATCTTATATTGTTATTGTATTATTGTCCTCTTTCTAATAGATGTTTACATGATGTTATTGTTCTTTCCCTCTATTACTTAAAATGCATAAATGGTAATTTGACTTAAGGGATACCTAGAGGCAACCCGGAGATATGCAATGGAGATGAATTGTTGTTTGTGGCTAAACTAGCTATTCAATAGTTGTATGTATAAGATAAATGAACAATGAAGTAGATAAATGAACTACATGAATGGATACATAGATTCGATGGGATTAACCTTATGTATAATTACTCTTGCTCACGCAGGGGGCCCAGCCAAACATGGAACTATGATTATTGATTCTGTATTATTAGCACTTGCATCCACTTAGTTGATTTAGCTTAGCCTTGGGTGGGGCAACCCATGGTAGGAGCTCATTTATATCGCCGCATGCTTGGCTTGATTATGAAGTTCAACCGGACTATTATAGAGTTGGATGTGCACGATCCAGCTAATACCATGGTATTAAATCTATTGGTTGAGTATTTGGAACTACTTTATGTAGTTCGACGAGGTTATTTATGAACTCCTTTGAGGCTATTATTGGCAGGTCCGTTATACCACGCAACGGCTTATGTGGATGTGTCTCTTGCATATGTGATAGATGGAATAGATTCAAACTTATCGACTCATGATAGTTTTACTTTCGATATTGTTATCATTGGTCTTATTGATTATATTAGTTCTTTTATTCTTTCTTGATCTGTGTATTATATTATTCGAATGCTGCGTTTGTCAAGTCTAATTGGATTTAACCCTTGTTATTTGGGTGTTGTAGACTATGAGCTTGAAGGAAAATGTGTAGGAGGAGGCTAGTGAGATTTCTGGAGTAGTGTAGTTTGATTGAGCTATAGATGAGGAGTATAAAACTTTTTAGAGAGTCGTTGTTCAGATTTGAGGTAGTATTTGGAGTTTCAATTATTGGAAGTTAATTATAATACATTGTAATAACTTTGGACTACTTGAGCATTATAATTTACAAACTTGCTACTTCCATTATATTTGATATTTGTAATTAGTACCAATTTATATAAAAAAAGATTATAGTTTACGTTACTTCCTCAGTTTTATTTTATGCTTCCACTTAAACATTTTAATTGTGAACTGAATGTTAAAAAAGTATTAAATTGGTCCTCATTGTTGACTAAAAATACTACATTTATTGCTCCCCAAGTTTGAATTTCCGCCTTATTTGGACAGCCTAAGTTTGGGAGCGTTATATGTAAGAAGCACTTATCATTTTTTTCATTTAAGGAAAAAGGATCCTGCAGATAGGAGATATCATAATGATATTGTCATTTAAAGGATATCACAGATATTTGTGAAAGTGGTAATTGTAATCTTTGCTTATGTGCATGACCACGACGTTTGGTGGGAGGGCGCTATCAGTAATCCATATGATGATTTGGTATCAAGTTCAAAACCGAATAATTGATCGATCCGGGTCAAAGTTTTGTGGTGTTAAAATCTCAGACCAGCTGCCAGATGATGTTATGATTCGGTGCTTTAGTTAGAAGATGTTCAAAATGATGTTACCATGGTAATTATACCCAGATCCGCCAGATAAGCCCCAATCCATAAAGTTTCATTTGAAGTTGGACACGAACCCAATGTGGGGCCACGTCATGATCGCTAAGGAAAAGGAAGCTTAGTCCAAGGTCGTGGATGAGTCAATTTCAGATGAAACAAAACTAATTTAAATAAACCGTGCTTCGGTGTAGGACTTGGATGAGGGTAGTCCTAGCAATATATACTCTTTTACTTAAAAGAGGAAATGGATTAAAAATTAAAAGCGAGAGCAGCAGCTAGTGCTGGTATCAACCAAAGTCTAGGCAGATAAAAGCGTAGTCTAGAAAAAGAAAGATTTAAAAGAAAAAATGAATTTTATTAAAAAATTATAATAGATGACCACTTAAAAAATAATAATAATATTAACAGTGGGCGCATCGTACTGCTCACATTTGAACCAGTCCCAACTATTTTTTTACGCTGTGGCCCTGTTCCCGTAGAACTCGAAAAAAGTAGAATCCGTTTACTATAGTTTTTGTTAGATTTTCCTTTTCCAATTGACGGAGAAGACAGACATCAGATAGGTACTCAATACAAAACCAAAAGGAAGCGGGAGAAGATGATTCTCGTTACAGATTCAGAAATGAAGAGGAAGAAGAGATTTGGGCCTGGGTCCTGCTATTAGAGGAGCATCGAATCTGATGCTTGAGTATAAATTCCAATTTTTTTAAGCTGTGGGGGAGCATCGGACCCGATGCTCCTTCTTCTTCACATCTGCTCGCATCTTCATTCCTGTTGATCTGATCATCTGCATTGTTTCGATCTTCAATCCATTTGAAAATATAAGATTTGCTAGTATACACTGGATCTACTTGTTTTTTATTTCAGTTCTGTTGGCTGTTTGAGTTTCTGGAAGTGAGAAATGATTGGTTCTTTCTAACATGGTCATTTGATGCTGTAAGACAACTGTGTCAGATCCGCATTGCGCACAATTGCGTCTAGAGACTTTGATCTGTTAGTCTTTTGTGTCTTACGAAATAGAAAGTTGCAATTTTGATCCTTGGACGCCATTTGCACCACGCCCCACGCCCTTCTTCTTCTTCTTCTTCTTCTTCTTCCCAGAAACAAACGTGTGTTTAGATCATTGGGCCACGACACTCTTCACTCATCGGAGAAGACGTTCACAAAGAAAGAAAGGTAAGTGATTTTTGGCATCGTCTGTTCTCATCACCAAAAAGAGAGAGAGAGAGAGAGAGAGATCTTTTGATTGGGTGGTGTTGTTGCTGTCGGTTTTCTCAGACAAAAACAAAAGAAGAAGACGGTGCATCAGATCTGAAGAAGAAGAGATCCAGATGTGATCTCTGCCCCGCCATTGGAACGAAGGAGATGAGATCTATCTATGCCATGGCCGAACTGCAGTCCAGTTCCGAACGCCGTCTGTGCAAGAAGAAGACCAAGACGTAGAGGTTCCGGGCTCGTTTATCCCGGTGAGATGAACAGGGAGAACCGAAGAAGTGCCCCGCTCTCCATTTTCTATGGCAGGGCTGTGAAATGAAAGAGATTGATGAGTGCTGAGTTCCTTGATGAGAATATAATAGTGGGGAGGGGAAAGATTGACATGGCTGAAGTAGAAGAGAAAGGCACTAGTTTTTTTTTTTTTTTATTTATTAACAAGGAGCATTGGATTCGGTGCTAGGTAAAAATATGAGCAATAAATCTAATGCTCTCCCACTTGAATTAAAGAATTGCATCAGATCGAATACTCTGGTGTACTTACTGTTAATATTAATTTTTTTCTATTAAGGAATGGCCTATTATGGTAAAATCCTTTAAAAGAAAAAGTTAGCACATCATATAAGATGTTTTCTTAAATATAATGGAATTTGTCACAGAATACAATGCTCAACTGTGTCTCCAGTCTCCTCTGTCTCATTTTTATTGCAAGCAAATTGTAACTTTAGCACCTTTTTTTTTATAGCTAAGGGGCCATTTGGCAAGTATAATTTTTTATCTCTATTTCTCTTAATGCGTTTTGAAAAAGAGTTTTAGAGGTAATAGACTGTTTGGATGATGCACTTGATGTGTCTGTTTGAGCTAGACATTAGACGTATGTCTATTTCATATGAGCCCAGAAATGATATTTTTTTGCACAGACCCGAATATCTTAAGTGGACAGATTGCATTGCTAGGCAGTCCAATATTTTCTATTTTTTCAAAAATCTAAGGCTTTAAATGATAATATAAACTACAGAAAGTCTTTAGAATTATGATAACTATATTGCCAAATTTCAGCCGTTAACTCTGCAGAAATCTTAAGATACATGTGAAAACTAGTTAACCATTAGATCTACATTCTAGCCCTTTGTGGGTCTCCTTATCAAGATCTGAACCTTTCATCCTCCTTAAAAGCCCAAGAATAGCTACTCTATCAAAATTGAATTTTTGAATGCTTATGGATCTTAAGATAGTCATGAAAACCTATTGACCATTGATGGCAATTGGTTTAAAATGGATTGGGTTTTAACGTTATTCAACCCAGGCGTTTTTTTTTTTTTGGGATATTTCTATTTATTTTAGAAACATAAATGTCAATCCAAACCATTGAATGTGTTAAGAAGCTTAGACACAGCCAACACGCCAATTTCTAGCCATTGATCTTTAACAAATCTTTAATTATTTGTTAAAAAATTGATCCAGTAGATTTGAATATTTGAATTTTGTGGGCCCTAAGATCAAGATCTGAATGGTTGAACCTCTTTAGATGAGTACAAGCGGCTAATAGTTCGAATTTTGTCCATTAATTCCTTCTAGATGTGAAGTAATCCTTAAAACATGTTACCCAATGATGTATTGGTATATTGAGTTTGGGGGGGGGTTGGGGGTTGGGGGGGGGGGGGGGGGGGGGGTGGTTTCTGATAAGATTTTACTTAGGCTGTTTTTCTAATTCTTGTTTTAATTGTGGGCCACTTATGCAAAATTTGAACCGGTGGATATCTTAAAGAGATTCAGATATGACTTCGGTGTTAAATTTGAGCCATTGATTTATCATGAATCTTAAGATTTTTGTGAAAAATGGAAAACATTAGATCTATTGCAATGGATTCCTATTGGCCCCAAATCTCGATCCAAGCAACTTATCCTATTTGGAAGGATGACAACAACTAAGGAATGGACATTTTTGCCTCAATTTGTCATGGAGCTCAAAAAATTTGAGAAAAAACTGTGACCCATCAGATTCAAAAAAATCTATTTGAAGCTGGCCTTTTCTCATACCAAACAGTCTATTTTTTAAACATCTATTTTATGTAGATCATACAGATACGATTTGACAAACAAAGCTTAATTCTATTTGTGAACTTTTTCAACTGTAACTGTGACTCTTGTCAAAAAGGGGTTTTAGGAGGTTTCAAAAAATACCCATCAGCCATTGCATGCTAACCTATACTTGTCAATGGGTAGTTATTTACGTAGTAAGGCATCTCCGATATACAATAGGGAAGGATCCTTGGTTCTACTTGTAGGGTCTTGTGTGTCGTGTGACTATGGGTATACGTACACAGGTAGAAAAAAAAATTTTTAAGGAACATGAAAAAAGAAAAATCCAACTATTGTGAAATTATACAATGCTCACAAAATGATTTCCTTTTATACCCTTCCAGTCTTCACTTCTTTAAAATTCCTTTGTTGGAACTTATTTAATTTTTTATTTTAATAAATTCAATATCACAAAAACAAATGAGCCCTTAGTGAAGGACTCAGATAAGAAGAGCATGCATGAGCAAAATGCGAAGTTGTCAAGTTCGTTTCAGATGCCATTTCGATTTGGTTCCAAAATGAAACATTTTGACTAATTCGGATATATCGCTTTTTAATTAGGAAATTTATTTCGGAAAATATAAAAAAATTATGTATGCAATATTAAAGATCTATAGAAAATCTCATTCTACCAAGCATCACAAATATAATTTGCAAAAGATAAGGTTTAAATACATCTCCCTCAAACATCACCAAATAAAATAAAAACTTAGCTAACTATGCATCATTGTAAACATCATTATCATCTTCATTAGCTCCCAACTCTTCTCCTACAGAGCCACTTATTTCATCACCCCCATCAAATTCAGGTATACCCTCTTGCACTTGTGCTGGTTGCTCTATAGCCATCCAAATATTGACATCATCCATAGTCAAGAGAGGTGTTTCTTCAGCAACCTAATTAGCCAAAATATTAATATTCTCTAAACTAATAGGGTTAGAGGAAGCATTTCCCGTCCTTTTGAGCATATCCCTATAATTTACATAGGTTAATATTTAACTATATGATTTTTAACAAATTAAAAAAAATATATAAAATTAACATTTGATATACATTTCACGGAGCTTCAGATTATAATGCACAAAAACTAGATCATTCAGCCTCTAATATTTTAGCCTATTTCTCTTAGGAGAATGAATATATTCAAAGACGCTCCAATTTCTTTCAAAACCACTAGCACTGATGTATTGATTCAAAATTCGAATTGCTAATTTTTTCAACTCAGGGGTACCATTTCTAAACTGATCCCACCATTTATCTGTAAAAATTTATATGAAATATAAAATTATATTTTATAAACCGCAATCATATAATAAGTTAATGAGAAGTTAAAAACTTTCAATTACCTAGAGATATTTTATCTTGATTTCGCATTGCTGATGCATGTAGAACCATAGTCAAAACGAGATTCTTTATAGTCATCACATTATTTGAAAATCATGTCCTGAGTATCAAAATCAGGAACTAATTTCTCTATGACATTATTCAGGCCCCTGATAACTTCGCTATGCTTAGAAAATGTAGGGCTAAAGAAAAATGCTTGATTCAAGTAGTATGTTGTAGCGCGTAGTACACTGTGAAGTTGATTTTCTCACCTACGATCAATCATTTTCCAATACATCATGTAATCCTTCTTATTCTTTAACCTCTTTTAAATGACTTCATTTGCTCGATCCATTGCCTCGTGCACAAAACCTATTGTAGGCTTGTCTTTACTGTCAGCTAGACGTAAAACTACCACCAAAGCTTCACTAACTTTTAAAATATATTCAATATCTTTCCAAAATGTATTATTGAGTATTATTTCAGTGATCTCCATGTCAACCGGGCTACTTGAAACATTAGATTCAACCCAAAAGGTACTTATAAACATTTGCCTAAGTTCTTTTCTGTATTTAAAAAGGTATGTAAAGTAATAAAATTAGTAGCAAATCTTGTGATGGCTGGTCGAATCAATTCTCTCCCATTTATATATTCTCTTCTCATTAAATTCAGTAGTGATAAATGATTGTAAATGAACTTTATGACTTTCCTTGCTATCTCAATTATGGATGCATTAACTGAAAATAAGTGGGGCTTTACTATGTTCTCTAACATCAATTCTATGCAATGGGCTGCACAAACTATCCAATAAAAAGTTCCAAATTTTTCAGCCAATCTTTTTTCCATTGCTTTGTAAGTGGCATCATTGTCAGTAATAAATTGGACAATATTGGCAGGCTCAACACATAAGATAATTTTATCAAAAAGTTTAAATAGCCCATCTGCATTTTTTATAATTGCAGTTGTATCAACTGACTTTAAGGACATTACCCCTTTTGGGCAATACATAAGAAAGTTAATCAGTGTGTGTTGCCTTTCATTTGTCCACCCATCAGCCATGAGAGAGCACCCAGTTTCACTCCAATATGATTTATAATGCTCCATGAAATTATTAACTTCTAGCACAATTTTTCCCAAAATCTTTCCACGAAGGTCATGATATGACAGTATTTTATAACTTGGCCCTATTGCAATAATTGCATCAGCAATTGGTTGTAAAAATTTTGATCTTACTGCATTAAATGGGATGTTTGCATCAAACTAAAAATGACCAATAGTTAAATTAGTTGCATCTTTTTGTTCCTTTATTACTAAAGCTGATTTGATGCCTTGCTGAGATCCAGGCATTGTTCGTGATGCAAAGAAATTGGCCATACACCTTCTTTTGTTTTGTGCAGATGTTTGAGGTACCTTTTCTTTACCCTTCCTACTTGTTGTGGTGGGGATAGTTGGATTTGTGAACATTTTTGCTGTTCGTACCTCAACATCATCTTCATCTGCATTGCCTGTTGCAGTTCTATTGGATTTCCAATTTTCTCATTTAATTGTCTTTTTTTTTGCCCTGTCCTTTTTATCCTCCAAAATAAGTCTTTCCATTTGCCATTTCACATCACTTGGCACTTTTTTACATGGCGCAATATCTCCTTTCATACCCCCAAGGTGTTCTTTAAGTCTAGTGATCCTACCAACTTTTATGACCTTGTTACAAAAAAGACAAATTACATGCTTGTTGTTGGTTGGATCGATATAACTATTAGCCCATGCAGGATCATTAGATCTAATAGCTGTAGTAGTAGATGATATAGGTGCACTATCACTCATTTTAAAATCAAGTAAGCAATCTTTCAAATTCTCTGATACAATAGCAACAAACAAAAGACAAGTACAATAATAAATTTAATATCTCAACTATAAAAAAAAATTAAAGTTGTATGTTTGTAGCACTTAAATTGAGTGGCTTATTTAGGATCCCTTCATCTAATTTCACGCCAATAGGAGTTGGACTCACTAACCTAATATGCAAAATGCTTTATATAGTGATAAATTTGACATTAGGCCCAAGGGTCCCACTAATGAAAATAAAAACATGACAGATTATATTGACCCATTTGGTATATGCACTTACCATACATCACCTTTTGGAAAACGTAGGTTTCAGACTATCTATTAGTGTACCCAACTACTGCAAGATTGAGAGTAAGTGAAAAAAAATCAAGGCATATAATAACAAGGGTCTTTAATTTTGATCTATTTGGATATTTCATACGGACCCACCAATGAGTGTTAAGGTGCATTTGATTTTATAGTTGAGTGAACATTATTAGACTTGATTTGGTGTATGAGCCATAGTTTACACATGAGCCAATTCTCTTAAATTAGAGACTAATTGGTTTACTTGACCATTGGTGATTTTGGGCCATCTCTATTCAAGATGAATAAGTGTGCCTTATTATCATATTAAATCTAACAATATTACAATGATTAAAAAAGGTGGGCCTCACTTTAATAAATCATAAGGCAGTTTAAAAAAATTAAACATGGCCAACCTCAATAATTTAATTGAAAATAACACTCACAAATAAGTGGGCTTTGTCATCACATAAAATCTATCAATATCACAATGACTAAAAAAGGTGGGCCTAATCATCATATGAAATCTAACAATATCATAATGATTAAAAAGGTGAGCCTCACTTAGGTAAATCATTAGATGGCTTAAAAAATTAGACATCAGTAATTCAATTAAAAATAAAACAAACAAATAAGTAGGCCTCATCATCACATGAGATCTACTGGTATTATAATGATTAAAATAAGGTGGGACGCAATCATATATATCATCAGACGGTATAAGATGGCCCTCACATTTAAATCAACATGTGGTTTAAAAGTTAAAACCCCCCTTTCGTTTTTTTTTTCAAAAACATCCCCTCTTTCTCTTTCGTTAAACCCATATAAAGGGTGAGGTTGTGAATCACTCGTTTCATATACCCGTTCACCGTTAGCAGAAAACTGGGAAAGAAGCATTGAAAGGGAAGGAGATGGTGAGCATGCTTACCTGACCTGATTTTGACGAGATTTTTTGCGAAGAAATAAGCCACATAGCAAAACAACCTTCAACGATGAAGAACTTAGGCAAACAACCACCTCGATAAAGGAAACCCAACTCCTAATCTTCGGCAGTGGTGTAAGCTCAAGAAATTTCAAGGGAAATACGAGACCTCGCGGTTGATTTTGCATCTTTGAGCCCTATTTATAGATGGAATAGAATTTTTGAAGGATGCATGCTGTCGGACAAGAGGAATACGTGGAGTTTCTCGACAATAACATGTATTTCAATTTTCCACAGTTTTCATTTATTTCGTTTTGAGATTCGGTACATTCAGTTTAACCTTCTTTTAACAGTCGATATCTTGATTCGTCCGAATTTTTTTATATGGATCATATTCGTCCGAATTTGGAGTTTTTTGTATGAAACGCCAAATTTCGGCGAATTTATACGAAATTTGAACCAAACATCTTCAGGCGAGATGTTCAGTTCGGAATTGGCTTCGAAAACAATTTAACTCAGAAGTTTTGTTTGAATCAAAATGAACTTGACAACCCTTGTAAAATGTCTAATTATTTGTAACTTGCAAAATGTCCCAAAAATTTAGGCAATTTCTTATATAACCACTTGTATGTTACTTTTTTTTTCTCAAGCAGTCACCTCTATAATTTATTCTAGAAATGTCAATCTGCCAACTCGGTTTTGATTACTAGCCAAATTTTCAATCAATAAAGGACTAAAGGCCATTTCTTAGTTCTAAGTGTACTCAAACTAAACTCAGTAATATGCTCAAGCATTTGAGGTCATTTTAGAGTGTGCCATGGGCCCAGAGACATCTTGCCTAGTGCAGTTGGTTTATATAGCTTGTTTTTTTTATTAGAATTTTAAAATTTCTGCCTAAAAAATTTCTGAATTATCTAATATAGTGGAATTCCTAAATCATCATTTGTTCTTGAGCATCTCAAAATTTCACCAAAAGGCAAAATGGTTGGAATATCAAGAATTCCAAAAGTCATTTCAAACTTTTTAGGTAATTGAAATCTTAGAGTTTTTGTGAAGAAATATATCGTTTGCAAATACAAAGGGACAAACCAACACATCATTTCCAAAAAATCCCAGCACACGCAATTCTTAATAGAAATTCCAAGAAAGAAAGAAGCCTCCAAGGTAATTCTTCCAAATTGAATGTGGTTAAAGAAGGGTAGATATGAACAATCGTGTCTAAGAGACCCCAACACACCTAACTCTTGTTAGAAACTCTAGGAAAGTAACAAGCCCATTAAGGGAATTCTTACAAATGGAGGTGTGGGTTAAAGATAATTAGCTATGAACATATTGACCTAACAGCAATAGCTAAGAAAAGTATGCCACCGTGTGCTATTTAGATTACTCTCTCTCTCTCATATGTTAGGGCAGGTGTAGGCACGTTAATAAGTCCAGGTAGATTTAATTCTAAGCTTGGCCATTATACTTATGGTAGAGTGGTGTTTGTGTTGGCCAACCTAATCATAAACGATCAAACATGGCCCACTTATCTTAGATTGCCTCAAATCATGATAGATAACAATGAAGTTAAAATGAAGTCCATATCTTATAGATGGCTAGAAGATCTTTATCTTTGTATCACCATTGAATACTTATCTCTGATGAATCATTATAATACACTCTTATAGCTAAGAATGATTCCCTATCTGAGGGATGAATTCAAAGAGAGTTTATCATAATGACTCATTAGAGATAAGTATTCAATGGAGATGCAAAGATAAAGATCTTCTAGACATCTGTAAGACATGGACTCCATCTTGACTTCATCATTATCTATCATGATTTGAGGCATGATAAGATATGTGGGCCATGCTTGATCGTTCATGATTAGCTTGGCTAACAGTTTATAGATTAGGATCACTCACATGCTTTGAGATCAATTCTTGTGTCACTAATTTTAAATTATACTCTTTACCAGTAGCCCAACTTCGAAAAAAATAGCGTAAGCATTGAGATCACGAAGCCATAAGGATCTTAACTTCACATCTATGTGATTAGGGGCAATGTAGGTTATGTGAGTGTCAGTTACAGACACGCAAAATGGCCTCTATTGGAGATGACAAGTTTTGACGCGGTTTAACTTGATTATGTCTGAGTCTTGGGTAAAACTCCACTAAATGACTTCTGTCTCTTTAATTTCAAAGTACAGGTTTTTTGAAAAAGGCCATTTTGTGTGACTTCTTTCTCTTTTAATTTCAAAGTACTGATTTTTTTGAGAAATGTCTCCTCTTCATTTCTTTATCTATGAGAATAAGGATGATAGGTGAAAACACTCTAACCCAAGTTAATCATGTTTAATGTTAATTAATTGATTTTTATCTTAAATAATTTTTTTAATGTCTACTAGGTTAGAATTAGGTTTATTTTGTCTTATTTGAGTTTAGTGGGTTGAGTTCGGGTCATTAATAGGTAGTTTAGGAAGAGTTTGACCTAAATTAGGTAGATTGAAGCCCTTTTCTATAATTTTAGATATTATGTTTTTAAATCATACATGCATCATATTGATATTCACGTAGTCATCTTGTCAATTCCGTCGAATTTTGTGTTGAGCTCAAATTCATTTGACATCAATTGGGTTGAGTAGACATCCAAATGACTTAAATTGTAAAGAAGCATAACAAGCTGGACTTTCTTATAAATTCCAAAAAATATATACTTCAAACAACCAAAGTCTATTTCAGTCGTCTCTCATCCAAACTATAGTAGCTCCTTCTTCTTCAAATCTACTTCTTCTTTCTTCCTTGAAATCAAGTCAACTCAGCTGCAAGTGCTATTGAATAAATGATTCCATCTTGCTATCGTCTTTTACCTTAGTGTAGGATATCATTCTCTTTTCTTCTAGATCATCTTCTAATTTAGACCTCTTACTCACTTATAGATTTTGGTTTGTAAATTGAGTCAAGAGAACTCAAATCTAAGTGCATGTAGCTTACCTTATACCTATGTCATCATTTTCATTATTAGGGTTGAGAAATCTGGGAATTCCTCCTTTTCTTATTTCAATCAGCTGTTAAGTAAGAGTCTCCTCTTCATTTCAGGTCATTAGGCTTCCAAATAGATTATGAGACTGTATACATGACATGCATCTCAGTTTTCTATCATTGGCATATTTTTACTTGTTAAGGTTTTCACATTTTGGGGCTTTTCTTCTCAATTGAGCGAAGGAAGGAGTTCTACACTGAACACCAAATTAAGGCAATAATTAGCATTTAACTATTGAATACATGCTGGTAACATGTTGATTAAGCAATTGGATTCAACTATGATAATTCATTTAGCCCTATTTTTACTTGTTTAACTTGAATTGTCCTATATTAATGTCAAGAATGGAATGATTATTGGATTGCATAGTGATGATGAAGGAATGGAAAAAATGAGAAATGAAAATGGAACGGGTTGGAATAGGAGGTTCCAGAAATGAAGAGAATGAAGTGTTCAACAAAACGCAGAATTGAAATCCTGAAGCACGCGCTCAAGCGCTGATGAGCATACGTAGAAATCTGATGGAAGTTTGTTAATCGAAACTCTTCTAGAAACAGAAGCTTAGGCGCTCGAGCACGCCCTAGCCAAGATTGAATGGGCCTTGATAATTTTGAAAGGTTTGTTCTAGACGACTTCTCAAGCAACTCCGATTTATCTTTAAACTTTTCATAATTAACCCTAAAGTTAATTGAAATACAGAATTGAACTAAAGGAATTTAAGACAATAAAAGACTTTTAGGGCCTTAGTTCTGGAGCCTTTAACCAAATCACTTGTCCCAATGGTAATCAAATATGCATGAGGTGTCATGGGGTTGGGACTTACTCATTTGATGTTATCCATTTGTCTAAAAGTTAACTATAGGTGTTGGTTTAGGGACTTTAATACATATCATATACACAATGTAGCATCAAGCAAAAGTAGTAGTGTATCAAATAGCCTAAAACTACTTTGTAGTGAACGTTTAGAGATTATGATGGGTGATTAAATTAGGATATGACTAGTCAAATACATTGACTCCTTTAATTGAATTGCATTGCATCTCGATGGCCTTCTAATTGCTCTCTATTATTAGAATTGAATTGTTGTTTATTGATCATGCTTTGTTCATTTGTATAACCTTTATTGTTATCTTTTGTTAGCTACAATTCAATTGAGTAAGAATGACCGAAATAGACTGTACTTGTATTGACTTGTATAAATGTGAATCCTTACTCAATTTCAATGTAATGACTTAAATTAGTCTTGCACTACTTAGCTTTAACCTTGTGAAACCCGACGGGGTTGAATTTGGTGTAGACTAACTATTACTACTACAATAGGGGAGCTTCCGAACTTTAGAAAATAGGGACCCAACTGTATTTAGGTTGAGGAATTGGTATTCCCAACGACCGAATCCCTACAAAGAGGATTTAGCAAATGTAGTAGCTAATTTGGCTTTGTATATCTTTTATTTGACTCATATATATCATGCTCTATTCATTGCTTAACATGGTTAGTTTATTCTATTGACCTCGTATATCAATTGTCATTTCATTTTATTAGATACAGCTTTTATTATTTTAATTATGCTTATGCTTGGCTGAATGGTTTTATTCACAGCTATTTAATTGGAATTACTGTCTCAGATTCCGGTACTAATCTTGCAAAAACACCAAGTAGATAGAGGAGGAAACCTTAGAGGTTCCTTTAGGTCTTGAAGAGTGGACAACAAAAGCTTTTTGACTGATCCTAGTACCAAATAGCATCATGACTACATTTTAGGGTTTTGTATATTGGGTTTTTGGGGATTTTATGTCATTTTGCACTAGTTCTGTACATGCATACTAGATAATTCTTGTGTATAGCCCTGATGTAGATAGTGTATAACTTTGGATTAGGTATGTTTATAGATGTTCATCTTTTTTTGTATAAACATATACATGCTCATATCATATAGTTTTTGGAATTACAGGAACAGAATATATAAATGAAATACATATATTCTCTTGTATATTTGGATTGTTAGTTGTGGACTGTTTTCATAAATTGATACTATTGAAATGTTAATATAGAATTGAAAAAATTTATAGGTTGATATTAACAAGCTTTCGCTTGTTAGATATTTGGATATGTGTCTATTAATAGAACCTCACATGTGCTTGAATGTAAATATCTCTTGTGGAATTCTGTATTGACTTCTGTTTGGGTTCAAATTTCATAGGAGTATGTGTGTTACGCTTCGAAAATAACCCAAATCTAAGGATTCCCGAGCCTGAGCTGTGACAGTTGGTTGGTTGATTGAATCAAATCTTTTTGTTTCACAATTTAAAAGGGAAATCAAAGTTTATGCTACTTCCCCTTTTGTAAAACTTACCCTGGTGAGATCGAAGGTGAGATCAAAATAATACTAAGAAAGTGTGAGATTGATACTATTTAACTTGATCCTTGGATGTTTTTTTCCTATCGAATTTACATGCATCACTCAATCCAAAGTGTTTGTAAAATCATGTGTATCTCTTGTTTTTCTTTCCATCAAAAGGGCCTCAAACTACTTATCAAGCCCCAGTCTTTTTCAACTTTTCATTTCCAATTTCGAAAGACTACCGAAAAGTTGATGCTTGAAGCTCTTTAACACCTAAGTCTTGATAATGTGGTGAAGTTCTCTTTGGTAACAAGAATTCAGTTAATTTTTGTTTGAACAATTTGGAAAGTCTGCCTTTTTTTTTTTTTTTTTAGAAGCACTCTCCTTCAAGTTATTGAATTAATAACGCAATAAAAGCATTTAGAGTTGTAAGATTTGAAATATTTTCACATCCAACTTTATGTAATTATAGTGAAATGGCTAGATAGTATATCAATATCAGATTCATGTGTTGGGGGATATGTTCACGAAGAATGTGCAATCATTAATTCAAATTGATAATTAGAATAAATAATTAGTGAATAAATGTAAAAGTGAATAAATAATGTGAATGTGACAAACAGTATTTAAAAAATGAATAGAAAATGGCAAGACACACCAATTAATAGGATTTCTATAAATACTACAAGTTCTCATATGTAGGTGGTTTAGATGAAATTCTATTCACATGATACGATGCCAAACTCTGACTCAAAGTTAGAACACTAGAATTAGAAATATTTAATTGCTCTTAAACATCAGAAAACAATTTACTAAGAAAACTCGATAATCTCTATAATTTTGAGTGCTATATTTAAAAAGGCTTTGAAAATGACTTTAATTTCTAGACTTGCAAGCAACTCTTTAGAAATGGGCCATACCACTCATGAATGACACAAAATACACATCTCATCCAAATGGGCACAAACATATTTTTGAAAAAACATAAAATTTGAAACACTTTTCAAAAGATACACTCAAGTCTCTAGTGCCCTTTGAGATTTATTTTAATTTTTGATTTCTTAAAAAATATCCAACATCATGGAGGGCAAAGGGTGGGTGGATAAGGGGGAAAGCGCACGGAGGAAAGGTGGAGGAGACCTTAAAATGAGCATGCGTACCAGTTGAAAATAATAGGATTTTATCCAAAAGACCTCCACCCCTTTTAGAGCTCTCTTGTCTTTAGGTCAATTAGGTGGTTGGTGCAACCCGAGCCCACCCCCTATTGATTAATCGTGACATCCAAAATCGAAAGGGTCAACCAAAGCCACAGTACGGGATGCCTCTTGAAATGCTCCCTCTGTTGGAGGCATTTTCCTCAAAGTACTTTGTCAAATGAAAGTTGCATTCTCATATAGGTCTCATTAATCTTCGTAATAACATATCAGGTTGCAAGCATTTTTGTCGAACTTTTCTTTACATACAACTTTTTATAGGACTCAGGTATTGTATGCATAGAAATTTCAAATTCATTATTTGGCCACGAAACGTTAGCCATGAAAAACTCTCAGATATCTACTTTTTGAAATGCTAATAAGCCTTAAATTTCAGAATTTCACTTGGCAAGATACCTTTTGAATTTTGAAGTTCTTCAAATGTTCATGATAAAAAAGAGTCCTAAAATGCCTGCAACCAAGCAGGGTTAAGCTATCATCTTAGTGATCCTTGATGTGGAATTGAAAGGTCCAGGACCATGACGACCTGCGTAGCATAGTTCTCTAGATAAGAAGCAGCTACAGCTTGTAATCATTTAAAAGACAACTGAGGCATATGAAATGAAATGTGGTATACAGATTGGGGCATTTTCCAAATGGTAATCTTCTCCTTCACAAGATGTCAATAACATGCGGGTAGGCTTAGTGCCCGCCACTATGGTTTTGTTGCTACTGCTGCTTGCTTGTCACTGTCAATCCCATCAGTAGATGTTAGGTCCTTGTGCAATATCTGGCGGATCCAGTCCCCACCAGGAGAATGAGTCAAACCAGTCCATTCACTTTTACTTTTGACCAGGGTGAGTCTTGGGGTCATCACACTGGGCCAAAGACGGTTGAGGATCGTTGGATCATTCTCTTTTCCACAGAAAGAATAGCGCAGAAGAACGGGAACTCTTTCTTGTTTTGTGAAATTTTCAGAATTTATGTTTTATGGGTGGTGCATACATAATTTGGTATGCTGAATGTTTGGCCTGCTAATTAATTTTATGGCTTGTTTTTTACTCGAATTTAGAGATTTTTTTTAGGATTTTTGAATTTTCAGACGGTGTAAATTTTTTCAGTGGAAGAGAGTGTGAGACTCCAATCTTCTTAATAATCTCTTGAGAAAAGGTCAGATCAAGTGCTCCTATGAGCGAAGATAGAAGAATCTGCAGGGTTGAAGGTTATGTGCTTTGGTTGGCTTCTTAAGAATTTATTTAAGTCTCACAACAGAAATATTTAAATCTTAATCCTGGTATATAAGTGCAGCCTTGGTTTTAACCCCACATGAGGCTTTGTATAGGTCTAGAAACTTGTCTTGATTTGATCTTTCTTGCTTGCTTAGTACTCTGATGACCTCTGCATCTTTATAAATGACAAATTAAATGTAAGTTCAAAATGATGTACATGTAAAATTTTCTTTGCGAGAGGGTCATCTAAAACCTATGGTTAGGGGCAGACCCAACTAGAAGAAGGGTCAAGGGGACATTACAGAATTCTGAAAAAGTTCTATATGATTGAAAAATTAATATACATATATATAGGAGTCTTTATGTGCATATGTCTCTCATTATTTTGACGAAGAATACTTTCTTTTTTGAACCTATCAAAGTCAAAAAGGTGTGATTAGGTGTAAAATTTTATCATTTTGTATATTAATACTTTTTAAAAAGAGAATATTTCTCACTATTTGGTGAGGGACATTGTACATAAATGTTAACCATATATATATATTTACATTTACCACGTCCCTTTAAGATTTCTTTTTTCACATTGAGGCCCATCCAGAGCACAAAAGGAAAATGTAGTCCGCCTGCCCATGCGTGCGCAACTCATCCTTTGATCAAAGCCAAACTCTAATGTTGACATTGCTGATATGGCAGTAGAATTGACATGTTGGACGCGGGAAGAGATCGAGTCGACCTTAAATCCACCTTCATCTGACTTAGAAACCTACAATTACCTTTTGGAGTTAAACAGAGTTTGGTTTGATCTGTAATCAACATAAACTTGACTTATCCCATTGCATAGAATAGGGTAGTGGGTCATGGCCACTGACTGAGAGGCGGTTCTTGCTTAGATATTGTCAGACAAATAGATGGTGGTCTCGCACACTAGGATGTGGCGCTTACAGTGACCCTCGAGTCGACATATTGCATTTCTTATCATTAGTGTCGTAGTCAAGGAGAGAGAGAGAGAGAGAAGCTCCCTATTGTTTTTAGTTTGCGAGGGGCATCTTCTAACTTACATGAGATCGGAGCCATTCAAAACGGAGCTTCTAAAAGTATGGGATATCTTCAAATGTTAATGAAATTGGAGCCAATTTTTCTGTGCCTTTTGATTTTCATGTATCATCACATTCTTAATTTTATGCAGAAGAACTCAATTTGAAGTAAAACTTGAGTGTATTTTATATGAACAGTTTCGTTTGAGCAGATTCTATTTTCAAGTAGTAGGCCTTCCTACAAAAGATTTACTCCTTTTCTTATCCCACCTCACCGGGCTGGGGACGCTATCCTCTAGTGAGGGGTGTAATCTTGCGTGAGGGGGGACTTGGGAGCAGAGAGACAAAACTCCCACGCGAAGAAAAAGGTGCTGCCCACACTGATCAGAGTCAGGCTTACATTGGTCAAACTTCATAGACGCCGGCGGCGTTCCATGCAGAGTAGGAGAGAGAGGGGCGTTACATTGTTTGCATCCTTCTTTGATGAGTTAAGAGTCCAGACTAAAGCCAAACTTGGCGAAGGCTATAAGTTCTGTCCGTATGTCAGGTGCTCAGGGGCAGGGCTCTCCCCTTCTGCTTTGCGGAATTTCCCATAACAGGTTGTCAGGACTCTCTAACGAACGCTGTAATCCCATTCTATATACCAACCAACTGCTTAATTACATAGTGATTACAAAATCTGTTGAGGAATCTACTTGTGATCTCATCCTTTTATTTTATTTTTTTAATTACTCCAAGGCACTCTCTCTCTCTCTCTCTCTCTCTCTCTCTCTCTCTCATATTCATGGATTGAAGTAAATATTCCCGCCACAAATATCTATGGGATCTCTGTATATTTGGTCTGGCTGCCGGAGGACGAATTTGTTTGATATTGGGGGTGACTGATTAGAGTCTGTCTGTCTAATGCACTAGGGGTTTGGGCTGTTTAGCTATTGTGCATATGTAGGATAGATGGATGGATGGATAGATAGATTTGACGTTCCTGGATGACAGCTGCTGCTGCTTTCAGACACTTGCGACGCAGAGGTGCTGCTAACCGTCCTTTAATAATCAATCGCGTGTTCCCTATGCAAACCTACTTCCAATAGCTGCCCTCCGTGGACCGTGTCGCTCTCTCACTAACTAGTCCGAACTCTCTCCACCAAATGCTTCCATATGTACAAGAAAGTATATACCTAAGCCATGGTCTCCAGCACCGGAGGGATCCCTCAGGTGGATTTTGAGTGTAGGAAGGAATATCGATACGGGGGGTGGGTGACATATCATTTGACAGGACGGACGTGACATCCCTTGTGCCCACTACGATTCTTCAGATTCTTACTGTTTTTCTATAAAAGAAAAGATTTTGACATTTTGCTTATTTCAATTTACCACATTACAATTTTACTGACTGCGCCTATTAGGCCTGGGCTCACGTCCACATCATTTGCGAAAAGGAAACCAAATGTGTGGGTGGGCTTAAGGTCAATTTTCTACTGATTGAGTACTGGGTCTTGAACATAGTAATGAAGGAGACTCCTGCTCATTGAGGTTCTTTCCTTTTCAATGGCAATAACAGTAAGGAACTGTTGGCCTACTAGGTATTGGATTCTTATTATTTTATGGTAAAAGGAGTTTTATGTTATTTAAGAAATACAAAGGAAGTGAGGTGTGAAGGGACTAAATAATTTTGTCACTTTAACCTTGACTAGAATCCATGTTTAGAGTTTGAAATCTTTAATGAGCTTCATTCACTTCCAGGTGTTAAACCTAATGGACTTTTGTTGCACCGATTTGAATTTGATATGTGTATATATATTAATAAAACTATTCATACGTGTAAACGAAAAGTATAAGCACAGCATATGGCATATTTACAAAAAGTGGTCTTATAAATAATGAATTTTTTCTTAGTTCTAAAGCCAAAATGCAGACCCAAATGCACTGATCGCTAAAATGACCAGACTTTGGGCCTGTCCATGTCCTCGATGGGCTCAGGCTTGAAAACTAGAGTTCATGTGGAACTTAGAGCAGGACTTATCATAAATGGACTCTAAACATGAACATAGGTAAGCATGGCCCAATTCGACCGGTTGATAGCTCAAGATATAAAGAAATAGTATTTAGAGGATAACTGTTTTGCAAATAGTATTATTATTTTTTTAGTTTTTTTTAACAAAGGGACTGTTTTAAATGGTAGTTTCAGAAATTACTCTTTTTTTTTCTTCCAATAAAAGGTTGAGGGACAAGGCGATAACCAATAGGCACTTAGCAGGAGAACTTGGAGGCATTATTTGTTAATTTTTATTTTAATTTAATGAGACCCTGGTGAAACTTTTGAGTTGAGTACTAGTGTGTTTTTTGGTTTTTTTACTAAGAATGTATTCCCAATAGTATTATTTATTATTTTGTCTATATATTCTGAAGTCACTGTAGTATTAGGAATGAATTGTAGCTTATAAAAATTTGTTTGTATAGGTTTAACGGACGCCACCAGGGTGATTAGCTTTGTTGAGTCAGAGACCTTAATCCACCCACATCATAAAAAAAATGTAATTTGTAAAATTTCTATGTTAACAAATAATAGTGATTTTGATAAATATATTATGTACATTTAAAAATAACGCAAATACTAGCCTTAGTAAAAACATGTTTTCTTCTTCTACTTTTCTTTTTTTCTAAAAGTCTTTTACAACGACAGTTTTTTAGTGTCGACATTGCCCATGAGTTTAGTGGGCCAACTGGGGGTGGCATTTGTTGACATGGCCCACCAACACAAATTGAATTCGACTTGATAATTCTTGATTCGAGTGGACCCCTTAAATTATGTTGACAATTCTTATCTACTCATTACATGGGCTGGGTTCACATGTTAACCCCATGTTTAGTATTTGGCCCACCAAATCGACTTCCCCATGTGTAGGTTCGCTCAACCCAGGTAATGCCAAACATGCCTAAATGTGGGTCAAGCAGTTTGGTCTGTGCGGTTTCCTTTAGCTTTTTTAGGTCTGTGCGGTTTCCTTTAGTTATTTAGATCCGGCTCCACATACACCTTTTTGCTAACCAATTTAAGACTCTTCTGACCATCCACATCCCACCATATGAGTACCAATTTTCAGGTGAAGGACGTTCAGCCCAGTCTGGGGGCAGCGCAATCTGAGAAAATGCAGTTCGGTTTGGGTTTTCCATGTGAGCAATACTTACTGGCCAGCCTCTTTTCATCCCTGCTTTCATCATTAGCCGCCAACAAAAATTACATCTATTCAATAAGCATGATCATCAATTCAAATCATTATTAAAACTTTGTCTCAATTATATTGGAGTCGGCTCTATGAATTTTGTTTATTGATTTTCACCTATCATGACCATCCAATCAAATAAAATAGATTAACTTTGATCACTTATAGTAAAAAACTGTGGTTCAATGATCAAATAAGATCATCCCGTTGACCAACTTGGCGTAATTGCTACATTGTTTCCGTTTGTAACGGAGCAGTCACCTGCCTAGGACATCATGCATCAGTGATTTTTCTAATATCACTACAAATAAAGGGGAAAGCAGTGGCCCTGCCCTCGAGCATTACGTATTTCCGGGAGAGAAGTTAAGCCACCTTCTCAAAAAGCTATGGATAGTTGCTAACTAAATTTTTTTAGGTGGAATGCACTGATGATGACTAATAAAGTAAGTTGGTTTAGGTTATCTGTCTATTGTCAATTGTATGAATACTGGATTCAAGGATCTCGATTTGGGGAGAAGCACCAAAAATGTCGCTATTGCCATCTTCTAAATGATTTTTTTTTTTGGTAATCTGAAGATAAGGCCCTACAAATGACCTGTTTTTATGTTGTTATTATTATTATTATTATTACATTATTATTTATCTCCTGTTCTACATGGAGGACTCCAACTAACCCACTCTCACATGCATATTCCTAATCAGCTTAGCAACTGTTGGGGACCTTATAAATGCCCTTTTATAGTAAAAAATTTGTAGTTATTGACTTTGAACATCACAATTCCCACTGTGATATTATGTGAAGGCTTTGATTGGCCCATCAATAAAGGCAATTATTGACTGCAATGCAAAAGAACTTGACAGTCTGATTTTGGGTTTGATTTGGGTTCACATTTTCCACACAATTAATGAGTGGGCTTGGCACTTTCGGTCCATTCTTATTAATCGACTGCCAACCTAACTATAAGGCCAAGTAACCAATTCTAATCTTGTTTACCAAAAAAAAAAAAAAAAAACCAATCTGTACTCAAAATGTCTGTTGAGTGTTTGGTTTGATCCTTTTTTTACTTTTAGGTTGCCTTCCAATTCAAATTTAACAGCTTATGAATAAATGAGCCAGATTCAGGTTGAGCACATGTTGCCCATACGACTCAAATCCACTCTATCCATTGTCTAATTAGAATGATGTTGGCATATAATTAATTAGAATGGCAATTAACTCAGAGTACATGAATTGTAGTGGAGATTTCAAATATCAGTGCATTTAATTATTTGTTTTCAAAAGGGAGAGAGAGAGAGAGAGAGAGAGAGAGAGAGAGAGAGAGAGAGAGAGATGCTTAAGGCTCTAAAATTGGCGTACATAGGAAGTATTAAAGTCTCTTATGTAGTTGTTCATTTTATGACCTTTGAGTTGGAGCTAAAGACATCTAATATATTTTAGATGGTTAACATGCCCAAACTCGCATTGTATCTGTCAGACAATAAGCCCATACAAACCTTTCCACATGTTTTATTTTTGGTCAAAAAAAAAAAAAGAAAGAAGTAGGAGGGTGAAGAGTGTCGATCAGCTGGGTCATCATACATGTTTTTTTAGTTTTTTATTTTTGCGTAAAACTCATAGGACACGTGTGGATACAATCCATGCAGCGGATTTTCAGTCAAAATGTACAATTGTGAGGACTTTCTGCATTTGGAACACGAGTGGAAAGTGGAATATGAATGTTTGCTCACGTGAATTCTACGCGTACAACGAAACGCTGATGAACAGTGACCTAGGCATTGATTGGGGCTTCACCGATTTTGGATTAAACCTTGATTATGTAGGTCTTGAAGGGCTAATCTAAACTGTTCAGATAGTTGCCCACTCTTAAAACAGTGAGGGGTCCAAGTCCAACTGTTGAAGTTTTTAGATTTTGAGATATTTTAAAAAATGTAATCAACGTTAGATCCACAAATTTGAAAATTCTATGAGCACCAAAATCCAGACCATTAGATGTGATCAAGAGGCCAAGAACAACTATGAGACTAAATTTCTTAACGTTGGGTCTTGTGGATAATGATATATTGGCCAAGACATTTCAAGCTGTTGATTTCTTAAAGCCTCTTCTCTTAAAACCATTTCTTTTGTCAAACTTGAATTTTTAAAGAAAATATGAATTGATTTTGAGCTTCAAGAAAGACTTTTTTACACTATAGAATTCTCTCATCATCGCTAATGTTTGCGGAACCTGCCCATAAGGTCCTCATAAGATCCTTTGCACTCATATACTTCATGTAGTTGTAATAATCCTTTCAAATTTGACACTGCGGTTCCCATAAATAAGATTTGAGGACATGCCATTGAAAGGAATGTGATTTTAGATGAAGGGTCCTGATTACCATGGTGTGGGCTACACAAGGAAATGAGTACTCATCCATCCATACTGTTAATTTCTTCCATCACAATTCATCCCGTGCTAAATCTAACCGTTGCTTAGCTGTTGACAGGAGTTCAATACGAGTGGCATGGTTGTTGACACGCGTCCAGGATAATGCAGTTCTTGTCACTTGCAGATTTACGTACAGCCTGATGAAAGTGGAAAATGCCAATGAGTTTCTCTCTCTCTCTCTCTCTCTCTCTCTCTCTCTCTCTCTCATGTGTCTCTCATTATCACAAGACAGCTCCATAATTAGAACCCACCAGCCGGGCACCAGCGCTCAAAAGCAAAAGCAAAAGATGGTGAATTCTTTTGCTCTATCCTTTTATTTTAATCCGTCCTAAAGTTCATGGAAGAGGCCAGACAATGACGACGACCCTATCTAGCTACTTTTTATTGTGCACATACTTTCCTAGCTAGAAAGTGACCAGCGTTTATCCAAGGGGAAAAGGACCTGAGTCTGGTGCGATCACACTTTATTTAGTCATGTTCCCCAAGTAATCACTGCCAACACGAATGTGAGAACCTACACCGCTAGCAGTGAGCCTCACAGAGGAATTAGAACTGCAGTCACTAAACATGCAGCCTTGCGTTGCAAGTTGGGATGGCAAACACGGTAAAAAAAAAACATCTTATCTTAGCGGCAAGAGTTGTCTCTTCTTACCGGTCTTCTCAAAGTTAGAGTATGGGCAGAGACACCTTTTCTCAGCTTAAGGCTGTTCGACTTCACCTAAGGTCTACTTCTCTAATCAGAGGGCTCCTCTCACATTACCCAATGTTTAATCCGCTCACCTTAGGAGTTCCTCACCTGAGAGTTGGGGACCCAACCCCCTAAAGTTTGGGTACCAAAACCTAAAAAAAGAAAAACTATTCCAAGCCCAGACATCTGGAACTTATGCTTGAATTGGAATCCTTTGAGGGAAAAATCATAGTGACTCTGTAGATCTATCAGTGTCTGCTACATCATTGTTGGTAGGTCCCATGTTAGATGGGCAGTACCCTGCATGCATGGCAAGCTGCCCGAGGTTACATAGAAGACCCTAATGAATCCACTCACAATCATTGGGTTTTGTCTGACAGGATCCAGACTCTCTTTGCTCCTATTGCTTCGGTAATGCCTTTTGGGCTCACAATTTTTGGGCTAGTCTTTTGACCTCGAAATATTTATAACACATCGGCAGTCTGTGACTACAAATCCACTCTCACCAAAGTGCTGGCAATTTGACCCGACATTTCTGTGTGTGTGTAGGTGACGAGGGTGTTGGCGCTCAGCTTACCCCAGGGATTATTCTTGGGCTAGTTTAGGGTTCGAATATTCATTTTTTTTTAGTTGCTCTCTCATGTAATAGCGGTTCGAGGAGTACCCAGGGATGACTGCTGGCCACACAGATTAGGCTAGTTTAAAATAGTTTACAATTTCTCTCACGTTAAAAAAAAAAAATACTCTTGAGTGGTTGGTGATGGTTCATGGATAGATTTTTTGTGCAATAAAACGCATGATCGCAAATATTATGTTTTATTATTTTAATCATACATGTTTGAAGTGACCTGCCTGGGTGTTGATTGGTTGGATAAGGGGTGAGTTTTCTCTGTGTGTTGTGTGTTTGGCAACCCTAGATTTACCTAGTGCATTTATGTTGAGGGTCATGCATGCACTCGAGGAATAGTCCAGTGGGCTCCAATACAATGGGATGCCCTTGTTTTTTTTTTTTCTTTACTAGAAAGACTCTATAAGATATTATTAAAAAGCGAACGAAGAATTAACAATTACATATTGCTTAATTAGGTCTGGGGACAGTGAAATACCATTAAATCACTATATCATCAACATATTGAGCATGCTTATCTATATGAGCTACTTCATTCATGTCTCTACCAACATGATGCACTTCTAACTTGTTAAAATAATTCAGCAAAACTTTGATCTCTTCGAATAAAGGACCCTGTCTTGATACATTTGAAATGAAAGACTATAATGCATTTATCGTCAATACTAAATCTCCTTCTAAAATAATATCTCTCACCTCAATGTGAAAAATGATTTGAAACACTTTCAGTTCTGCCAAGGCTTTAATGTCATCGGCACCGTCCACCCCATTTTCTATTTTGCTCATGGCCATGATTATATTACCCATCTCATCTCTAAGAATAGCATCAATACCCGCCTTTTAAATCTTGTCTAACAGTGCAATATTTACATTAAGCTTGAGTACTCCTTTTGGTGGAGGCATCCAACATAGATTTTTTTCTATTTTGAAGCACCTATTATGAGTACGAGTACATTTAAAAACCTCTATCAATGTCATTTCCTCGTCCTCAACCAGCCATAGGTCTAAAATCTCACTATTGTGAATGAAGCAATTTCTCCTATTCCATAATCCCCACGCTATGGTAAAGAAGAGTTTCAAATCAATTTTTAAAACCTTTTTAGCTGAATTCCAAGCAAACAAACCAACGCTATGCTATATTATCTAAGTAAATTCTATGCTAGGACGCTAATCCAACCACACTTAATGCACATGAGGACAAGAGAACAAAACATGCATAGCATCTTTATCTCAACCATGCAAAAGTCACATGTCAGATTGACAATAATATGACGCTTTGCAAGTTTAACCTTAGTGGGCAAAATATCCTTAGATGCTCTCTATGTAGAAGCCTTGATCTTATTTGAGATCTTCATATCCCATAAATGCAATAAAAAATTTTCTCTCTCCCCCGTGTTTGAGTTTTCACTGATGCTGTTCTTTTTCCAAACCCTCAATGCAACTACATAAGCACATTTAATGGAGAATTCCCCTGATTTTCTCTCAGCCAATACCAAGACATCACTTGGCATATAAGGACTCAAAGGAATCTTCAAAATCACCTAAGCTAAGACATCACGAACTTTTTGTATATAACACATCTTTGTGCCTTGATCAATGAGGTCACTCATCATAGCACCATCATCTAGGACCCTTCTTAGAGTAGTAACTTTATAGGTTATAAAAGTCGGGAGCCATTTGTCATCCCAAACCTTTATATTTTGGCCATCTCCCACTCTCCATTTGCACCTCTCTAGCAAAATTTTCTTTGCTTTGTAAATCCTTTCCATGCAAAAGATGAGTTGAGCTGATTGGACGAAAGAAATTTGTGGAACACATTTTGCTTTAAACACCCTATAAAATAAAGATTAATAATTATGTATAAGCCGCCGTCCTTCTTTAGCGAGAAGAGTTAAGTTAAAAGCTTCCAACTTTTGCAATCCCATACCTCCCACATCGTTGGACTCACACAATTTTTCCGATTAGTCCATTGAATCTTTCTCTTATTATTGTGCTGCCCCCACAAAACCAAGCCCTCATACTCTCCAATTCTTTGCAAATGCTAGATGCTAATGTGAAAGAGCTTATGGCATAGGTTGGGATCACTTATGTTACAGCCTTCACCAAAATGTCTCTACCAGCTTATGATAGCAACTTCTCCTTTCATCCTTGCATCTTTTTCCACACTCGTTTTTTTATTTTTGAGAAAGTTTGCTTCTTGGATCTTCCAACAAGGGAGGGTAACCCAAAATATTTCTCATGTTGTTTGACTATTTCTACTCCCCAAATTGCGTTGATCCTACCTTGGTCTGGACTAGTATTTTTTATTGAAAAATAATGAGGTTTTCTCTGTGTTTATCTTTTGACCTAAAGCTTCCTTATACATATTGAGAAGATGTTGGATATGTAAGTTCTCTCTGTTAGCCTGGTAAAATAGAAGGCTATGATCTGCAAACAACAGGTGGCTAATCCGAGGTGTTCTTCTGTAAATACTAAGGCGTGTGATTTTCCTATTTCGTTCTGCATGTCTGCATAGGGATATAAGCCCTTTTGCAGACAAAAAAAGCAGATATGGAGAGAGGGGGTCAGCATGCCTCAACCCCCAAGATGGGATAATTGGACCTTTTCATACACTATTAATCAAAATAGAATAAGAAACAGAAGGAATGCACTCCATAATCAAAGAAACCCATCTCTAATGAAAGCCTAGCCTCAACATCACCTTTTCAATGAAATCCCATTCCACCATGTCATAAGGTTTGCTCGTATCAAGTTTTATAGATATCAAACCCTCCTTTTCCCTTTTTTTTTTTTCTGCTTCAACAAATTAATAGCTTTATACGCTACCAACACATTATCACTGATTAACCTCCGCGGAATGAAGGCACTTTGACTCTCAGAAATAATATGAGGCAAGACATAATTAAGGTGATTGGCTAGCAACTTTGAAATTAATTTATACACAATATTACACAAACTTATAGGACGGAGATTAGAGATTTTTTTCAAAATTTTAATTTTTGGGAGCATACCGTCTTGTCCTGGGGCTTTCTTGAGGACATGTGGTGCATTTGCTCTAAAGCAAAAGTCACCTCCTCAGGCATGAAGTCTTGAGGCAAGCGATCATTCTTCTCCTTAGTTATAGGCCTATTAACAGTGCCAAGAAGGGCCTCACAACTTGATGGACCAGGTAATGAAAAATGTCTGAAAAATAGTATGCAATCTCTTCCATCTTTTCATGTTCACACCAAACACCATCTAACCTTCCGATGCCAACTATATTATTTCTCTGTTTTCTTTGTGAGGCTTTTGAATGGAAAATTTTGGTTTTTTGGTCTCCTTCTGCTAATCACAAGGACTTTGAGTGTTGCCTCCACATTATTTCTTCCTTTTTCAAAAACTCATTTATCTCTTGTTTTACCCTTTTTATTTCTGCATTGTCATCTCATCCTATGCCGCTTCATTAAGCAATTGTAACTCCCTTCTCCTCTTCAAATTCTCTTGAACATTACGAACCTAAGCACATTGACCCTAATCTTCAGCAATGATTGCCTCACATTCCTTATTTCTAATTCACATTGCCTCAAACCTAAGGATTTTAGGTCTTCTTCCAACATTCCGTTGCCTTACACATCTTTAAATTCAAATTACGACTATAAGCAAACATGATACATCTAATTGAGGACCATGATATTACAACAAGAAGCATAAATTAGAACGGTTTTGAATTGTATTAATGATAGACACCACCTATGAATTTAAAATAATGGACAACCTCAAGAATCGCAGAAGATTCTCCATCCTTGCATGCACTCTTCTCATCATGCCATCACAGATATGATCACAATATAAATTGACCGGTTTAATTAAAAAACGTTCTTTAAGAATAACATGCAATTTTCAAAATATCACCAATGGCAAAAAATTGTGAGAAAATCTCATTATAAAAGAAAATTCTAAAAAAAAAAGGACAGCGTAAATTCTCCTTTCTACTATTGGAATTCTAAAATTCTAAAAACTACTTTAAAAAAAAGCGTAAAAAGTAATTAGGGGACAACTATCATATCATTGTCTTTGAATTTCCAATTATACAAATTCCAAAAAGAAATCCTGGTAAAAAAAAAGGGGCCGTTGAAATCAATCCTGCAGATTGTTAATGGAGAAAGACAAATCCCTCAGCACCAGTATACCACATTAAGAGACCCCAGATTCATGCTATCAAAATAAGTCAGAAGGGATTGAAAAGGTCTGTCAGGTGGGACATCGAGAAATGATAGCCACACTCCCCATCTCACAACTCATCTTACAACTATCCTATGTGGCATGTCTAACTAATTTGTTTTGCTTTTAACATTGTAGAGATAAGAGAAAGGGAAACTGCCACATAGGACAGTTGTGAGATGAGTTGTGAGATGGGGAGTCTGGCTAGCATTTCTTGTAGGACATCAGGCGGGCACTTGACCTCCTACTTTGTTTGCGAATGGGAAGGAAAAATCAAAAAAGGTCACTCTTCTGCAAACTCTTTGCTTCCCGCACACGCTTCTTCTCCACTTTCCTTTTACTCTACTTCACCTTTTCTGTTTCACACGTACACACCCTCTCTTTTCTCCAGACACATACAAAGCTTTAGGCGACGCCAAATCCTTACTTCGTCCCTTTCCGAAATCATCATCATTCAAAAACAAGAAGGAAACTACAAAAAGAAGAAGTTGGGTTTCTTTTCATGCTCCAAAAACTTAAGATATTCTACTGTGCACAACAATAACAATGAAACCTAATCAAGTACTTTTCTATACATTCTTTAAACTAATTATCAATAAGGACCAAAAAGGTTTTGCTATGCAGTTCTTTTTTTTTCAAAAAAAAAATCTTCAGCGTGCAGGAGACTGATGATGGGAGGAAGGGCTGTACAGGTGGTGAGATCTGGGTGCCACTGCAAGTGGGCTAGTGCTAGGATGTTGCTGCCTGCCACTGCTAATCCTTGCACAGGACGGGCACATGGTCAGGGTTGCAGCTGGGACGTGCATGTACAAGGGTGATGCCAACTTAAGAGCCTTTAATTCGTGAACCTCTTTTTGCAGCCTTCTGTTCTCTTCTTTTAGAGTTTGACAACACCTTTTCAAGTACTCACATTCGACTTCGGTTTGTTTGATCTTAGTCCTGTTACAACAAAACAATTTCAACCACAGATTGATTAGAACAGGATGATAGCCAATCCTAGCCGTTGGCAGCTTGGCATGCCATCGTGCCAAATATTTTGTATAAAATTATATCATATCAAATAAGAAGAGATGATGTTGCAATAGACATTCGTTCTGAAAAGTTTTGTACCTCGCTCTTCTGTTCTGGAACCACACTTCCACTTGCCGGGGTCGTAGATTTAACTGTGCTGCCAAGACTTTCTTTTGTTTCTGATTGCAATCGGAAAGAATTAGCCAAGAAAATGAAAACGACACATGGAAATCACAATAGATGATTATACTGGAAAATTATTCTGATTTTCCATGCTGTTCACTGTTTTGTTGTCTAGTCTATGCTACTTCCCTGCTCAAAATAGATGATTATATCCTCGGATTTTGATTTCCTATGAATAGGAGGGTAAAAATTCTCTCCCCCAGGCAAAGAAGTGCACGGGCTTGGATTCTCTAGTTTCACAAACAAGTACTAATGGGTGTTTTTATCTATGGATCAGCTCTTTCTAGAGATTCTATTCATGATTTCATGGATTTAAACAAAATAAATGAAAGTATATTGAAGGATGCAATTAATCTTCAAGTTAAGTTAAAAGGCATACCGGATTAAGAGTGCTGTGCTCCTTAAAATTATCTTCTAAGAAAGCAGACTGCTCCTTAGTGAGCCTAAGCTTCTTCTTAGCGTTACGCTCATCATCTTTATTACTTACCCGCAACGAAAGCCTCTCCACCTCAAAATCATCCCTTTCTCTTTTGATGCTTGTGATGTCGTGGCTGGGATTAGAGAACGTCGAAACCGTGCTTTGAGAAGAAGATTGGTGAACCACTTGCACTTGTTCCCCTGTCTTGTTCTCAATAATCTTTTTCGGCATGAGACTCAATGTTAAAGACGTCTCTAGGCACTCCATCGGTGACAATTGGTTGAATTCAAAGCATAATAGATTCTGCTGTGGGTGTTGTTTCGACTGCAAGCGTTTTTCGTCTATCCCATGAAAATTCAATCCAAGAACAAGGCCACTGTTACAGATATCCTCAGTACCCATCTTTCTTTTGCACAAGAGTTCTCAGAAGATGGGAATGGACGTACTGTAATCGAGGTATGATAGGGGAAATGAAATCTTGGATTCAAAATGATGAGGATTTAGAATAGAACTACACCTAGGTTGACTATAAGAAGAGCCTAGCTTGAACTAAAGTGAGAAAAGAAAATGTAGAAAGTAATGTCCCCTTACCAAATCTCATCTATTTATAAGATAACATGACTATGACAAGGCGGATGAAGACGTGGATTCACATGAAAAGTGGGGTTCAAAAAAGACTTGTCAACAGCAAGTGCATTCATTATTCATCTCTTTTCACGGCCACCCACGTATGTATTTTGTTATATTCTTTCTAGTACTAAAGAAACTTTCATGCGTTTTCATTGGCCTTGATTAGATATGGTAGCATATATAACAGTGTTTGGTCTTAAAAGACAAAGGGGGGAATCGATTGGAGGGCCATCCATGGGTTGCCAAATGCCCACCTTGTTGCAGACCACAGAATCAACGAAATTCGCCCATTCCATTATGCCTTGTAGGACTCGGCAGTTGCCACGTGTAAAGCACGTCAAATTTGCCGATCCACCAATAAAGATCTTAGACAGAAATCATGGAGCCATTAACATCTTGGATCGGATTACAGAAATCATGGAGCGTTATCTTTTCCCATTTCAATTTGATTTCAATCAAAGATTTTGAGTCACATGTACTACCATATATGTTGTTAACATGGCAGCAATGATGCTACAAGATAAATACAGAAATACAGACATTCTCTCCGATTCATGTATGGTGGAAACAGAACCCGGTCGAAGATATTCATCCTGTTGTACCACACATGGATTCCTGCTTCCTACACTAATGCGTTGTTTTCTACTGCCGGGTTTTACGAGTCATTGATTAGGAAAGAAAAATATGTTCACAAGCAAATATTCAACCTCCGGTAAATTTATATATACAAGAATGGAGGCCTCTAAAGGGTGCCACATCAATATCCTTATTATTATTTTTTTCTAGAGCACTATGTTGAAAAATTATATGTGGCACCAAGAAATCACTAATTTCCCTTAAATCTCTCTCCCCTCTACCACTGTGCCTAAAATCTCTCACTCTTCCACCATTTATGCACCCATTTTTCATCACATTAAACTCACTCCCATTGTAAATTATTTCTTAAAATCTCTCCTTCTACCACTATCCTTAAAATCTCTTCCCCATCCACGTTTTTTTACACCAATTTAATTAGAGCCCATTTTAAATTAGAAGATTTCCCTTTCATTTGTAAATCTCTTCCTTAATATGCTTACAATACATCAATCTTTGCCTACAATATCTTTTCACCAAAATGACCGAGTAAGAATTTCCATTTATATTTCCATTATGGTTTTTCTATATCTTTCTCATATGAAATAATCAATTTAAATACTCTTCCTAATATAGAATAAAGATTAGAATAAAGGAGTTGAGATCCACTCATCTCTCCTCCATCTATGGCTGGAGATCCACTCATCTCTCCTCCATCTATGGCCGTTGCATAGTATTATGCTCTCTCTTTGACTAAGGGTTCAAACTACCAATTTTTCATTTGCTAATTTGAAACCCTACCCTTTTTTTGTCTATAGCTTTGATGAGAGCATCACTTAATTGTTATTATTATAATTATGGCTCTGGTTGCACTTTGGATGTCCTTGCCGGTAAAATTTTTTGTTTCTACTAGATATTGTTGAACTTCCTATTTCTTTATCTCCTCTTTGACGACGGCTGCTGTATTTAATTAAACCATCTCCCATTCTCTCTTATAATAACAAAGAAGAAGAAAAGTGAAATTTATAATTACCCAACCATAAAAATAAATTTAAATGAAAGGCAAGCGACCCCCGTCTCAATTTCCATACTTTTTTCAAACCTTTATTTTTCTAATATTTTCTCTTTTGTTAATCTCAAACATGTACTTTTCTAATCTTCCATGACCGCATATGTATATTTTTCTAATATTCTATATTCTCTATTATCTAATCAAGGTCATGGCGGTTTTGATGCAGATCTAAGGCAGTCTAAAAACAGTCATCAGATGAAGTATATGTAGGTATATGTATGATTCTCTTTGACTATCTCAAACCTATGTTTCCCTAATCTTCTCTCTTACTCATTTTCTCTCATTAAAATCCTATCAAAGAAAGGAAGACTCTAATCAGGTATTACTTCTTTAAATCAACAATTTTGCTTATTTTTCTCTTTTAAAATTTTGTTTTATGTTGGATTATTTTTTTCTTTTTGTATGATATGAGATTTTGTTTTGTTCCTACATATATGTGGTAATATTTTTTTTTATTACGTGGGTGATTACCTATGACATTGGATTGGAAGAGTTCTTCTAACAGATAAAAAGTTGTGAGCAGTGGCAAAAGTGATTTTCAATATCTAATATTGGAAGTCATTGATGAAATGAAGTATAGTTCTTGTACAAGTGCTTATATTTTTTCTTCTTTTTTTTTTTTTGGTTTATTTTGTTAGTGTCATTGTAAGAATGCGTTGTCAATTATGTGACCCAAGTCTAGTCTTGCTCTAAGGAAGATCAAGTTTCGTCAGTGAAGATCAAGTTAGATCAAGGAAGCTCAAGGTAGATCAAGTAAGTCCAAGGAAGATCAATCAAGAAGATCATCTATGAGTGCCAAGGGATAAGGTAACATTGCCCTTATTTGCTATAGAAATTATATAGGAAAAAGGGTTTCTAAACACTCTAACTTTATTCTATGGCTTGAACCACAGCTAAGCCGTAGATCCTACGGCTCACTCTCCAGAGAGTTTATTTTGAGTCATTTTGTTATTCGGCTGACCCTACGGCTGCACCGAAAAAGGGATACGGCTAAGCCGTAGTATGTTTCACGGCTAAGCCATAAAATCTACGGGCCACAATCCAGAGAGTGCTCTTGGCTATATAATGTCTACGGTTGACCTTGCGGCCAAGCCGAAAGGCCTTCACGGCTAAGCCGTAGTGTGATTCACGGCTAAGCTGTAAAGTTTACTGGCCACTTTCCAGAAAGCAGTTTTGGGAGATTTCAGCTTAAGGCTGACCCACGGCTAGGCCGAAAGGTGCTCACGGCTAAGTCGTATAAGGATTTACGGCTAAGCCGTAAGCTTAACTGTAAGAAGAAATATTGTTGAATCTAGTCAAACTAGCCGTTGGATGTTGTCAGAGCATACGGCTAAGCCGTAGGCCTTTTTGTTCTTAGCCGTAGATCTATCCGTTGGAGCTTATCTGTATTTAAAGAGGACCTCTCCTTTGCTCCAAACACTGACTTTATTACTGAGAAAATCACCAATATAGCTGAGCCTTTGCACCTCCAGTAAAACCATTTTTAAAGCTCCCAAAACCACCTACTCTTCAACACTTAAAGTGCAATTATTGTTCCAAGAAGAGTAGTTGGTCATTTAGGAAAGGCTTCATTAAATCTGAGAGAATATCTTAACCTTCCAAACCCTCTTAGAACCTCTTCCCTTGGCTGAGCACTCATCTGAAGATCTTCATCACCAAGGAGCAAGAACAAGAGGTAAAAAGCTTGGAGGTAATCTTTCAAGCATCAAGAGCACCACTCAAAACTAAGGTATACAATTCCTTGTTTAGGTGTTCTTTAATATTTCAATTCTCTTTGCTGTATTTGGTGGAAGATAAACCACCGCATCAAAAATTGTTGTAGTTGGTGGACTAGATCAATAATCAACCACCTGATCAAAAATCCAGTTGGTGGAAGACAAACCACCGAATCAAAAAATTGTTGCTAGAGGTGTGTGTAATGTAAGTACCTCATACTTAGTGGAACCAAGAGAGATTGATCTTGAGAGTGGATGTAGGTCTAGGACCGAACCACTATAAATTACTGTGTTGATTGCTTGTTATGTGTGGTGGTTGCCTTATATTCTTTTTACTTGTGTTGATCATCTTTTTAAGCTATATTCCTTATTCTAATTGCATTTCTATACACTGTTAGCACACACAACTCTGAGCATCTTTCTTAATCTTCTTGGGGACTCTCAATCTTAATTAATCCTTCAGATTGCACACTAATAAAACCTCGTTTTTGGAAAGAAATTTTTAATAGTCCTATTCACCCCCTTTAGGATTTGGTGAGATCTAGCTATTGCAGTTTCATATTTCTCTTTGTCAACTACGCCAAGTGCTCCTTCTACAAACGGTTCTTTTTTAAAGTCTTGTAGCTATTCTTTTTTTTTTTTCAAAGATTTGGAATTCTTTTTTCCATGTGTCGATCTACTTCTTAATTTGTTTTGTTTTTCTTCTTTTTATTTCCATATTTTTGACCTCTAAAATAAACAAGTAATCATGCATCCATTCACACTCATAATATTTTAAAATGATCTTTTTCCTAATTTATAGATTTTTAAGTTATCAGAATGTTTTAATGAATTCTTAGAACTAACAATATTTCTTACAAAAAAAGTTTTTTCTTCATTGGAATTCTTTTTCTGAAAGCAATTGTAATATGGGCTTCTCTTATTATCATTATTAAATCTATTTTTTTATGCTCAACTTTGTGTATTTGATCTTCATTAAATGACTTTGAAGAATGATTACCAAATTACTTCTTCAACTCTTTATTTAATACCAACTGCATTTATTAATCTTTTGTATCAAGTAAATTAAATTAAAATGTTCTTTAATAAAGTATCATTGTAGATTTTAAATTATGTGCAAATTATGATGTACCCATTGTCGCTATAAATATCATTTTGAGATATAATTGATTTTATATTGCCAGAGCTTAGCACAGGCGTTGTTGCTAGTAGTGAATTATGAGAAAATGAAACAACATGACAATAGGAACGGGCTTGATCCGTGGGTGACAATGGTAAAGAAATACATGAACAGCAAATTTCAAAGATTTTGGAACATATTTTGACACTAGCCTAAGTGAACATATTCCAATGGAGGAACCATCTATGTTTGAGGCCCCTTTCCATATGTAAATTATGCACATACGTATTATTTATGCATGGATACATTTGTTTGAGCTTAAATGAAGAATGTAAATGACATTTAAATGAGATTATTTTTATATAAAAATCTATGCTCTAAAGAGGGGTGAAAGTATTACCACGGATGAAAATATCGGCCGATACGTACCGGTATCGGCCGATACCAAACCGATATTTGGCTGGAAATCGGTATCGATATCACCCAGCCAAAATATCTCCAAAATATTCGGATATATCGGCCGATATTTTGAAATATCGGCCAAATTGAAATATCGGCCGATTTATAGGCCAATATTTTGAAAATATCCATCATATATAACTATTTATTTATTTTCAAAATTTTTAAAAATTTAAAATTAAAATAGGATATTTTGAGGATTTCACCACAAACTTGTTTTTTTAAGTAAGTATGATTATTGCATACTTCATGTATGATAACTTCTTATTATTTTTTCATGTAATTATTTTTATATTCTCAAATTTATTTTCGGATTTTTTAATAATCTAATATTAAAATTAGATTTTTGAGGATTTCATCACTAATTTATTTTTTAAAATAAGCATAATCATTATATGCTTCATGTTTGATAATTTTTTTCATTGTTCCTTTATGTAATTTGTTTTATATTTTAAAATTATTTTTCATATTTTCTAATAATTTAATATTAAACTATTATATATTTAGGTTTTCACTATAAATGTCATTTCTTAATTTTATATAATCATTGTATAGTTCATATATACTAATTTTTTACGGTTGTTTTATCATTTATGTGATTATGTCAATATTTTTTGTATTTGTGAATTTATTGTTGGATTATTAAAACATGATATTAGAAAAAAAATTAATGCATCATTTAAATGTGCCATTTTGAGATTTCAAATGCCAAAATGATTTGTCTTAGCTTCTATTAATTTTTTGAGCTTAGCTTATAGGTAAGGCCAATTGGCAAAATGTCCTAAAGATAATTCATAAGTTATAATTATTGTTCTTACAAAAAAAAAAATTACAATTTCAGATAGGATAGTGATACAGGATATCATAATTTAGGGGGACCGATATTTTGATTTATACTTATTAATAATAAAAAAAACATTATTTTCCAGCCTTTTCTAATATTTTAGATTTTTTGGATATTTTTTCAAAATTTTTTGGATTAAAAAAAATTCAGATTTGACCGCGACGGACAGTGAACCGCGACTGATACTGATACCGTATCAGTTTTTTGGACCAACTGATACCGCGACCGATACCACGATTTTCATCTATGAGTATTACACAATCTTCTTGCAAGAAAAATGCTAGTACAATGTGGAGTGTGATAGACAGCAATATCAAATTTCGGATCATTTTTATTTTTGTTTTTATTTTTCACAATACCTATAGATTCAAACCATTTAAAAAATTTTGACCTAAACCCTAAAAAGTTTAGCATTTTGTCAAAAATACTCATTTTCTTTTATATGTGATCCAAAATGGTTCAAATCACTTGCTCATGTGAGAATCATGCTCCAAGACAACCATAGCATTGTGTTTTACATATAAATATAAAGATCTTTAATGTAATCATTTATGCAAATTTGGCATATATAAATCCTATTTTCACATCGAATGTATAAAAGACAAAAGTCCTCTCAAGTATTTTCTTTACATGTTCAATTAGGACAGAAGTTTGAGCAGTCCACAATCCATAATTATAATTGCTAATCCAGCCAAGCAAACAGGTTTGTTCTTCGTTTATCCACACTTAGTGAACATCTCCAAGAGAGTAGGATGCTCTACGTCATCTACATTTCGAAGCACTTAAGGCGGTCATTATCACATACGGATTATTAGCCCATTAGATGAAAAGGGCTTTGAGATCTTTTCCCAATTCACAATCTATGCCATATCTGGCTTTTCATTTTTTTAATGTATCTGGAGGCACTTTAACATAGGCAGCAGTGTCCTCGCGGGGCCCCCCACAAGCTCTGCTACTTTTATGTTAAGGCTGCTTAGCAGATGAAATGTGCCGCCCACAAACTTTGTAAGTGCCACATATTTTATGTTTGTCCTATCGTCCTATTTCTTTTTTTATTTTTTTTATTCTTGGTTTTCACCTCATCCTCAATAGAGGATGGAATTATTATTATTATTTTTTTATCATCTTTGTCTTTTCGTCAAAGTATGGTTGAAAGATAGACGTTTGCAAACTGGAAATTCAAATCAAAATGGAAAGTTCCTAATCCTCTTGATGGGTTCCCTCAGATAAATCAAACTTAATAAAAAAATGATAAAATTATGCATCACAACCAAATCAAAACTACAATAACGAGTAATGATGGTCACAACTGCAACATTAACTACACAAGTGGAGGTTCTTCTGGCGTCACCACTCCTCTCGCTTTCACCACCAGCGGGTTAGGCAGCACTTGTGACCAGTGCCCACCCGGAGCATTGACATGGGCTCTTGGGAAGATAGCACGTGTCAGGGGATAACGGTAGTGATAGTATGAAAAAGTTGAGGCTGGAAAGTAGGTGGGTCCCGCATATGATTCGTCACCCTTTTTAGAGAATCAGAGAGGGTCCTCTCTCAGGCAGGAGGATTCATAGAGAAGTTCACGGGCCACTTCCCTGAGTTAAATGCAGCTCAAAATATATGGATTAAGTAAGTACGTGGTTTCCATCTAAGATTTTACTGCAGCACAAAATCCATAGTTAAAAAGAAAAAAAAGAATAAAGAAGTGTTTAGTGAAAGTCCATTTATTTTATAATAACCAATTCGAAAACGAACTCAGCTAGAAAGAGAATTAAATAAAATATGTAGGTAATTCTATGAGAGAGGAAGACATGGAAGACATCTATTTTGAACTACATAAATTTTAAATTTTAGCTGCAGGTAGCAGCAGCCTTCAGAATTAAAGATTTCAACAGAGAGATTTAAGAGTAATCGTTTACGTGTCGTGTCGATGGAGCCCAGCCGATCATGTTGGTACTTCATGTTGCCCGGTTGAACTTTACCGCTTTTGCAAGCCAACCATCCTACTCAAAATTAAAGACACCCCCGGCTCGGCCCGATTTCCTATGCGAGTATAGCAAGGGAGATGTGACCCCTGGCTTGATCACCTCAGTTCTAGACTACTAATGTGTAGGTCCTCATGTAGAAAGTTTCCAAATAAACTTCCATGGTAAAACATCTCAGCTGGGGCCTGGGGTTGTCAATAGACTTATGTCGCCCACTCCTGGCCACAAATGCAAATCAGCAACCAAAAAAAAAAAAAAAAAACTTATCCAACAAACACTACCAACAAGCAAGAGCAAAATAACATCATAACAGTCCAACATTACAATCATCATCCATCACCATTGTGAGAAAATTTCTCCTCTTTCCTCAATTTTTTTTTCTCTACGTCACTCTCTTTCTTACGTGAGTAGTGAAGTGTCTGTAAGTTTGCACGTAATAGTTACGGCCTATTCCTTTGCTAGAATTATTCATATATGAGAAATTTTGAAATTCACAAATATAGTAAAATTTCTGAATACTCCCTTGGATTTGAGCATTCATAAATTCCAACAAAAGATGAAGTACATTAAATTTTGAAGTTCTCAGGGCTATTTAAAACCTTTTAAGTAGGTATAATTCAAAAATACTTACAAAAAATTAAGAAATTTGAAAATGCTAAAAGACAAGATATCTTGTTATGTCTCAAATACCCCAATTATCAAAATTCTTGGCAGGAATTTTTGTAAAAGAACATGCCTTTAGTGTGAGCGTAGTCGCGACATGTCTACTATTATGAAACATACAGATGGGGACAGTCTGAGCTACCTAACATGGATGTATGAAGTACCAAGGAGAGAAATAAAATTGAACATAAAAGATATAAAAAGCACATGTGCCATGTATTAACGGATAAAAAAATCAGCAAATTAGGAAAAGGTGATGATCAGTAAAGACCTTAAATATAGTAGTAAGAAAAGATTAACTAAGGTAAAAAGAACAAGGCTTTGAATAGGGTTTAATAAAAAAAAAAAATAGCTCGTATAAGCTGACTCTAGAAAGATAGGATAAAACTTCGATGACAATAAGAATGATGTCTGGACAAAGTAAAAAAAAATACAAACTGAAAGGCATACCAAAAGATCCAAACCTGCTGATGTACTAAAAATTTCTAATACCGAAATCTAGACAAACTTTTTTTTTAGAATACAATGTTTAAAGTATTCAAAGATGCCTGCTAAATACATTAGGCATGCATGATGAACATGGTTCATAGATATAGGTTCCGATCCTATACCATTGAAACCGATACCATTGCAATGGTATAATGGTTCAACGCAGAATTTCTAACTGATTTGCACTTTATTAAAAAAATAAAAATTAAGGCATTTGTAATAAAAAAAAAAGATCCACTCAATGTTTTTAGGGTGTCTGAGATGTAAATAAAATCCCACGTAATAATGTGAGAAATAGAGGTTTAAACGAGATTATCATCAAATCATTCCAAAAAAAAATGGAGATTATCATTAACGATCAGCTCCAAAGCCAATATAAAATTGGCAATGAGTCAGCTTAGGCCAAGCATTTGAAATATGATTATGAATTCAGAAGTTACTTAAAACAGCATTATGCTCTAATCTGAATACGAGCACCTGGTCTAGCTTGCATGTTTTTAATTGTTTCGCACCATTACCAATTATTAGGCTGACCTAGAGAGAGGGAAAAAAGACCATCATGAATTCCTGAAGGATCATAAAAATAGTTAAGCATAGAAAACATAATGATGAAGGCAAAATTCATAATTGGCTAGCCCAATGGGCCTAAGTCCAATAAGGTCCAGCACTGAATATTAGTGGTTATTATTAGTATGAGTCTTATATTTTTATAATGAAAATTAGTATTATGATTGAATTAGAACTTTTAATTAGATTTGTTTCCAAAAATAGAATAGAGTATGAGTCTACATAAGGATAGTAATTCCTTCTTATGAGACAGAACATTGATATTGAATAAGAATTTGAATTCTTTCTTAGTTGAAAGTTGATTTGTTGTTTTCGGTGAGGCACCTAGACATCTTATCCTTAAGCCTTTTGACTTGGAGATTAGCCCGTTGACTATTTTTCTTCCTTGCGTTGCTTCAATTGATATCAGAGAAAAAGAAGGAAGGGATCTGAGTTGGACAACATACCTGTGTCATTACCAAGCACCACTGCCTGCCATACCGCGTGCCACAGCCACGATCCACTCTCGCCTCCTTTGCCTTCGTCATTTCTTCTCCTTCGTCGTAGCAAGCATCGTCCTCTGCCTTCATCGCAACATCTTCCTCCTCTTCGTCGCAACAGCGCTCCTTTTCCCTTCCTCTCCTCCGTCTCCAGCCCCCTCCCCATCCTCCTGCAACCCTTTCTTTCTTGTCGTTTCCTTTCCCTTCATTTTCTTTCTTTTGTTTCCAATAGGCAAAGAAAAAAGGCAAGGCCAGACGTGCGACAACCCTAACTTGAGCCAGCGTCAAATCAAGTTTCAATTGGACCACAAGGTCAGGTCCCACTTGACCCGAGTCTAATTTAATCCCATATCTAATTGGTCTCAAGTTTGGGTCTAACCCAACCCAAGACTAGATCCATAATAACCAAAAAGAAAAAAAAATTGAGCAAGAAAAAATACATACAAGTGGGCCTAGCTACCAAGGAGCCAAGCACAACCAAAGCACATATTTTATGATTGATTAATCTCATCCATTGCTTTCCAAAGGGTTGATATTTTGGCTATCTAAGCTCAGATTCATGATCCGTCTTTCCGTGCATATTTCTGTTGATCAAGCTATTAAGTCAGTCTATTTTTGAAAATTTTTGTGTTCTTACATTAAGGTCAACATATAAATCTTTGAACTATCTGATGATTTTCAAAGAATGTTGTATGAATATAAATATGGAAATTGATTTTCTGCAAATATGGTCTACTTTGAACAATTTCTTAATCTCAGGCAGGCAGATTTGACAATTTATAAATATTTAAATCAATTTTCAAAACTATACCAAGTTTGTGACTTGAAACAGAATGAGTTATTTAATTTGACTCGCTTTATCAGAGATTTAAGGCCAGACATTCTTAAGAAGATGAAACCATGTAACAATATTAACAAAGCATACAAGGAAGTTCTTCATGTAAAGCACATGCTTCGACGGTTCCACCAGTAACAAGTTAAGTCTCAAAAAAAGCATTCTCAACAACACACAACCTCTTCATTTACCTTATCACCATCAATTGGAGAGTTAAAAAATGAACATTAAGAAGAAACAAATTTCCATGGTGATGTTGAAATGCTTCTTCAAGGAAAGAATGATTTTATAACAACTTCAAGTGAGAAACAAGAAGTAAAGCAAGATAACATACAAGCAGACATTAATCATCCAATGGCTCTAATTGCCACATCGGAAAACAAATCAATTGTCCAGTGGTTTTGCAAGAAAATGTGTCCACATTGATTGAAATGCGCCACATTGATTTAATCTTCAGAGATCAATTAATGCCAATCAACGATTATGCTATATTATTACAGAATCTACAATTAACGCATCTAATGGTCAGAACACACCGTTAAAATACAAGCAGTCATCAAAAGACGCAACGCCTCCAACCTACTTCTGAGTGGGATAGAAGATTCACTCCTGCTTTTAAAGTATATTATCAACATGACACTCAACCAGCGGCACGAAAGTTTATTCAAATTATTTAACCCAAGTGGGCATTTTCCAAACTCGATGACAAGTTTTCCTTTAGGAGAGGAAGAACTGATGCATGCTAAATCTATGATTGGCCAGCCCATTGGGCCTAAGTCCAATAAGTTCCAACAGTGAAGATTAGTGGTTATTGTTAGTAGGAGTCTTATATTTTTATAATGAAAATTAGTATTATGATTGAGTTAGAACTTTTAATTAGGATTATTTCCAAGAATAGAATAGGGTATGAGTTAATATAATTATTGTAATCCCTTTTTATGAGACAGAACATTGATATTGAATAAGAATTTCAGTTCTTTTTTAGTTGAGAGTTGATTTGTCGTTTTTGGTGAGGCACCTAGACATCCTATCCTTAAGCCTTTTGGCTTGGAGATTAGCTCATTGGCTATTCTTCTTTCCTGCGTTACTTTATATAAACTTGAATGATTTTTCCTACCTTATTATTAGGAACTTTCATCATAAAATGCTCGATTCCAACTTGTCAAGCAGTAGAGCTTCAACCAGTAACTGTTCCAGAACTCCCCGCTTTAGCCTGCATCATTTATATCGCATTAGAATTCATTAAAATATTACACAAACCATAATCGATATCAGCAAGAACATCATTAATTAATTGTTTAGCCTTGCCATGTCTTTGGTTACTTGAATCTTGGCTCCAGATTGAAGTTGAAGATATTTAATAGTCACTCTGCTCTTCTCAATAATAACACCAACCTGCACAAGAAACATCCAAATTCATGTATTCAAAATACTGCTATTGGCATACACATACAGATTGTGGGGAGAGGCTTTCATAAATTTAAGTAACTACCTTTCCATTTGGAATATTAATTTTCTTGCTTGAACTCAAGCCATATGCAACACTAATCTGAACGGTGTGCTTTCTAAGGAGTAGTAAGCGATAGTAAAGTTTTCCTATACTGTTGCTAAAGTAATATCATGTGCATATCTTTTATCTTTTATTTTCAAAGAAAACATAAAAGATTAAAAAATTAAAAATGAGGGAACAAGAAATGCATACTGTATGCCATGCAGTTATAACTTAGATTGAACTAAATGATCAGAAAAGTTGGATTTTGTGTTGAGAATTCCATTCTGTGAGACCCGTTGATTGTAGCTTATTTGTACTGCCCAGTCCATTCCATTATTGTTGGACTGTCATGTGTATGGCTCCGGTGATATCCTCTTATTATATATCTCTGAGGAAAAGAATAAATTTTATGATGAGTTTGTTACATGGCTTACCTGATATTCTTTGTACATGATCATCTCCTTCCAAAGATCCAACACATATAGGAATCCATGTAGATCAAAGCGTACAACATCTCCTGTGTGCAACCAACCTACCAACCTTCTTTGTCAACTGTCGATAATGTGGCATCCAAATCATTCAAGTATCTTGCAAGGTTTCAACATAAATACTGATATTAGGCAATTAAGAAAATAAAAAGAGTAGACACGAACTGGTGTTTGAACTATCATCCCAATTCATGTTTACAAAGTAGTTTTCATTATGGTTGGAATCCTTTACACATAAAAAATTGAGTTTCTAGGGAATAAAGAATTTGATATCAAGTCCGTATAAAGATACTGAAAGACCATTGTAGGGTACTACTGCTAAAGGCATTTAGTAAATTCTATCACTGCAGAAGTGGTGAATATTTCATACTGACTAGTGATTGCAGAAGTTTCAGCTTCTTAGCTGTGCTATGTAGTTTCTACCGTTCAGGATGCCAGGTCTGTGTATCCATAACTCCCTCCTTTCTCCAGGTGCCATACAGTACTGGCTGGTTTAAAAATCTACGATGTTAGCTTCCATATTAGGGTCTAGTAGTCTTCGATGTTTTAAAATCTACGATGTTGGTTATAAGAAGATACAGATAAACTCAATTTAAGATCATCATAAGAAACAAATATTAACCATTTTTTCAGAGGATTCAAACTAAATTTTGTCTGCTAATCCAGATCATACGATCATTATCCTCAGTGACATACAATTAATTCAGTATCTCCATGTTTATAAGAAGGGCGGCTTGGCCCAACAGTAAAGGCTTACCGGTAGCATCCTGGAGGATACGGGTTCAAGTCACGGAAAAGCCTCTTCAAAATGAAGGTAAGGTTGTGTACATCTTGCTCTCCCCAGACCCCGCTATGCGGAAGCCTCGTGCATTGGGCCGCCCTTTTTTTTTTTTTTTAATCTCCATGTTTATAAGACAAGAAAAAGGAGAGCACAGAGTTGAATAGGATATAGTCCATTGATTTTACAAAGAAGGCATGTTTACCTCAGATTCCGTGTTCGGTGGAGCTACCAAATCAGATTACCCAAAGGGGCAGCTCAAAAGGACTTGCTTGTGCAACAAAAGGATTCTACACAATACAAATTTCTGTTTTCACAGGAGAAATTCTTCATTCCTATCCCTCCCCTGGGAAAGTCTACTGTGGAAAATCAGTTCATGTTTCCCTATTTTGTGAGGAAAATGTGCGACACCAAACAACAAAACAAAGCACTGCATGGAAAATCAAAAGTACTTTCCTTTCTATTGCAGAATTCTCTCTCGTTACACGGGTGGCACCCTTTATGTTCTTGTTTCAGTTCCCACCAAAAAGAACCCATTTTAGACAAAGATGGAATGTGTACAAATCTGCAGTCCCAATAGTTTGGAAGACCATAAACTTTTCCTTTTTATATATTGATCAGCAATCATATCAAGATGTTCTAATTACACAAATCAGTCGCAGCACCAATATATATATATATATATCCACAGAGGACTATAATTTGATCTTCAAAATAAATGGCCCTGTATTTTCCAGACTCAAAAGTATGTCCAACACAGCCCCTATGATAAAAGATCTCGCTTGATTTTATCGTCACATTTTAATTAATTAACCAAAAACCTACTATTAACTATAAAATAAATCCACAAACAGAACTAGGTCAATATCCCATCACCAATTCTGGACAATGAAGAGTAGGTAGGGTTACTACCTCTGAATTTAAGTAGACTCAGTTTGCTCATAAACTTCATTACAGGAGACATGAGCCAACACAAGGCAACCAGTTCACTATAAAATGCTCACATAGCGTCAATAATAGAGCACTGAATAAGATACATGGAAAGAGGCTATCTCTAAGACGGTGAACCAGATGGATTAAACATTGACAAGGCGCCATCAAAGGTCACTTATCCGATAACCATTCATGCACTTTAACTTTTTTCAATCATGGTCATAATAATCCATCGTGTGGCCGCCATATGAACAGTCCCCAGAATTCTTCCTCATACATACGCATATAAAAAAAAGACATCATCATCATAAAAAACAAAACAGAATTTCAAAAAAATTGCAATTACCTTTAGAATCAATTCTCCACAAATGGAAGACAATCGATCATCTCTGATCCATATCTTTCATTCCAATTAATTTTGGATTTCTTTGTCCCTTTGTTTTGGGTATATAGGGTGTTCTTGACCTTAGTATTGCTCCTGGTTCAAATATCTACAGAATACAAAGAATAAATTAAAAGGGAAATGAAATCAAAAGATACTGATAAACCCAAAAATCTAGTCATAAATTCTTGACCCTATCATATGGAAGCAGATGACCTCGTTTGTTTAAGTCAACTAAAAATGCATTTTATTTTAATCTCCATTAGTCATTTTTTATATGCTTTGCTTGCATGCATTAGTTACAGTAAGTAAACATGATTCGTTATTTTGAAGTGCTTTCCTCCCATGCAATATGCAGAGTGTAACATTTATGTAACAGTGCCCTGCCCTGTGCATTGTATCAGTGGGCTGTGCAGTGATGATAATGATTTGGGTTCCATCAATCGGGACATCAGTAGGTTAATGCTTTCCAATCATCACCAAAGATCAGAGGAAATCAGTTTGTATTGAAATTGTCATTCAGAAAATCAGTCACATGTATCAGGGCTGCAGAGCAGGAAAAGTCCATGCACCTTGAGAAATTGATCAAGAAGGGGCAGAATTTGTTAGGAATAATAGATATTTGCGATTGATTTGCAATCACAATACACACAAATTTAATGAATACATATTAGGACAATATCATACCAAAATTTTTGTTAGTTACAATTATACTGATATGCTTATTTCCATGGAGAAAACGAGATCCTTCGATTTTTTATTTCTCTCTTTGTTTTCCTAGTTCTCCCATCATATTCATAATTTAAAATTAGTAAATGAAAAATAGAGAACTATTCTCAAACTCAAAACTTGGATGAGGTCTATGATGGATGTACTAATGGGGTAGTGTCAATGGGGAGATTCGCTTCATGGCTTCTAGGAAACAACCAAAGTTGCTATCTCCTTGGCCTAACTTTAGTATCCCAGAGATCCCTCACATCAATCAGCAATGCCTTCATCCATATTGCTTGAAGCAAGACACCCATATATAGAGAACCAGCACATGGGTATTGAAATGATATTTGAGGCACTACCATAAAAAAAGAAAGCTCTCCCTTTCACAAATACTCAAATGAGGTGGTCTAAACAAATCACATCATTTGAAGTCAAATTGAATTAAAACTACTACTACTAATTACTAATATATACATAAACTCCTCCATAAGATTCGTGTCAAAATCACAAAAAATTAACTTGAAAAGGTAAACCTGAATTGGATTTTTTCAGGTGATCAAATATCATGCTTTCAATGTGAGATGCCATAAAAATTTGAAAAGAGTATAAATTTTCAAGAAGTGCAAAAGGCTAACAAATTTCAAGAAAATAAACATTAACTCATAACTAAGTTGTTCCATGACAACCACTGCATGGGTCGTCTTAAACACAAGAATCTATTATATCAAATTTAATTAAACAGACCACAAGTAGAGAACAAAGCCATGAAAAACTCATGAAAACAATCATGTTGAAAGTCATTGTTAGTTTGCGACATTGTTTTTTTTCTAAAAGACCACTCTATGGACATCATATTAAATCAAATTCGTTCATTTACAATCTATATGGGCAAAATAAAGAAAAGGAAGCTATGAAATTTTATGGTAGGAATGGATCATAAGCAGAAAAGCATTGCAAGTTCAAGGAACATTGACCATTGAATACTGGTATATATGTGACAAGATACATATAAGTATGAGATTGTTGGTAACAACAATGTCACACTCGAACATTCTAATTGAATAAGCCATCTATGCAGATTTATATATCTGAATTCCAGTATTTATGTCATGCTTTCGGATATGCAATGGTAACAAAAATGCACAGCCAAAAATAGCTGAATATTCCAATTTATTCGGATTTATGTGCATCATGAACATATGAATGCAATAACACACATCACGGAGTTACCAGCAGCTTAGAATTGTATGGCTCATAAACCCATCATCAATTCAAATGCAACAGACCTTAATTAAATGTAATTCATTATTAAATAGTCTTAAAATTTCATTGTTAAGAATAGAAGTAAATGTCACTTCAACATGTAGAGAATTTAAGAAATCAATACCTACGTTTAGCATGTTAGAACACTTGACAACAACTTTGTGGTCTTGAACGCCCTGCTCCTCTTTGATCTCCATCAAGAGATTGGTACTCCCATGGCGGATCTAAGAAGAAAAAAATGATGAAGGAGCTGAAGAGGAGGGAGAGACGGAGGAGACGAAGAGAAGAGCAAGACCAAGGGTTGCTCGTTGAAACGGTTGTTGAAAGAGGTATTGAATAGAACGGAAATATTCCTATTAAAGGGTCATTAGTAGGCCACTAAACTATTCCTATTAATGGGCTTTAGGGGGCATTAGTAGGCCTGATATTGGCAAGGTGTAGACAGGTCAAAATCAGGTCAAAATCAAATCTTAAATTGAAAATAAGTTGGCAGTTGGGTTCATTTCCTTTCATATATATATATATAATTGAGAATAAAACAAAATCAAAGAAAAAAGAACAGAGAGGGAATTGCATACATGGGGAAAAAAAAAAAAGGCAATTTGGCCACATTTACGCATGTTTGGATCTTTTACCTTGTTTTCCTTCTTACGCTTCTTTGCATTATGGTCAAATAATGAAAGCATTAACATTCCATTTCTATCAGACATTTAATCAAACACTTCATGCTCAACGTCAGATTTATAAAGGAAGAAAAGAAAAGTACAAGCAACTAAGATTCACTTTCTATCAGACATTTAACCAAACACTTGATGCTCAACATGAGATTTATGAAGGAAGAAAAGAAAAGTATAAACAATTGAGATTCACTTTCTATTAGACTAATCAAACACTTCCTCCTCAACTTAAGATATGTGAAAAGGAAGAAGAAGGGAAAAAAGATATCATATGAACATGTATATGCTCCAACAGTAGAAAAAGTATAAAAAACCAATAGAACAATGGAAGAGTTTTACCTGAGCACCTAAGACGTACAGATTTCTTCTTCTTCACCAAAGAAGTTTGAATTTTTTTTTTTTTTTTTCAAACTGATGAGATGATCTCCAAAGTCGTTTGGGTTTTTTTTTTTTCTTTTCCAAATCAATGAGATGAAAAGAGGAAAGAAATATGGACACCTATTCAATGCCATCTTCCTTACTAGCTAAGCATCAACACATTGCAAAGGGTAGTTGTCCCTAACCAGATATAAGACATCTTGCATTGGATGGCCCATCAAGATGGAAAGAATGAAGCAGTTGAGATGGAGGGAATGAAGCAGCTGAAACAGTTTAAGGAGGAGAAACATTGCCTTCTTAATATAGGTATAGATAGTGAAGCTAGACTAATCTTGCTTTTTATTTTTACTATTGATGCAGGCCAGAGTATGGGTTGGCCAACCCATTGGGCCTAGTCCATAAGCCCAATTAGACTCCACGATCGAGAAATAGACTAATCTTCCAAAGGATTGATTGAATCCAAAGAAGGATTCAATGCTAAGGCACCCTCACAAAAGGAGAAAACACAATAACCGTGGAGAAAACTCTCACAACTCAAAATATTATTGATAATAAGCAATCTGTCCCTACAATGAAGCATAATCATCCTTATATAGGACAAGATTATTTAAACACTAAGACTCTCTTAAATAATAAAGGAAACTAAATCATAGCAATCCTAGTTAAACTAGAACTCCTAAAATAAATCTAAATAAATGAAACTACTTAATAAAATTCCTCAATAATTGGATGTCCAATTGGGCTTATGGACTGGGCCCAACGGGTTAGTAGACACACGGTTTGGCCTGCATCAAATGTCTTCTTTGATGCTTGCTGCTCTCTTATATTTTCTTCTTTCTCCAATCTCAATTAACACTGTTTTTTCAGCCTAGTTTAGTAAAGATACAGTAAGTTAAATTGAGTCAAAATTAACTCAGCAGTAGATATGGTTTTACAGAATCACAATTAAGACAGTAAGCAACATAAGTGATTCACGATTGATAACTAAATCCTTTATATGAATTGTCTGTATTGCTGTAATAAGTATAAAACAACAGAAATGGTCAGAAGAACTGTGAAAGAATATAATTTTGAGGATGCTATGTTTGCATTCATCAAAATAAAAGACAATACAAGGATTAACAGCCATTTAGGTAAAAAGTGAATTCACTATAAATGTAATAGATAAAAAATATTAAAAAAAAAAACCTAATAAAATGAAAGTAATTTTAATAAGCCTGATTAAGGAAAGGGAAATCAAATTTGAAGAGCGCATAGAAAGATGTTCTAACAAATGGATTCCATGAATCAGTCGCTGCTATAAACAAATTACGATGCAAGACCCATCTTAGAAACCACACAAGTAGAGAGAATACTACCATAGATCAAAATTACCGCTAATATTGTATTTCTAATGTTTGCAAACAAATATTTAGCCACAAGTTTATGCAGAAGGCATACCAAACTACTTTCAGTAGGAATGTCATTGCCTAATCAAAAGAGGAATTCATCCAGTAATTTTCTCCACACTAATATCTAAAATTTCTATATGGACAAGAGATGTGTTTCAAAAAATTGCAAGGTCATCAAAGAAGGTCATTATCATAATCTAGTGAAATAATGGCACACAGATGAGCTGGATCAAGATACAAGGCAACACATATAAAGAATTAATGAAAATTAGGTAGTAAACATTAAAAAGCATAGAATATTCAAAGTAACTGGACAACAAACAGGAGGAAACTAAGTTACAACTGAGAAGATTAAAACTGTAGGTAGCATAAACAGTCAAACAAGAGGGGCAGAAGCTCATGCATTGCACTTCCATTATGAAAATCATCAATTTCATACAGTGACTTGCTTAGATGATATGCAATTAACTATAAATAATTTAAAATATACATGACATATCAATTATCTTTTGAGGGATGAAAGTCAAATCTATACTTATTATAGAGTAACTGAGTAACAGTACATAAGTAAAGAAAAATAATTAACAACAACATATAAATTGCACCACTAATTCAATCTAAAGTTTTATGAGAAGAACAAGGGCATTTAACGCATTTCATCTCGTCATTTTAACTTAGGGACTTCTTTTATGTTTTATTCATTAAAAATTCTTGGCCAAAATATAGGCTTTTGCTGATACATGATCGAATGATAGTAACTTAAGTTGTCTGAATGCTTGTTTCGAGTCATTGAATTGAGCCAGCCCAAATCGAGTACAATTATTTAAGACTGACTAAATATAATAAAGTCAAATGAGAGAACACTGAAACAACAATTTTCATGTATTTAACAAAGCATCAATTCAATTGGCACTTGTTCACATGAAAGTTACTTGCAATGAGCCACAGATGGTATCTTCCTTTGCTGAAAGAATTTGCTATCTTTGAAGTGACAATCTTGAAAATACTCCTATTTTACAGAAACTTTTTCCTTTTTTTCCGTTGTTCCATAGAAATAATGGGAAACTATACAGCTCCACAGAAGCCATTGAAATATCGACATTCTGTGCATAAACATCTGCTTTCCTGTGCTAAGGTGACTGACAAGGTGACTGACTTCCCAAAATCAACATCAAACATAATCAAATAGCTCACATCAAAACACCAGCTAAAGCCCTAGCTAATGCCAAACTCCATCAAAACCCAAACAGAAAAATGAAAACCACGGTTTCCAACAGAAACAGCAAAAAGATAAGAACGGAAAGAGAAGAAAAACGCACCAACCAAATAGTAGAGATTAGGGAATGAAGTCTGTATCGTTTGATTCTTTTCAACTCCTCTTCTTATTCGGCAGAGAAGGGGTTTTTTTGGCAATTGATGCGATCAGCAGAGAAATGAAGGAAGCGATGCATTTTTTTTTTTATTTTTTTCAAGTTATACATACAGAGTGCACCAACAAATGGCAATCAATGAAGCGATACATAGATGAAACACATACCCAAATGAGAACCCAAAGTCTAAAGTAGTACATTAATCTAAAACCCAGCAAAACAAATGGAAACCCAAATCTGAAATCAAAACCCTGAGTTACTACCTCAATCTCTTAACCAGTACTCAAACCTATCTAGAAACATATATGTATGTAGACATATATATATATATATATATATAAATTTCTCGCAAGGATTATAACAAACAGTTGATATGCATATTCAAATTAAATTTCTTACAAGCATTAGGTAGAACAAACAGTCAATATGCATATTCAAATTTCAAGTTAAACGAACAGAGTGCACCAACAAATAGCAATCAAATTAGGCAATACTTAGATGAAACACATACCAGAATAGAGATTGATGGGGCATTAGCAGAGACAGAAAGAGTTGTGGGTAGTAGTAGCCAAATGAAACACAAATATGAAATAAATACCCTAAATTACTACCTCAATCTCCAAAATGAATACCAAATGAACACATCAAACTAAAACCCAGAAAACAAATGAAAACCCAAATCTGAAATCAATCCCCTAAGTTAACTACCTCAATCTCCAAACCAGTACTCAAACCTATCCAAATGAAAACCCAAGACTGAAATACAGAAATCAACTGAAGAAGAGCAGACGACAGAAACATAAGAGTAGAATATGGAAGGAAAAGATCGTTTCTTCAGAGGAAGATGCCGTTGCATGTGCTGGGAGGAATGCATCCAAGTGGGTTGACATGTGTTCTACCCCTTGTTATACATGCACATGAGTGGACCCTGTGTAGAGAAAATACATGGAAGCATGCAATTGAAATAAGCAGGTGAAGATGATGTTCTCTTTTATATAAGAGTGGTAGATTCAAACACAAAACCACCACAACAACAACAAGACCACAACAACCCTACACAAAACAACATACTTGTCCTATAGTCACTTGTCCTGTGCTAGAGGGAGGCTTAGGTATAACCAAACACGCATGGCACACCTCCTCTGGAGAATTTTGAGCCATAAGGACCAACGGTGGATTGGAACAGAGGCGGATCTAGGAATATTTTCTGGGCCACTATAAAAAAAAATTATTTTGGGAGAGCCATATAATAAAAAAATAAAGTATAATTTTTCTAAAATTTTTTTGAGGGCCATATGTAAATAAAATTTTAAAATATTAGAAACATAAAGGTGTTTTTCTAAATTTTAGAAATTTTGGGATGGCCCCCTAGTGGCCCCCTAGTTCCACCGATGGGTTCCAATCTTAACACAAAAATACCTACGGCATGATACTCTGCTAACTATCACTCAGAAACCTGGAGATTCCGAACTCTGCCAGGCACTGCTGAAAGAAAGCCCTACAGTCCTCCATAAGATTCATTAGGTTATAGGAGATGGCCGAAACGAAACATTCAGGCCTTAGAGGAAGATTGGGTCCCCACTATATGTACATTGCGCCAACATCTCCTACAGGATGTCGCACAACATCTCCTACAGGATGTAGCAGCAAGTCTCCTGTCTCACTCTACACAAGCTTACTCTCAGTGATGGACATACCATTCATTGGAGCACAAACTTGATGTGCTCTCTATGGCCTGGAGACATTGTCACTACAATCATGACTCTGCCACTAGGAGGACAGGATACTCTCTGTTGGAACTTAGGAGCCATTTGTTAATTTCATATGTGATGTGAAAATGATTTACATATGTTTACATATGCAAATGACTCACATGTTAAACATAAATTTTATTTGTTATTTTCACATCTCTTCAAATGTTTTTAAATGTGAAAGTGGTCTAGCATTTTTTGTTAAAATCTCACAATCCATAAAGGATCAACAGTTGAAATTTGGTATAGTAGCCATGTTTGGCCTAGTAAAGAGTTTCAACGGTTCAGATCTCTCCTTTCAAGCTCAGATTATCTGCAAATTTGAAAAAACCGTTCAACTATGGTGCATGCATCGAATGGTTGATATGTGTTTTGAAGATATCTCAAGATGTATTTTGAATTAGCACCTGAAATTTGACCTCCCATCTAGAAATGGCCTTTTGAACAAGATGAATGGTTCGAATCGTGCAAATGGGGCCCAAAAAGTTCCAAAAATAAAGATCAACTGCTTGAATATTTTATTAAATATCTCATAATTTATGATGATCCAACGGCTGGAATTTTTTTGCATAGCTGTTTTTGACATTTCTAAAATATTGGACGGTTCATATTATGATTGGGGCTCCCACAAAATAAAAAAACAAAATAAATGGCATCATGGGCATGATGGCACTGTAGAACCGCCAAAACTAAAGTGGTGTGTAAATGATTTACAAATCTTTGAGGTGTGAAAATGATTGCTCCCTTTTGCATTGCATTTACATACTAACACTACACATGATTTACACACCACATGTGTAAAATTTGAAAACAAACATAAAATGTGTAAAACCATTTCACATTTGTAGTGTTTATATATGTAACTAGGATAAACAAACGACCCCTTAAGAGTTAGCGGGGAAAAGTCGTTTCAAGGCTTTATAAGTGGGGACCACTTGTACTCCAAAGCTACTTAAATGACACTCATGGCTGGGCTAGGCTAAGACATATCAGGGTCAATCGACTATAGAAACGCTAGCCCAAGTCCAACAGGAGCCATAAAATTAAAGCGCAAGCCTGCCCATTTAATTGATCGAACCTAGCCGAATTGGGCATTTTATAAATTCCGTGGCCATTTGAGTAATTGTTTTTACTAATTAAATTAAATTACATGCATTCCTTACACAGGCTACCGCCGGGCCGCGGGTTTTGAGCTTTATGTCACTTAATTTAAGTTCCGCCTAAATATTAAATGGGTACTAATTACATATCCAAAGCCGACACAAGACATTAAATGGGCTCTAATTGCAAACATGATCCCTGGACTCCTCCATAATGGGACCATGCCTAACCGTGATGCCATTGTAGCCTAATTGTAATCTAGATTTATTTCTTTTATACTTATTTTTCAGCTCTCTCAGAGACTCATGCAATAGTATACTAAAAAAAAATATAAAATTACAATTCAATTGAACACAGAGTTTTGTCCAACCCATAAATTAGTCAACACTCAAATAATTCTAACAATTTAGAATTGTAAGACTTAAAATATTTTCACATCCAACTTTATGTCATTATAATGCAATGGCTAGACAGTACATCAGAATTATATTTTTAGTGCGATATCACATTCATGTGTTGGGGAATATGCTTAGGAAGAATGTGCAATCAGTAATCGAAATTAATAATTAGAATAAATAAATAATGATTAAATGTGAAAGTAAATGATACTTGGCATAATGTGAATGTGATAAATTGAATTAAGAAAGCAATAGAAAAGGGCAACGCACACCAATTAATAGGACTTCTTAAATACAACAACTTCTAACATGTAGGTGGTTTAGATGAATTTATTCACATGATACAATGCCAAACTCTGACTCAAAGTCATAACACTAGCAATAGAAATATTTTATTGCCCTTAAATATCAGAAAATAATTTAGTACAAAAACTCTATAATTTCTATAATTTTGCACACTAGATTTCAAAACTTTGAAAATGACCTTAAATTATAGATTTGCAAACATCTCTTTAGAAATGAGTCACATCCACTCATGAATGACACAAAAGACACATTTCATCCCTAAGGGCACATAAAAAATTTTGAAAAAAACATAAAATTTGAAATACTCTTCAAAATATACACTCATGTCTCAAGTGCCTCTTGTGATTTATTTTAAATCTTAATTTTTTAGAAAACATCCAACATCATGGACATCAAAGGGCAGGTGGATAAGAGGGAGAGGGCGTGGAGGAAAGGTGGAGACCTTATCATGAGCAGCATGCGTGCCAAAAATGGGAATAATAGGATTTTATCCAAAAGACCCGCATGGGCCACAACCCTTTTAGAGCTCTGTCCTTAGGTCAAGTAGGAGGGGTGGAACAACGACAATTAATGCAACCCGAGCCTACACCCATCGATTAATCGTGAAGCCCAAAATCAAAAGGGTCAACCGGGCCCCCAGTTGACGGGTTTAATTTAGGTCGGGATGCCTCTTGAAATGCTGCCCCTGCTGGAGGCATGTCCATTCACTTTTTATTTAGGTCAGTCTTGGAGTCATCACACTGGGCCAAAAACGGTTGAGGATCGTTGGATCATTCTCTCTTACACAGTAAGAATAGAAGATTGGGAACTCTTTCTTGTTTGGTGGAATTTTTAGAATTTATGTTTATGGATGGTGCATGCATAATTTGGTATGCTGACTGTTTGGACTACTATTAAATTTCAGTGATTGTTGAATTGTAGTTTCTAGTTGAAATCAAAAGTGATTGCCGAAAGAACAAATAACTCCAATGTGACCAGATCTTGCTCTTGAAGTTAGTTTATAAAATCATTACTGGCTTGTTATGGAAATCATCACCAATCTCATGATCGCCGATCTCAGAACAATGGCGTTGGCACCGCATCTCTATAAATGACAAGTTAAATATGTGAGTGTAAAATGAGATGGAGCTAAAACTTTCTTTGTAGTATGGGTAAAATGTGGGGGAGTTAAAATTTCCTTTGTAGGATGACAAATCGGCAATGTAGGACTTGTAGCCAGGGACGCGTCAATGGGACATGAAAAAAGCCTAAAAAACACTCTGTTGTTAGAATAGAAAAACTGAAGAGTAGAGGGAGGGAGAGAGAGAGCTCTTATTGATGAGATTTCTGTGTACATAATGGGGGGAGGAGGATCTTATTTATAGAATAAGATTGCTTCCTCCTCAAGCAACCCAATAGGAAAAAACCCTAACCCTTAGTAATTCCTTTATCTCATGTGGGTCCCAATGTGGGCATCCACATATAATAATACATCTTATAAGACTCCCCCTTTGATGACCACCATTTAATGACAGTTGCCTCATTAAAACCTTGCAAAGGAAAAACCCAGTGGGATAAAAACCAAAGCGAAGGAAAAAGAGTACAACGTTCTACAGGATCATTGACTTGGTGTTGGACGTGCATAATGCTGCCTCGTTAAAACCTTAACTAGGAAAACCCAGTGGGACAAAACCTAGAGAAGGAAAAAGAGTACAGCGCACATATGTTCTGGGTAGCATACTTCAGGATGCCTCCTCCTGATTACTACTCCCCCTGATGATAACATCTTTATACATAATTAAGCATGTCAATCTCGTATACAATTTCTAAAATACTGAGTTTTGGCAAAACTTCATAAATTGATCAGCCAGGTTGTTGCTTGAACGAACTTGATTGACTTCAATCTTGTTATTCTTTTGAAGCTCATGAGTGAAGAGGAACTTTGGTGTAATGTGATTCGTCTTGTCATCTTTAATGTATCAGTCTTGAATCTGTTGAATACATGCCCCATTGTCTTTGCAAATAATGCTCGGAGTACCTGTACTAAGAGGTAATTGACAAGAACTACATCTATGCTGAGTTAAATATTTTTGCCATACACATTCCCCACTGGCTTAAAAATCTCAGCATGGTTAGAATAAGTAGCTATCAATAGTCAATTTAGTAGAATATCAAAAATAATGATATTGGCATGAAGAAACATATAACATGTTTATGATCGATCCTTATGAGGATCAGGGATATATCCTGAATCTGTATATCCTACAAAATTTGGTTTCAACCATAAAACAGACATAGATATCATAGCATTTGTTTAATATCAATCCAAAGCCTTTGTGCAAAACTATATATGGGAAGCATATTTATAAAGAATAAAAATCTCATTAGAACTTCTCTCGATCTGCAGGCCGAGATAAAATAGTCAATAGTTTTCTCGAGCTCTTCTGGAGTCTCGATTAGATATATAAAATTCTACTATTATAAATCCATTTAAGGATTGTATAAACAGGAACAGGCAAATGGGATTGTTTTCATACTCTTCCTTCACTAAGACGATTGTATCATATTCTTCTGGAATACTTCAGGCTGTACAATGAACGTCTTACTTATATTGAGTACGTACTCTCTGACTTTGCTTCAGGCAAAGCAAATCCTTCTGGGATTTTCATATATATAACTGTGTATGTTTTCAATCCCAAGTTTCTACAGGAAACCTTATATCACAAGTTTGCCTTTCGTTCATTTTCTTTACAAACACCCATTTATAACCTACAGGGTTAACACCGTTTGGGGTTTGTACTATAGGTTCATATATACCACGTCTATTTAGAGATTGTAATTCCGTAATGGTATCTCTTTATTTTGGCCAATATGTTCTTTGTCGACATTCATTTATAGAACATGGTTTTGTATCCCAATTATCATTCGCATTTTCCCTTGATATTTGAGTAGCTACCGCATATACAAATGCGTCATCGATGATAATTTCATTTCTATCCCATCTCTCTCTTGAATAATTATAAAGTATAGAGATCTCTTTATTTATTGGGTACCCATTGCCTCTTCAGGGGCTTCTAGAGTTTCTTCTGGGACTCATGTCTCTTCCGGGACATTAATTTCTTCAGGAAATTTGGAGAGAGTGGATTTTATCATAAACTCTTCGGGAGTATACCTCTTCTGGAGTATGATTGGGATATGATTGCTCATTTCTCCTCTTCTAGGGAGCTGAGTCCTTGAAACCTATAAGTCTACCATGCTTCGGGCATGTGTAGATTCATTTGCTGCCATATTTGGACTTTGTTCTTCAGGAACATTAATTCGTACTTGTCCTACAGGGACATTAATTCGTGCTTGTGTGTTCATAGCCGATACATGTGACCTAGTCACTTTTGCTGCATCATTAAAAGCATCAAGGAATTCGTTTGTAATTAAGTGCACAATTCTCCGTACTTCATTCTCACATTCTGAAGTACATAAATCAAGATGAGATTGAGTGGAAGTATTCCACATTAATTCTAGCCGTTCTTCAGGAACGGATTGTTCTTCAGGAACAAGGTGTTCTTCAGGAACTCTCTTATCTCCCCCTAACGGCGAGAAGACTGTCTCATCAAGATGACAATTAGCAAAAACGAACAATGAATATATCTCTTGTCATTGGGTCTAGATATCCATTAATTAGGGTGAAGTATAACCAACATAGAGTCTACATTGTAGGCTCATGCAAGTCACAAACCTATGATATCAAGCCTTATAAATTTAATAACATGCTTAAGGATGTGTATCCTAGGTTTAATAATATGTGCTAATGGGCGGGATTAGATAGGTTCACAAATGTCACACAATATCCTTTGCGAAAAGGATGGTCAATAGATGGTACTCTAAGGAGCACGTAACAGAAGTATCAATAATTTACCAGAGCATAGGACCCCTAGAATAACAAGCTTCTGCCTTAACTTTGTCGTTTTGCTCATAATCGAATATGATTCGATTTTTAAAGATTGTCTTGTAATATAGCCTTGAAATATAAGGAGAATGCACATAGCTTTTCTAGTATCAGCTTCTGGCTGTCAATACTAGTAATGATGTACAAATACCATTATGTAGACTCTTCCGGAGCATTCAAGTGTTTGTACGGATACAGCTATGATCGATGCCGTGCACGAATGAAACACTAATTCAGAGAAAAACTTCTGGTTTTTTGAATGTAGTGTGTTTTGTTACACTGTTTACCGGACAGATATTATCCTCAGTTTCAGGCATTCCATGAGGCATAGAGCAAGTAATAATAAACTCACATAACTAGGTAATCGCATTGCAAAAATAAAAGTAAAAACAACTAAACAATTCAGCATTCAAAACAAATATAACATAATATACAGGGGATTAAAAATAAGTCCTAGCATTCAACAAAATATCTAAGAACTGAACTCAAGGTTCAAACTCATAAGTAGTTGTAGGTCTTCCAGACCATGCTTGGTGGTTCGCTCAATTTCCAAACAAAATGCCTTTTCAATCACCTCTCCTGGGGTAGTTTATTTCATCTCTACGGGAGAACATATTATATCTACCTCTTCTGGAGGGATTTTAATTGACTAATCTGGCATTAATTTCAAGCATTGGGTGTATGACCATCTGCTGGTGATCATCCCTGTCTAATGGGGATATAATGGCGCGGAAAATAAGAGCGTATGCCATATCCTTCAGGGATATTTTATTTCCGACTTTGATAGTATTACCAAGCCTTTTAGAGTGTGTTAAGATCGATTTACTAATAACAATCAAACAAAAATAGAACTTCGGGTTCTCAACATCCGATGACAAAATATAATGAAGAATTGGCCAATCAGAAAGTTAGAACTTTGGGTTCTTAACTGATGAATCAGAACTTCTAGTTCTATCAATACTTCAGGCTAGTGATAGAACTTCAGGTTTTTAGAACTACTGGTTCTATCAAAGATTCAGGTTTGAATCACAACTGCTAGTTCTATCAAAACTTCAGGTTTGAATCACAACTTCTGGTTCTATCAAAACTTCAGGTTTGATTTCATGGCCTTTGTATCGATCTACACTACTTTGAATCTTTAGAAATCAAAGCTCCACGTTTGCTTATGAATATGAATCTTCGGGTTCATATTCTAAATCTTAGAACTTCTGGTTCCAGATAATGTATGGATCTTCGGGTCCAGATTATTCATTGGATATAGAACTTCAGGTTCTATTATTTGGAACTACTGCTTCTGGCAATAATAAATTCATCAAAACTAAAGTTTCAAATAATCATTAGTGATAATTATACCGAAGGAATTATATCAAGCATGCAGTATAATGTTATAAAATATAAAAATAAATGTATGTGAAAAACAGAAATAAAATGTAGAACTTTAGGTTCTTAACATCCAATCAAAGATAATAATAAAAATGTGATGAGGAATTGAGAAATTTGAAGTTTAGAACATTAGGTTCTCAACTTAAGAATCAGAACTTTTGGTTCTAAAATAGTTCATAGATCTTTCAGTACGAGTTAGAACTTCAGGTTCTAGATTAGGATAATTCATGGATCTTCAGGTCCGAGTTAGAACTTCTGATTCTAAATTAAAATAACATACAGAACTGCAGGTTCAGGTTATTTATTCGATACAGAACTTCTAGTTCTAAGTATCATATGAAACTTCGAGTATGTATTGTAGATCTGAAAACTTCTGGTTTCAGAGTAAAATAACCAACGGATCTTCTGGTCCGAATTTGAAAGAACTTCTGGTTCATAGATTAAAATAATTTACGGAACTTCGAGTCCGAATTATTGATTCCATATAGAACTTCTGATTCTAAATATCGTATGGAACTTCGGGTTCCAATTTCTTGCATAGAACTTCTGGTTCTATTTATGATCCATGATTTTCAATTTTATCATGATCTCCTTTTGATAAGAAATTACAATTCATCACTTAAATTAAAATGATAAATACTTATAGATCTAAAAGGAATAAAGTTAAATGCAGATTATCAAACGAATAAATGGTCATAAAATAAGGAGAAATTACTTAACCTTTAAATTGTCCTTCTTTTGATGCCAATGTGTAGATCTGCTCTCGAGCTTTCTGTAGGTACAAACGGATCTCAAATCGGACTCCGGATGATCAAGATATCGCAGATACAAGTTTCAAGCGTCGATTTTGCCAATTCTGTTTTGATCGTACGAGTGCTGACATAATACTGACGTCAGCAGGCTGACGTTACCTGATGACCTCAGCACTGTGCTGTTGTTTTGAAATCAGGGCTTTGCAGATGGGTCGGGTTGACCCGACCTGACCTACGTCTGGGATATTACTCAAGAGCTGGGCTTTCACGGGTCAGGCGGAATGGACCCAAAAACCCGACCTGAGTGGACCAACCCATCTTCTTCAAGTTTTTTTTGGTTCTGGTTCTGTTTCTAGAACCGGAAACACCAGGGGGGAAGGAACTTCCTTCCTCGGCAGCGGTGTATCGCGGACCAGCGAAGGGGTTTCTCCGGCTACGTTCGGCGATGGCGGGAGGTCCGAATGACGACGGCGGTAGAGGCCGATGCTCATCGATTGGGTGGCCCACGAGATCAAGGAATTGATCTTCGACTTTTCTGTTTCATAAAACAGATTTATCCAAACCCTCCAAGAGGATTCGATTTGACCATCGATCGCTCCGATAGAGGGCCCTCGATTGCGATGATCGGCTGCGTTAACCGAATAGGCTCTGCTTGTTTCTCTACAAACAGAGCAGTGCCTCTCCATTTCAGGTGTTGAAACCAGGAACCGATCCTCCTCGGATCCTTGCACGGCATGTAATCGACGGCTCCGACAGGGCATACGTCGATTATTGGCTTCTTCCCTACGTCGATCAGAGCCAGTAAGCTCTCCGTTCGCTGCGGATCTGCCGGGGGGTTTGAAAATGAACACAAAGGAGACGAACATGGTCGCTGTTGTATTTTCCTGCAGAACTGGATCAATTACTAGATGATGTGCCCTTGCCATTCATTAGGCAACATGCAGCCAAGATTGCAGGGGCTCGTAAGAGAGTTTCATCACTGAACGCACTTTTAAAATCAATACAACTGCGTATTAACAATAGAAGAGAAGAAAAAGAGAGAAAAGAGGAAGAGAGCATCGTGCTGATAACGTGTTAGAATAGAAAAATTGAAGAGTAGAGGGAGGGAGAGAGAGAGCTCTTATTGATGAGATTTCTGTGTACATAATGGGGGGAGGAGGATCTTATTTATAGAATAAGATTGCTTCCTCCTCAAGCAACCCAATAGGGAAAAACCCTAACCCTTAGTAATTCCTTTATCTCATGTGGGTCCCAATGTGGGCATCCACATATAATAATACATCTTATAACATCTGTATGATTGTTAAATTAATGTTTTTTTTTCACATTTTACTTCTCCCTTCACATTTTTTCTTTTACATTGAACACCAACGGAAAATTTCCTCGGCCTCCCCATGCGCTGACTTTGCTGATATAGTTGTAGAATTGACACGTTGGACGGAAATAGGACCAAGTCGTCCTTTAAATCAACTTTCATCTAACTTAGAGAAACATATACGAGGAGCATCTCCAGTGGCATGGTCAAATGGCCAGTTGTGATGCAAACGGTAACAAAAGGCTTCGGGTTGGTGCTCCCAGGGCAACGTTAAATGTGCCATTGGCGCGTCAAATTTGACAATGCAAAAAGCAATGGCCAAATGATTACTTTTATTATTTTATTTCCAACGGCCATATAAAGGTTTGAAAAAAATTGTTACCGTTGGAGTTTTTTTATGCTTTTGCTGTAACAGTTCAACGAGAACGGCTACGTGTCGCTCAGTGAAGTGGCTATTTAACCAACAATTCATTAAATTTTTTTAGGTGGTACTATTTATATATATTGAAAAACTCTTGAAATTCTCTTATAAATTAGAAATGCTTAATGTTAATTTTTTCTCATTCACACTATGGACTCCCAATACTTTCAATTTCCTAACTTTTCCACATAACAATCACAATTTTTAAGTGAAACCTTCAAAATCCTTACTAATGAGGGTCCAAAGAAAAAAATTATTGTTCGAAGTGCTGGCTTCAGTGTAAAAGAAGATTGTCTTCTTGTAAGCTCATGGCTGAACATCAGCTTGGATGTTGTGTTTGGAAACAAGTAGAAATTTGGGGTATTTTGGCAACAAGTGGGAGAGTTCTATCACAACAATAAGCAATTTGCTAGTGCTCGAATTGACAAAATGTTGTCACAACAATGGAGTAAGATTCAAGCATTTGTCAATAAATTTTGTAGATGTCTTGCCACAATTATTATCAGAAATCAAAGTGGCACGAATGAACAAGACAAGATAAAATTAAATAGCCGAATGAGGTTTTTTTTTCTTTATTCTTAATTTGAGCTTAATTTTAATTTGAAGATTGTGGAAGCAAAAAAAAAAAAAAAACTTATGTGGATCAAATTCAGCTTGAACCATGTTTGGATTTTACTGAGGCACCAACCGAAATGGATACAACTGCAACATAATGTAGCGGAGAAGGAACCTACAAAAAAAAAAAAAAAATCAAAAACATCCTCTTTCGGCTACTCATCATCTTCTAATCTTAGCACTCCCATAAAATATTGAGGATAATGACTTAAACAATGGTGCTTACAATCCGTGACAAGACCACCGGGCATAAAGGCTGAGAAGAGAAAAATGAAATAAAGTACAAGCAACGAACTCACACCTATTGCGCTCAACCAAAAAATGATGGATGATAAAAGGGAAAGAGATGAAAAAAAATTAGAGCTTCATAAGCAAAAAATTGAGCGGGATGAAAAGAATGTGCAATTGAAGAAAATACAAATGTGTGCAATTGAAGAAAATACAAATGGAGATGGAGATTATGAGTATGGATACATCTCAGATGTCTGAAGAGCAACAGCTATACTATTCTAAAAAAAAGATGGGGAATTATAAGAGGAGGGTTAGGTGGTGGTGTTTGAATTGTATTTTATTTTTAGAAAAAAAATTATATTTTCATCTCAATTAATAAATTGTTTTTTGTTTAAATATCTATTATAGTTACATTTTATAGCCGTTAGAGAAAACTAGCTGTTAGAGAAAACTAGCCATTTTATAACTGTTGGAGAAAACTAGCCATTTTATAGTTGTTAGAATATTTCCTGTATATTGACCACTTTTGGATAGAATTCTTTATATCCCAAGTTCTCCACTCTTCTTTTCTTCTCGAAATAAGAAACTATTTTGTCCATTACTTCAATATGCCTCAAAATTTTTCCGATTCCTTTGACTCGAAGGATGAGATTTGACATAACTTTATAAATTCTGATTCAGATGAAGAATTGGAGATGTTGACAAGGGTCACTTTCCAAGAAGAACGAGAAATGAGAATAAGAGTACATTGTGGTTCCATTCAAGGTCACACAGTTATCAATAGAGGACGAATCTAAAGCTATCACAGACTCTACAATGACTACTTTGGTGAGAACCCTATGTACACTCCCTCTTAATTTCGAAGGAGGTTCTGAATGAGCTGACCTCTATTTTTTCCGATTGTAAATGCAATGGAAGCTCATGACTTGTACTTTTAACAAAAAAGAGATTGTGCTAGCTGTCTTGGTTTATGACCTCTTTAAAAGGTTAAAATTGTAATGAGGATGCTTGCTTATAGAGTCGAGGTAGATGCTGTGGACAATTATGTGAGAATTGTTGAAAGCACTTCAATTGAATCAATGAAAAGGTTTGTTCAACCGATCATTGATGTTTTTGGCAATGAGTATTTGATAAAATCGAGTAACACTAACATTCGTAGATTATTATCAGAAAGTGAGAGACGTGGGTTTCTTGGGATGCTAGGTAGTATAGACTATATGCACTAGAAGTGGAAGAACTGTCCAGTTACATGGAAGGGCATGTATGCTCGTGGAGACCACCACTAGCTTTTGTTGATTCTTGAAGCCATGACTTCGTATGATCTTTGGATATGGCATGCTTATTTTAGACTATTAGGATCGCACAATGATTTAAATGTGTTGGATTGATCTCTTATATTTACTTACCTCGCTAAAGGCTGAGCTCCTCCTACCAACTATTCAATTAATGGTAATGACTATACAACTAGCTACTATCTTGTTGATGGCATATATCCATCGTGAGCGACATTTATAAAAACAATTCCATGTCCAAATAGACCAAAAGCCACAAATTTTGCTGCAACTCAAGAGTCTGCAAAAAAAGACGTGGTGTGAGTGTTTGGAGTGCTCTAGGCATGTATTGCGATTATTCGTGGGTGTGCTCATTTTTGGGATCGTCAAACACTTCAACATATCATGAAAGCATGCATTATAATGCATAACATGATTGTTGAAGATGAACACAATGAAAGTCTTCTACTCAAATATGATGCACGAGATGGTGAATGCAATAACCTTGTAGTGTCATGTGCGCACATTGCAGAATTCCAGGATTTTATTCAAAATCACCTACGCATTTGTTACAGGAGAACACATTCTCAACTCTATGCTGATCTGGTTGAACACCTGCGGCATTTTCAAGGGGCATTTGAAGTAGCTTGTGATTGACTATAATATTATGTAGTTGAATTTAACTTTTTCAATAAAAAAATGTGTTAGTTACAATTTAATGATTTTTAATTTTTTAGTAAGTAATTATTTAATTACATTTAAATGGTGCCAATTCCATTAAATAGAAATAAGATATATGTAAAATAATAAATGAGGTTAAAAGGTAAAAAAATAAATTTGACATATCCATTGGAGTTGCTTAAGTTGTTGATGTCAAATTTTAAATATCAAAATTGTCACATAAGGCTTCAAATTCATTTTGACATCTCCAAATTTGAAGTGACCATTGGAGATGCTCTAACCATTTGGAATTAGACAGAGTTTGGTTTGACCATTAATCAACACGAACTTGAGTTGATCCCATTGCGAAGAATAGGGTGGGGGGTCTTGCCCATTGACTGAGAGGGTGTTCTTGCTTAGATATTGTCAATAAATATACATAGATAACGTGGAAAAGATGGTGGTTTGTAACACCAGGATGTGGGGCTCACGGAAACCCTCGTGTAAACATGCTGCATTTCTTATTATTAGCATCGTAGGAGAGAGAGAGAGAGAGAGAGAGAGAGAGAGAGAGAGAGAGAGAGAGAGAGAGAGAGAGAGAGAGAGAGAGAAGCCCCCTATTGTTTTTTGGTTTATTTTGGGGCATCTTCTAGCTTACTTGAGATTGGAGACATTCAAAATGGGCATTCTGAAATGTATGGGATATCTTCAAATGTTACTGAATTAGTAGCCAAATTTTTTGTAAGATTCAACTTTCATATACTTGTCACATTGTTAATTTTATGTAAGACGACCTTTGTTTGGAGTAAAATTTGAGTAAATTTATACCCTAAGTGTTGGTATTAAAAAAATTACATTTGCTTTTGCCCCCTAAGCACAACATTTGGAATTCTCAGAATTTTTTTAGAAAAAAAATTCTTAGAATTCTTTTAACCAAACAGGCGCATATAGGCTTAAATTGCAGAAATTTCAAAAAATCATTTGAGACCTTTAGCTGATTGGAATTTGAATTTCTTATAAAATAAAGATGACATGTCATATTTCAAGGATAAAATGTCATATCATATATAAATAGAGCAAAATTTGTCATGTTGGGGTTTTTTAAGTAGAATTTATCATGTTGGAGTTCTTTAGATATGATGTGATATCTTGTCTCAATCCCCTTGTTTTTTAATAGAATTTATGGATGCTCAACCATAATGGAGCAATTGAGAATGGCTTACTACTCAAGTGGTAAGGAGCGACAATTTTCACTTAATTGATTAAGAGTTCAAACCATAGATATGCCATATTTTCGGCTTGTGTGGGCTTCCTTTCCCACCTGTGTGAGCTTCCGTTTTTACGTTTTAGTGCTTTCTTTCCATATGCAGGCTTTTCTTTCCTACATGTGCAAACTCTCTCCTTAGAATCAACTCCCTCCATTGGGGTAAAACAAGTACTAAGGGAGCATTTAGGAATTCCGCGTATCTTAGAATTTCAAAATTCTTCAAATTGGAATTTCATGCATTCCAATGTATGCTGATAACACTCAACCATGAGTTGGCCAGCCAGGACTCCCTTTTCTTACTAAGACGATGTGGTGGATGAATCATTGAAAGATGAGCCATTTAACTATATATTTTTACTGTTTTTTAATTAGAATTTATTTCATAAAAGTTTTTCTATTCTTGTCTTAATTTCATCTTTGGGCATAAGTGTTAAGATGCAATAAACAGAGGTATTAGTTGTAGCTTAGATCATTGTTGCTTTGTTTCTTATGCATGGATGATAAATGTGTATGGGTGATAAAATCTAACTCGTTCCACTAACTCCATGGCAATAACCCAATCTATGCTTCTTTGTTTCTTTGTTTTTCTTCTAATCAGGATATTGGATGGGAGAGGAAGGTTTTTGAATTAGGGGTGAGGGGTTAATTTTGGTTTTCCTTTTTACCCTTTTGCTCCCTCGTTGTTGTTTGCTCCTTTGTGTTGGTTTAATATATGATGTTGTTTCTACCCAAGAAAAAAAAAAAAAAAAACAAACCCAATCTACGTGAGACATGGGTCAGAAAAAACTTACTTGCATTTAACGGCATTGGACTAGGCTCATCCTACATAATCCATGTTACTCATTTAAATGGCTCCATTTTGGTTGACTTCACATTTAGAGGTATCATACTTTTGCACTTGGAATAATTTATGCTCTATGAAATGGGCTGGGCTTGGGTTGGGCTCTTTTCATCCCCAAAATTGAATTCAAATATAGTTTTAATATTTGAAGTGGATTTGACTTGTGCCAAGCTTATATGTTGGGTTGGGTAAAATAGGCTTAAACGCATTCGATGCAAGTTATGCTGGGAGGTTCTAATTGACCCTACAATGGGTGTGGGTTTGAGTTGCTCGCTCAGAAAGGTCAATTATGAGTTGCGCATCAACAAATAGACACCCTCGGTCACCCACTCACTTGCCACTCCTACATATTGTAACACAAACTCCATTCTAGGATGTTATATTTAATTAAAATTAAAATGTCATAATTAGTAAAAATCTGACTATGTTTATAAAAGTGAGATAGTTCCCCAGCAACTTATTTTTATTATTGCAGCATTTATGTTCTTTTTTTAAATGACTTTTACATTTGGAGCTCAGTGCAGAATGCAAAGTAGAGAATCCTGAAGAATGCATGCACGATCACATAATCAATGACGCCCTATCTCATTCACTTTGTAGTAAGTAAACTCTCCTCATCCACACATACGTATTTATATCATATAATACATAGTATATGTATCTAGCATACTCTTTGAAAACAAGATTCAGGTATATTATCCTATCTGTGTCAATTCAACTCAATTTGAATCGTAATTTGGGTTAAACATAAATGAGTTTCATTGGGATTGAATTTGGACCTGGTTCACCTATAAGCGGTTCTGATTGGGAATATGGCATGGCATGATCTATTTTGCATCATATCTAACTAATTCTTTGGATTGGACCGAACATTCGATTATCATTTGTTCCAAGGATTTGAGCCATCTGAGATCCTCATTTTAAACATTCTCAGGTGTCACAACCCGAGCCCAGGGACCGGGGGTCAGAGGAAGTCTAACCAATGACACACGTACTCCCGTGCATGCACACCTAGACCCCGTCCAAGCATACACACACAAGGGATCATTCACACGTGCAAGCAACTGTACGCGGAAGCTGTACGTATCAAGGCATATAGCAACATACCAGAATGACATAAGAGATCACAAAACAACATTAAACTGATGACAAGAGTAATTACAAGAACGTATGACAATAAAGCGGGCTTACAACAATCAAAATCAAAATACAGATATCACTCAAAGCCCACGTTACAAGTACAGAAAAATCCCCTCAATAGACTCGGACTCAAATGAATGGGGAGAACAAAATGATGCAAACCGTACTCTAGAGGATGGACAAGTCCACTCCTCTAGGCCGGAGGGGGCCTCGTGAGCCTCTCCTGGAGTCGGGTCGACCGATGCAGGATTGGGAGAGGGATCTGAGCCTGCAACACACAAAGACAACTAATAATTAGACGACTTAGCAAAATATAAGCCACAAGGAGATAACACGAATTGTGTCTAATCATGAGTAATAGTCACAGTGCAAGATCTATAGAAGGCATGTTCGTATACTAAGCAATTATGCAAATGAATAAGCATGCTGTAAGAATCATAAACAGATAACAATCAAAGTGGCTACTACATTGGCCATTTTCTCCCTTACGAGAGCAGTCGGAGTGAGAACACCAGCGACCGGGCCAGGGTACGCATGGGTCTCTAGTTCCCGGGGTCCGGAGTCCCAGGACAGAACACTCTGCAGAGGCAAACACATAAACTAAACTAAAGTTAACCCCGTCGGGTATCCTAAGGTTGAGGCTCAGTAGTGCCATAGAACAATCACAATCAAATCGGATGATGCACCTCAATCAATCATACCATATCACATACCACATGCAGATCTCACATATCACGCTGAACAAACAATAGGAAGTGCATCACACATAAACTGATACTGATACGGAATGCAATGAAGCAATAACGGAAGGTACTGACTACGATAGCAATACCAAATGCGGATAAGCAGTTACCAAGAACAATCTCAAGTACTAACAATTTAAGCACTGATGCAAGTACTCCAGTGGAGCAACAGTAAAGCACAATACACAATAATAGAATGGTCCCGCCCGGGCTTCGCTCTGGGGTTGCTGCATTTCCCACAGAATCGAGAGGTCCAGCGCAGAACACATAAGAGGGCACAACCGAAATCAATATGCTCAACAAATCAAAGTACTTATACGAATCAAGGTCAATTACAAGCCAATCCTACACTAATTGTCCAGTGTTTCTAACGGTGCATGTTGATGTAGTTTTAAGTTGTCCGATGCACCATTGTCTAGTGTTGCAGTGTCTGGAGTGTGCACCGAAGTCCCTTAAACCAACACCCATGGGGAGGTGCTAAACAACTGGATAGCAAGCATGAATGATTCACAGCCCTCGAGATCATTCATGTCATTCAAACATTCCATTGGGCATGTTCAGGTTAGCTACATTCTATCATGAAGGTCATATACGGTCTGTTGCTTAATCCTAGTCCTTTTCATTCACTTCTCAGGGTCTCACGGTGTAGCCGTAGGTGACCTTACGGCTTAGCCGAGGCATCTTACGGCTTAGCCGTACTATGCACTGCGGCTGAGCCGAGGCTCCCCAAAATACTCATCCGGATTTACGGCTCAACCGTATGTTGCTCTACGGCGCAGCCGTATCCGGGTCCACGGCTTAGCCGTAGGACAATGTACGGCTTAGATTAGCCTGGGCCGTAGAAGAATGGCAATTTGCCAACTCTCAGTTATTTACAGATGACAGTCTGTATTGTTCTACGGTTAAGGTTACGGCTGGGTCTCGGCTTAGCCGTAAGCCATTTTACGGTTTAGCCGTAGCACGTTTCACGGTGTAGCCGTGAGTGCACGGAGTCATTTTTCCTGTAACAGTTACAGTCACACAGAAAGTGTACAGAACGACTGAAAACAAGGAGATAACAGCAAAATAAGCTCAATAGGGCTGTCTAACACTGAGAAACACAATGAAGAATTAAAACACAACAATCAAATCCATATCAATCAGTGTTCATACTACTTGGGCTTATACTTGCCTCACAAATGGAAATCACTTCGTTGCTTGGCTCAGTCCACCGGGAAACACACACAGCTTGCTCCTTTCTTCCTCCCTCAAACAATAGAAACAGAGAAGGAGAAGGAGAGAAAGAGAGCTGACGAGAGAGAGAGAGTGAGCTGAGAGACAGAGACGATCGAGAGAGAAATGGGGTAGGTAGGATATTTAAACTAAAATGAGTCCAAAATTACAAACAAGTCCAAGTCACTTACATAAATATCAGTTTGAGTCAAATGACGGTCCAACGAGAGCAAACGGAATCATTCGGATCCAAGACAGTTACAAAGATCGACAAGCTCAACGAAATACACGCGATGACGTCAAAAGTAAGCAAAACTGACAAAGTCAATCAAAAGCCAAAATTACGAAAAAGGGCTCGAACTACCTAGACCAAGTCAAACTCAACCCAAACGATCTCTCGAAGGCTCAAAACCAAAGAAAAACAAAATCAAAACACACTTAGCGACAAAATCGCATGCGATTACTCGCTAATCCGGATCAACTCGGGTCGGAGTGTTACATCCTCCCCCACTTAGACATCATTCCGTCCTCGGAATGAACATGTACCTGAGCAAAAAGGTAAGGATACTGACGTGCCATCTGATCTTCTAATTCCCACGTGGCTTCATCAGGTCCATGATGTTCCCAGAGTACCTTGACCCATCGAATAGTCCTCGTACGCAAGAGCTGTTCTCTGGTCCCAATAATACGGAGCGGACGCTCAACGTATGACGTATTCGGTTGCATCTGAATATCATCGTAACGAATCACATGCGTCGAATCTCGAACATACTTGCGAAGCATTGAACATGGAAAACGTCGTGTACTCCAGAAAACTCCACGGGAAGAATCAATCTGTACGCTAGATCGCCAATCCGGCTCTTGATCTCAAATGGACCCACATATCTTGGCGCTAACTTGCCCTTTTGACCGAATCGTATTGTACCTTTCATCGGTGAGACCTTCAAAAATACCCAATCACCAACCTGAAATGCCAATGTTCTTGTTCTCGTATCTGCATAGCTCTTCTGTCTCGATCAGGCAACCTTCAAATTGTCAATGACCTTCTGAACTTTCTCTGTAGTCTCAGCAATGATTGTCGGTCCGTGGAAACTCCTTGTTCCTACTTCTTCCCAGCAAACAGGACTTCTACATTTCCGTCCATACAAAGCTTCATAAGGTGCCATCCCAATACTCTCGTGGAAACTATTATTATACGCAAACTCGCACAACGAGAAATGCAGATCCCATTCTTTCTCAAAAGTCAATACACTGGCCCGTAACATATCCTCGAGCGTCTGAATAGTTCGTTCGGACTGTCCATCACTCTGCGGGTGATACGCCGTACTGAAGCTCAACTTCGTTCCCATGGCTTCCTGAAATGCTCTCCAAAACGAAGAAACAAAGTGACTGTCTCGATCAGACACAATCAATACAGGCGTACCATGTAGTCTCACGATCTCATCAACGAACTTTTTCGCCATCTCGGAAAATGTCATGCCTTTCTTGAATGGAAGAAAATGGGCTGTCTTCGTCAGTCTGTCCACGATCA